>VXBJ01005132.1:1082055-1290346 GCA_013400055.1 Nycticryphes semicollaris
TTCCCTCCCCCGCCTCCTTTCTCTTGATTTCCCTCCTCTTCTTTCCCCTGCTTTTCAGCCTCTTCACTGCTTTGACTGTTTTCAACAGCGTGTCGGGTCTTTTCCTTTCTTTTCATTACTTGTTACTGCTTTGACTTCTTTCCACCCCATTCCCCCCACCCCGGCCCTGCTTCTCCATTTGCTTCGCTTCTTTGACTTTTTTGCTGCTTTTTAGAACTTTTCTCTTCCCGCCTCTCCTTTCTTTGCTTCACTTCCCTGCTTGCCCCTTGCTTGTTTTTCACTGCTGCTCCCTCCCTACTTTTGGGCTGCCTTTGGCTGCATGTTCCCCCTTTCACTTTTTTTGCTCCTTTTTTTGCTACTTATCAGGTGGTTTTTGTTTGTTTTCTTTCCCCCCTCCCTTCTCTGCCTTTCCTTTTCCTGCTTTTCACTGCTGTAACTTCTTTAGGCTGCTTTTCTGGTCTCTGGTTTTCCCTGCTTGTCAGTGCTTTGACTGCTTGTCCTTGCTTTTCAAGTCGTCTTCGTCTGTCTGCTCTCCCTCCCCCCTCTCTGTTTTTCTCTGGTTTGACTGCTTTTTCTTCTAACGTGCTTTCCACGGCTTTGGATACTTTTTGCCACTTTTCACTGCTTTGCTGCTTTTCAGGTCTTCCCTTCCTCCCTTAGGTTTCCTACCTTTCTTTTCCCTTCCCTTGCTCTCTTTTTGCCTGCTTTCACTTCTTATCACTACTTTTCAAGTCTTTTATTCCCCTCCCCTTCTTTACCCTTCCCCATCCATCTACTTTCTTTGTCCCTCTATCCTCTTAGCCTTTCTCCATCTCCCTCCTCCTCCTCCTCCTTCCACTTCCCCTTTCCCTTTCCCTTCCTGTTTTGCACTGAGTTCCCTGCTTTGACTTCGTGTTGTCAATTCTCATGTACTGTCTTTCCCAGCCAGTTTT
Source organism: Nycticryphes semicollaris (assembly GCA_013400055.1). Taxonomy (NCBI): domain Eukaryota; kingdom Metazoa; phylum Chordata; class Aves; order Charadriiformes; family Rostratulidae; genus Nycticryphes; species Nycticryphes semicollaris. The sequence goes on from VXBJ01005132.1 coordinate 1,082,988, forward strand.
CCCGTCCGTGCTTCTTCCTGCTCTCCCCTGCTGCTTTTCATGGCTTTGACTTCTTTTCACTGCTCCTTGACTTCTTTAATCCCTTCTTTTCCTCTCCTGCTTTTTATTTCTTTTTTACTTTTCCTCTCTTCCCCCTTCCCTCCCACTCCCCACTTCTTTCAACCTTTTTGTTGCTTTCCTTACCTTGTCCAAGATACATACTGCTTTGATTTCTTTTCCCTGCCTTTGCCTTTGCCTTTGCCTTTGCCTTTGCCTTTGCCTTTGCCTTTGCCTTTGCCTTTGCCTTTGCCTTTCCCTTTCCCTTTCCCTTTCCCTTTCCCTTTCCCTTTCCCTTTCCCTTTCCCTTTCCCTTTCCCTGCTTGTCAGTTCTTTGACTTCTCACTCCTTTCAATTTTAGTTTCTCTCTTCCATTTTATTTTTTCATTTCTTCTTTTTTTTTTCACTTTTCCTTTGGCAGTTCTTTCTTCTTTAACTCGTCACTTCTTTTTCATTTCATGTCTTTTCTTTGTTTTCATGTCTGTCTTCAAATGTTTTAATAATTTTCATTCTTTTCTTTCATTCTTGTTTTGACTTCTGTATGTTGTTTCACTTCTTTAACATGTTTTTTCTTTTCACCACTTTTCACTGTTTTTAATGTCTGTAACTTCACATTTTTTCACTGCTTCTCTTTCTTTTCACATCTTTTAATTTCCTTCCCCTGTCATTCCCCTTATCACTTTCCTTCCCCCCCGGGCCCCGATTTATCCATTCTGTCCTTGTCAGCACTCCAGTCAACCTCCCTTGATGGTTTCAATACATGGAAAAGGAAATAAAGTACACACATAAAGCGTATAGGCAAAAATCAAGTGTCGATAGTTGTGAAAACTTCTGAACTTTCTTTGACACTTTGATACCTTGAAGCTATTGCCAGATCTTTCTCTTCAGTTAAATTCATTCCAACCACTTGACTGTAGTACAGAGTTGATACTCTCAGAAGTCAGAATGCATCCTGTAGTTTGCTGATACGATGGAATTGGAATATTTATACTTGCAGACAGGCACATGGGGAAAAAACGTTCTGATGTAACAACTAAACATTTCGTCCTTGAATAAAGTATTTTCTGAGTTTTGAGTTTGATGTGGGATTCTAATTTTGCCTGTCCATAGGGGTTCAAAGGCACTCCCATACCACCAGGGGTATCACTTCTTCCATGTGATTTCAGAATAGAATAGAAGGTGAAAGAAAAGCGAGAAGAGGTACACTGCAACCCACTTCTTAAAATCACCTTAGTGAGTGCTAAGGGTTCAAGATGCATTTGAGCAGGCAGAGAATCCAAAGGAGGAGAAGGGTGTAGCTGTGTGCTTTTGAAGCATTTCCTAGAAAAGGAAAGGGATTAAGATTAAAGCCATTTGTACTAAAGAGTGATGTGAAATAAGTGCCAGGTATCTTCTATTAATCTGAAAACAACAGAAGGGTGGCACAAGGGTAGGGAAGGCAAAGACATAAAAACTCTGTGGGGGGTTGATGCAGGGCTCTAGGTCATTGTGAAGGGAACGAAAATGTCCAGGTAATTTTCATGTATATATTATGATTTGACAGTGCAATATGGTATTTGTTCAAATTGTGGTTTATAGTATGCATCTGATGTGCGCTCTCTGCCCTCAAACATCCTCCCTTGCACCAACCAGTCTTTCAAGGACAAGTGCAGCTTCCAGTAAAACATATCCACATATAAGGGAGATACAGAGATGGTGTTGAATTTTATGGTTTTTATATATATATTTAACATATAGTAATCTCTTATCACAAAGCTTTGAGATTACTGTAAGAAACTCTAAAAATCTTATTTCTAAGAAAATTGTCATGAGAGAGTAAGTTTTGCTATCTATGCAAAACTCCTTTCCTTAATTCTTACTTCTTCTGAGGAAGGAGCAAACATCTTTCATGGATGAGTGCTTATGCTGCCCTGAATTTACCCCTCTTCTTGGCCCTGTCTATCTATTTTCTGCTCTGAAAATAACAAAATAACATTTTCCGAGGGTATGAACAAGTAGCTCATGAACTCTGTAGCTGGCTGTAATTTGAACAAGGACAGCTCATAGACTAAGTATGGGAAGACCAAAAGGACCCAGTTTCCTTCTCCTGAGGGAGGAGTGGTTAAACAATCAGGCAGCATCCTAAGGTCTGAGGCACTGGGCTTATATTACAACAAACTTTTCCTCTCTGAAATGTAGGTAGTTGCACTTTCTTGTCTGACAGGGTTGCTATGTGAAAGCAGATCTGGTTAAAGATGTTTTAGCTAGAGAAGAATCTAATTCTACTGCAGGGTAACTGGGAGTGGGGAGATCCTGGTTTTCCGTGTGTTCTCAATTTTGCCAATGCAGGCACATTTCAGGTCCATTTCTGAGCACAGTAAATGCTTCATTAATGCTTTTTACTTATTTCAAATATTTCCCTGGTTTTGTTTAGTTTGTCTGTATAACAATTTGTTTTACAGGTGTGAAAAAGTCTGAGAGAACTTTGTTACCAGAGAGCTGGAAGTCCCCTGTGCAAAAGCCCAGTCTTGTCTAGGGCAAAACTTGGGGGAGATAATCCTTGTGGTCTGAAGTGGAGCTGTTTGTAATTGTCTGACCTAGGAAGTACTGAAGTCCAGACTTTTCTCATTTTTCTATGACTCTTCTCGGTTGAAATATATTTATATCCAAGGCAAAAAGAATATGGTATGTCCTTAGCACTTAATGACTGGCCTTGGAGTCACTGTCTTGAACCCAACATATTTCCATTGTGAGCTGACCAATTTTTACCTAAGTAGATCTAAGTAGGTTTTGAGCCTCTTGCTCAAAAGTGTTCTCTGTTCCTGCTTTCAGGTAATAAGTGGTTTCTTCTCTGTCATGATGTAAATGCTTGTGGAAAATTAAGCTAAACCCATTTAAATTTACCTTCTATGTGGCCCAATCAGTGTGTACCATGGGAAAGAAAGGTTAATGCCATAAATAATTTTACCAGACATTTGCTTCACTTCTGTGTAAATTCAGATGAGAAACGCTGATTGGGTTTGGGTCAGCTTGCTTGAAGGGCTATCAAAAGCTTTATCCTCTCCAATTCCTTAGTAAAAGTGCCGTTGGTTGGGGAAAGAAACTAGAATGTGATACAAGTTACAAACCCCACAAGACAACACCCAAAATGATCGTGAGGAGATAAATGGCAAACCAAATTACAGTGTCTGATAATAGAACATATAATAATAAAGGACTTCTGAATTTCTCCAGCTAATAGAAAGCTGAGCCATAATCATTTTATTTTTTATTTAAATGAAAAACAAGCAAAAATTCTTCTTGGCAGAGAAGCGTAGGTCTTTTACTCTGCTTCATCATCTGGAAAGCAAAGGGAACAGGATGATTCCTGTCCTGTCTTCATGTCTCTGGCCCCGTACAGAGGCTTGAAGCCACCTGCATAAATGGTTTCTGCTCTTGAGGAGGCGCCCCCCCAGGAGCCTGAGGGCAGGGAAAGACAGCAGGACTCTGCTTTAAAGGGTAGAAGTTACTGCGATGCAAATGAAACCAATAACAATATTTGAAGTGACAAGCAGAAGGTTCTGGATTAGGACCTGTATCTTTACTAGGCATTTGGAACGAGGATGAAGAACACAATGGCAAATCCCGTAAATGACATGGGGTGGTAAACTTGGGCAAAGTTCATGAAAGCTGTGAGAAACCTGAGAGGCACCTCGGCAAGCTGGGGAATTCACTGAACAGCACGTGGCCTGCAGTTGGGTATCTGCAGCTCAGTGAAAAGGTCTAGGGAGAAGGACTTGGAGAGGAGTGAGAAGAAAGGATGAAGGGAATGGAAAAGGTCTCATGGTTGGAGATGGAAAAGATTCAGGCTGTTTATTTAATAAGGAAGGGCAAAAAGCGCATAGAAGAACTAAAAATAAAGCCCAGTATGGTGTAATGAAACTTTCTACTCACTTTTTTATTTGTGAGGTGAAGTATCATGAAATTGTCTTTTCTTGCAAAATTGAAATTCAATTGAATTTGAAAGTGACAAAGCCTAAGCTTTTCTATCCTTTGCTTTGGTAAGCCAATGCATCTTATTTCCATACCTTTCATTGGAGCCAAGGACCAAAAAGAAAGCATTAGGTAGCATATGGGTAATGATTAATCAAAATGAATAATAGATACTGACAAGGAAAATGAACCCTCAACCTTAGAGGTATTAACGAGTTCTAATTATTGGAAGTTAGGAGAAACCTTCCTTGCTACTTCTTGGTCAACAAGCTGCACACGCTGCTTCCTACTGTAGCTAACCTGTTTCAAACTTGGGTGGTTGCTGTAGTTGGAGCCAAAATACTGAAGATGCTTTCTATGACCATGTAAGGTCTTTGTCAAAGCCTGCCTGTCCTGCAACCTTCTCCTTCATCACCAAATCCACATTTGGCTTCAGCTGTATTACATAAAAAGCTCCTTGTCCCTTTTTTTGAATGTTGGCCAAACTCACACAGCTGTGAGTTCAAGAAGGCGTGTTTTAAAATCCAAACGAGAGAGTAAACTTCATTTTAAGGTAATAGGAGAACCAGGAAAAAGTAGATCTAAGCATGCACATTTCTACTGACTTGTTTTTCCTCCCAGTTAGAAAGAAAACCCTGACCAGGTAAACTTTTCATCATTATCAAAACCAGATTTCAGTCCAACTCAGTAGAAGGGTGTACTTGAAAAACCTTAAGAAATATTTGAATTAAAGTGGGTTCTTAACACATCTGATATCGTTTGCTCATGTCTAATTATAGCTACTGCTCTGTGTGTGCATTTGATTTTTGCAGTGCGGCTGGAGTAGCTGTTTCACTTGGCAGCGTGTGTGCTGGGCTGTCACCCCTCTTTTCATTCACTGAATTCTGACACTATGTTTAGAAGCACCAGCCATCCAAATTATAATGGGCCTCATACTTTGCATTGAGACTGTAGAAGTTAAAGCCAATTAAAACAAGTGCCTCAGCATTTGATTCTTTTTTTTTAAACTTCATTTTAAGATAGTCTCTTAAGGAAAAATTTTAATGAAATCTATTTTGGTATGGTACACTGAAGATGCATTTATTTTTTATTTTTTTAAAATCTAGTACATTTCTCATGCATTCAGTGCAATTTCCCCTCAAGTATTAATTTAGAAGAAGGAGAGAATATTTCTTAAATATGGGCTTGAAGAGGAGGGAAGGAAATGTCTTCAAATGTGTAACCTCTTCAGTCTCCCAGTAATGCTGGCTGGAGTGGTACCTGCCTCTGGGCATGAGAGGGGAGAGTAAATTCATGTGTGAGCAGCCCCCTTTCCAACTGCACTGAAGTAACGTTGACCCCTGGTTATTTTTTGTGTGTGTAGGATGAAGGTTAAGGCACAAAGATTATTCTTGAAAACTGACCTCTGTGCCCAGCTCTGTGCCAGATTTTGTATAGCTTTCTACAAAGTTTTTCATTTCTTCTGTCTTTGAGTTACACACCCCACAAAAATCTGCAGTAACGGAGCTTTTAAACAAAGATTCAGTCTTGCATGTTTTTGACTATGGTGTCTTCACAAAGTTTGAATAATTTCTTTTATGGGCACAATGTGGCATAGAAAATAAGGCAAAATATTATACTTCTCCTGAACGGGTATCTCTTACTTCACTCTGGAAGCATGGGAAAATCACTTGTTTTTGACTAGTTTGTGACTAATCTCAATTAAAGAGACAAAGCAAATGCTTACAACACACTGTCAACTGAAGAAACAGGGAAACCAGTGAAACTATACTTGAGTCCAGCAGTTCTGGACTTTGTCTGGGCATACCATGAGCGAAAAAACCTCACAAGACTGAATTCCTCAACTTTGAAAAATAAAGGATATTTTGACATTCACTGAGGAATTTAAAAAGTCATTTCCTACAAAACAGTGAAGGTGGAATTTGTGCTGTATTTCTGTAGTAGAAAGACAAAAGTGCTAACTCAGTCTGTGATACTTCATGAGAATGTAATTCAAGAAAGGGAAGACGGTAGATTAGATAAAGTGCAGAGGCTGCAACTGTCAACACAGAAATAACTGAAAGTGAATTTGAGGTAAGAGATATGAAGGATGAACAGCTATTAATAATAATGAGACATTGAAAAAATCCCACAGCCGTTGGCAGAAGAAATCTGAGAACGTAATGCTATTAGAAGGATTTGTAAAAATAGTAAGATATGTTTGCAGGGGATGCTTCACAGTCATGTTGGTGGAGTAATGGAATATAAAATGCAAGTTTCTAGAGCTGGTGCATTGGAGGTCCATAAGCAAGTTAGATTTCTGGAGCTAACCAAAATCCACGCCAGAGAAAAAACCTTACAGAAATAGCTGAACTGCCATATCGGATGACTGCAGCAAGCTTGCATTTGATACAGCATGGAAAGCAGAAACACTTGTGCACGTCAGTCAAGAGTGGAACGTGACAGGAAGAAAGTGGAATGGATAAAGCTCAAAGAAAGTAAAGAATTTAAACCAGCCCCCCCCTCCCCCCCCCCACAAGCCCCCCCTAAAAAAAAAAAAACAACCGCAAAAAAACAACACCAAACTAAAGAAACGACACCTATGACATCCATAATTTTGAAAGGGCAGGAAATGTGGGTTTTTTTCCAGTCATTGAGTTTGGACAAGAATATAGACAGGAAAAACAGAGGAAAAAGTGCAGGCTCAGTGGAAAAGGTATCATGCTGACTGGCCTGAGTGATAGCAGGGGTTTTTTTCCATGATATACAACTGAAGGAATAACTGTGTGTCTAATGGCTCCCTCTTTTTTTCACAGTGAAATTTAAAGAAATCTGTTTACATGCATTTGAGCAGCTTTGACCTGATTTGCAGTCTATAGGGGAAACACTAAAAAAACCCTCTCTTAGTTTCAGTATTAATATAAAAATACAGGTTGTCATTATGGCAAATTGTTAACCAGCAACAGCATGAGCATGTGGCATATAGTACCAAATGGCCTAAAAGCCTTCCTGCATGTCTCTTGGACCTTCAGCTTCTACGCAAATTGAGTCTTAAGAAATTTAAAGGAAACCATCAATTTTTATGGATCATGACAAGACCAAGGCAAAATAAAAAATCCCACTGTGATATGGATTATTTCACATGAATACTCACTGTATGTGCTTCTGTTCATTGAGAACCAGAAGAGTCTTACCAAACCAGCAAGGTTGGTTTTTGGTTTTTTTGTTGTTGTTGTTGTTGTTAGGTTGGTTGGGTTTTTTTCCAGTGCCAAAAGAAGCAAATTTGGCTAGAAAAACTTCAGCCAGCTCTGGTGATGGTTACTGGTCATTGTGTAAGAGCATCCCTCCCGTGGAGGGAGATGTGGTTGCCCTTGGTGATCTCTTGGACAGCAAAGAGCTATACGCAGGCAGCAGGTTGAGTGTGTCTCCAGTATTAGACTGGTAACTTGCATGCCTTGGTTATTATTCCTCGGTGAGGAGTAAATATAACAGCTTTGCAGCCCACCATGTTAAATGGAATTCAGTGATGTGTCATTTGCAAAACCAAATGGTTTTAAGATGATCCTGCAATGTGCTGAGTACCTCTTACAATGTTCATAGACTCTAATTTGGGAAAGGTATTTGTGCACACCCATGACCTTAAGCACATAGCTCTATTACTGTTCTTAAAGACAAAATTTCCTAACTGGTATTACAATACCTTCAGTTCTTATAAAAACAAATCACAGAACTGAAATGAAAATATTGGTGAAAATGTGACCATCCTGCTCCTCTTCCAGCACATTTCGGCAAAACATGGCGTTACTGCTGCATGTTATGCTAATAAAATTTGCATGTTGGGCACAAACCCTATGTTGGGCATAGAGTTTGTGGTTAGTTTGTACAGCAGTGACTGTTTTCTTCAGTTTGTGTAACATAATTTCCTTCAAAGAGTTAGCTAATTTTCTAACCTTGGTCCTTTACAGAGGTTATCTAACGTGATACAAAATTTGGCATGAAGGGAGTAATAATCTATTGACATCATATAAAGCTCTATCTGAGTATACTCGGTTCTTTTATACCAGTAGGGACTGAATCATGAATAATGTTTCTCCTGTTCTTTGTTTCCATAACAGAATAAAATAATATAAATTGATTTTCAGTTATTTACAACTTTAAGAAAAAAATGTATATTAGAAATCAGGTGTGGAAATGGTTATGCATTTTAACAAATCATATTCCCCGGATTGGGCTTTTTTTGCTTCTCCATCCATTCTAGTACATTTAATTTGGTGAAATTCTTATCTTGTTTTCATGACTTTTATAAAAAGATGGTTTGAATCCAATAATTCAATCTGAATATTCAGTTTAGAGGGGATATGATGGCATCAACTAGTTTGAAGTCTGCTCCCCTGTCATATGGAAAGCAAACGTGAACCAAATATTTGCAAAAAGGTGCAAAACAGCTAGAACTTTGGGGAACAGGAAAAACAGCTTATGGAAACACGAAAGGACTTTTGCTTTCTTTCTCTTCCTTCCCTTGCCCTCTGAAAGAGGTCCTGTCTCTGATCTCTCAGACACATTTTATTCTGTCTTGCCCTTTTTCTTCCTCATCACATTTTTTGTTTTGCGTTTTATCACAGCATGATTGCTCTTGCCCATCTTTCTCCTTCTGTTCATCTCCAGACTGTCTGAGTGCACTCTTTGCATTCACTGGCATCTTTCTCTTTCTGTGCTGTCCCTCATCCCACTCCTGCCCTTAGGCAGAAGCACCCTTGCTAGAATGTGGGGAGGTTGGTCTCCAAGCAGATCTCAGGGGGGTGCTCCATCTGTCTCCAGCCTTTGCATCAGAGGTGTGTAGTGGCTTTTGAACCACCAAATCACCATTGCCCTGAATTGTCCCTCCTGCTGGCTTTCTTCTGAGGCATCTCCTGCTACCTCTAGAGGTGCTTCCTTAGCATTTCTAGAAAGTTACACCCCAATCCCTCCAGGACTTTCCATGGGAGATTACTGGGACTCTGTCCTTGGAAAACTTCTCTTTTCCCTACCCATCCCCATTTCTGTTCCATCCTGTCCTTTGACAGAAAAATCAGCAGCCATCTATGTCGAAGACTCTGTACCCTACTTCTCTACTCCAGTTCTGCCCTGTGTGTCCCTTGGATCAACTTTGATAAAACTCAAGATATATGGCCCAAAAATTTAAATTAAATTTAAAGTTAAATGCAAATGTCTATATTATAAATTTAAGAGTAAATTGTTAAAAGCCTTCTCAACTTCCTCTTCTTCTTCTTTTCATTTGAGGATAGCTATCCATATATAGTAACACGATAGTTTCTGTATAGCTTTGACTTTCCTCCTTGCAACTTCTATTTTTTTTTTTTTTTTGTGCAAAATTTGCAAAAACCTTAACACCGGTTAGTCCACATGTTCACTGATATTGAAGCCTTACCCAACTTGACCATAATGCTGCAATGCTTCCTTTTCCCTTCATATTTATATGTTGTCTCTAGCTTTATAGATGAGACTTGTCTCCTTAGGAAGTTAATGTAAATTAGCTAATGGTATAATTTGAAGTGGATTAATTTGATTGTACTGAATCAGTTTATGGCACTTATTCAAAATTTAAATGGCTTTACTTTGGTTCAGTTTGTTCCGCTCTCCAAATGATGATCAAAAAAATATTTGGTTAGAGTTAGTTCTTGTAGGCTTTTCAGAGGAATCGAATTCTAAATAACTTGAGCAATAAAAAGCAGAGATTTGCCTTGGGATGTGGTGCAGTGGGCGGTCAGGATTTAGTATAGCAAACTGACTGATGAGGCAGGGGACAGGGAATGGAGTGGAAAGCTGAGTTCTCACTGAGAAAAGTGAGTTCTGGTAAATTAAAATTTGCTTAAATATGAAGTACTTTTAAAGAAATATCTGTTCATTTGAAATCTGATTATAGTATGTTGCATGACAATCTAGTGTAGTAATATTTAGAGAAAATATAAAGGAAAATACACTTTGATACAATGTGAGGAAGTGTCACATGAAACTGAAACTGTTGAAAAGCAGTTTCAAAGTGTCTCAGAGACCCACATCATTACCTACAAAATCTTGTTATTTAAAATTTTCTATTTACAGTTTATTAGCTGTTTTTCTCTTATAAATGAAAGCAGAGATCCACAGACATATGGGCTTTAGAAAATATCTTCATCCTGTTGTCCTATAACCTAATGCAACATTATTAAATTTCAAGCATCCTAATAACAATAATGAAACTCTTACTAGGGCAGCTCGGACACTGATCTTTCATAACCATCTTATCAATTTAGGAGCACAATACCTATTGAAAAGTATCTTACCATTTTAAATATTATGCTTATTAAGATAATCTTGTAATTTTTTACCTTTTTAAGCACTGGAGTTTGTAAGGCTGGATAATGGAATAAGCACAAACCAAAAGAGGTTGTATTTCATCTCCTAGAAGGTTATTTAACTGTTAATGGGAGAGTGACACAATTTTTCTACCTTTTCTACCTCTTTTCTTTCAGCAAAAGATCGATGTTTGCGTGAAACAGTACAACACCCCAATAACTAATGATGAGGAACTATGTATATAGGAGAGGGATGTGACCTGGAAGCAAACACACAAGCCTCGTCAGTTTTGACCATATGTAGATTCCTGACAGATAATTTTTGTGACTGAGTATCCTCTCTTTTCAGGCTAATATTGGAGCCTATTCCCGTAGTGCCATAAAAGCAGTGACTAATGTGGGCCTACGTGCGTTGCACCAGCTTTGAACTGCCTAATTCAAGTCCTAGCAAGGCTCCCACAGGAACAGACCCTTGGAAACCTCTGGAGCAGTGCATTCCATGTTTAAGATGTCGATGCCACTAGCATTTGCAGACCAGATAAAAGGGAGTTTGCAGGCAAAGGATGCATTTATTTGGATGGCATTTTGCTGATTTCCCATAAAATGATTGCCAAATTAACCAAGAACAAAATGTGACGTACTGACAAGGAATGTAGCTTGTCTTTGGCTGAGGTGGGTAGAACATGAGTCAATGAAAGTATCTGGCTGTGACCCACATCCAGACCTGAGGCTGCAGCGAGGTCCTGTTCACCCATATCTACTGTGACATCCATCATTTCTCAAACCGTGGAGCTCTGTAGGTATACCACCTGCAGGTGAAGTCAGGCTCACAAAGCTACTCGTTGGTCTGTGATAGGGATGGAAAGAAAACCCAGCTCCAGTTGTACTCAGGCCAAATTTAGTCAATACAGCAATGAATCAAAGCCCAGTGAAAAACTGCATGCAAAATAGGTGCATGAATTTTTCACCCTGGGTCCTGCAATTCCGTAAAAAGTACTCTGGGAAGCTAAAGAAACAAAAAAAGGGAGCCTAAACTCTATGCTATGAACTAAAGAAAGCGGATCTTCATTCTGAGCCCTTAGCCATAGCCATCTTTTCTCCTACAAAGAAAGGTAAGAAATATACAGTGGTATTTCAGTGAATTGAATATGGGCAAATAAAATCAAGACAATGTCCAAAGCTGGTTATTGTTCCAGAGGAAATAATTTATTTATTTGTATCTTTTTTTTTTTAAAGTAAACCATTTTCCTAGAACAGTAGTTTCATGTATATTTTACCTAAAAATACAATTAGTTGTCAAATTTTCTTGTACTTTCTTAATAGATATGCTTCTATCATTACCAATTCACAGGTGTATTGAAATTGTTTCTAGGGACAGACAAAAGCACACAAAAGTAGGTTAATAGCCACATGATTACTTTTGCATACTTACATCTTCTCTTATCTCACACAGTAACGATGTGGACACTTCTGTGACAGCAAGTGGGTAACTACACCTTCGATGGATTATTTTTTTGATTCCTCCCTATTTACTGACTAAAGTGATTTATGCGTGTGCAGTTTTACTAATTTATTCATAAATATCTAAGTATTTTAGAGTAGATACAATTTCCTAGTTTTCTAATCCAATTGTGTTAACATTCAACTTCTGAGATTTATGCAGAAATGCCGACAAAATCTGCTTGGTACTTGAATGAAAAGGGACTGTACCTTAAAGTGGTCTGGCAAAGTCTGTCTGCATGTTTTGCTTATCAGTAAAAAGCTTCTAAAGGTTATAAAAATGTTCAAGATGAAGAGGTAAGGGAAAGGTATTACTTTTAACTGAATAAAATTTACACCAACACCATAAAACTCAAGTGTTGATTACATTATTATTCCTTACTCTACTGGGAATGATATAGCAGACTTCAGGCTTTGAAAAAATTGAAATCTGTGACTATGAATAATTTCTATACTGAAGTAAAAATCTTTATTCATGTTTATATAAAACATGTTCCTTTAATTTCTGTTAGTCCATTTGCTGGATTAAATGGAAGAAAAGATGGTAGTAATTGCCTTTCAGGCTCTGATTCTAGCCATTGGTGATCTTAAAATGCAATGTTAATTATAGGAAACTTTACAGTACTGTTGTAGACCTACTGTCAGTCGGTGGTCCAATTAACCCCTAAATTACTTATGATTTTGATACTAAAAATTAACTTTCATAATTACTTTTTGTCAAATGAACATACCAAACAACAGAAAAGTGATTTTAGGAGGTTTTGTGTGTCAAGTGAACATTGTTGATTCATACAACGAAAAGCTTTGGACACATAATTTTGAAAATGTTTGCCTTTCTCCTTTCTGTACCCAGGTGAGGTTCATTCTGTGCCACATGGAAAATATGAAGAGGAAGGACGCATCAAGGGCTTGTTACCAGCTGGCTGCCTGCAGTGTAGATTACTGAAGAGACAGCATGCCGAGAAGAAAATGTTCTCTGTTTTGAGGGCTCTACCCAGTGCTTCCAAGAAAAGTGTCGATTATTTGTTATTAGTAATTTGAATTATGAAAAAAAACCTTGATAACAAGTCTTAATTTATTATTGCTGAAGGTACTCTAAAGTCACAGCATTCACCATCAAACAGGTGCGTGTTCCTTAGGAAAAGTGGGCTTCTCATCTCACGGCCTTTATCAAGAGAAACAAGAACATAGTTATCAGGCTGAGGAGATGAAAAAAGCCCTAAAACCAAACAAAAAACCTAGCCAACAAACTCTGAAGTTTATAAGTAGTGAGATATTCAGACCATCATTTGGAGAAGTAGGAGCAAGCTCTCTTTTCCCCTCCTTTTTTCACTTTTTATCTTTTGTCGTCCCGTCCCCTCTTTTTTTTTTTTTTTTTAGCTATTTTTTCCCCCTTTTTGGTCTTTTTTTCAACTGCAGGACTGACGCAACGCATTAAAAAAGCAGTTGGTTCTTCCTCAGTGTTTCGGTTGTGAGCTGGTAGAGCCGTTACTGGAACATGCTGGCATTTCCATCCCTGTGCTCATGTAACCCTTCCCCTTTCTCCCTCAGTTCACAGGCTGTCAGCTATGACAACTTTTTAATCATTCATTTCTTAGACAGCTATCCACTTGTTCCAGGTAGAACAGTATAGAGTATTGCCTTTCAGTCTTTACAGGCACAGCTCCAGTTTCAACCAGTGACTAAAGAAAGTCTTTGTATTTCCCTGTGAATTTTATGGTAAATCTGCTCAGAATTTTTCAACTTAACACAATTTTTTTTCCCTTTTTTTTCCTTTTTTTCTTTTCTGTTCAGAGGTTGCAACAGACTGACTGATAATTTGTGACGTGATGGATGCTAACTGCCAGGGAAGAAAGGATATCTATCTTGAGCTTCTGCAACTCTGTATTTAAGGTGATCTAAGATTAAAAATTTCTGTCCGAGTCAGTTGCAGCAGGAAAATGAGACTACAGTTCCAAAATCCCAGGTGGGTCTTTAACATTTTGGTCCAAACCCTACACAAGTCCATTTTTTGGAAAACGTACAGGTTGTTGTATTGGGAATAGCTTAATTTTAGTTGTAATCAGAGCCATGGCAATAACTGACTCATATTGTAAGGGTGAGCTTGGTGACAGATTTCTTCACTATTACCTATCTTCTGCAGTGTATTTTATTAAAAAAGAATTAATACATACTCATTGTTACAGTATGTAAACTGACATTAATTTAATGGTGTGAATTTGTTCATTATCTGCAAAGATGAGCAAAAATGGATTTTCAACTTATTTCAAGAAATTCTCCAGCTGAACAAACCATTTTGTTCTAACCTTAGAATGCTTCATTATTTTGGAAATGTGAGGAGAAGAAACTATGAATGCAATATTTCCTTCTGATTTGTAAAGTGATGTATCATAACTTTTGTGAAATTCTTTTCTCGGAAGCAGTTCACTATATTGATCTTGTTCTAATTAGCAGTATTAATCCACAGAGTACTGAATAATTAATAATTAAAGACCCAAAATAAATTATTTTTTGCAAAACTAGAATTACTTTTGAAAGGTCACATTTTTATGGCCATGCAGATTTTTGGCAAATCAGCCAGAGTGATGAAACAGAGAGAACAAACGCTGTCATTAAAAAACAAAAAGGAAATAATTTAAAATTATGAAATAAAGTCAGACTTTTCTCTCCCATTTTCCAGGAAAATTTCTATGTAGTTTTTCTATTTCTGTTCTGTCATTTCTTCTCTGGGAAATAAGGCTAAGCAGCAGCTTAACTCCTATTATATGTATCAGTTATTATATTTTTGATCTTGCTGTGATTTTTCTTCACGTTCATTTTGAATTAGTGACTCTGGAGGGATACAAGCCTTTCTACATTCGGTACTGTAGGTACTAACAAGCATACAGCTAATTTCTTCCTTGTGATGTAGATGGTGGCAAAATACCCTAAAGATGGCGTATTTTGAAAAGACACTATTTTTTGTGTGCATTGAACAATTTTCTCCTTTCTTTTGAGTTCAGTAAGTCTAAAAACAATGCTGTCTCTTGTTGATATTACTCTAATGTGTTTCACAAAGGGGGAGAAAAGTGTTGAATGGGGTTTAAGTGATGAATTCTCTCCCTCATCTCTTCTTATTATACAGATTTCATTTTGATGGTTTGACTACCTAGCCAACTTTTTTAAGCAGTAATTTTGCTCATGCTTTCCTATACTTAGTAATTATGGGCATGTCGAAGAAATGACACTTGTGTATAAAAAGAAAAAATGTCCAGCAGCATTGCTTAGCTTTGAACTCTTTATTTCAGTGCCGCTGCCCTTTGAACGAGACTTTTGCTGTCTTCCATCTACACTCTTTGCACTAATTTGTGTTCCTTCCTTTGGAGCAGGTGGATGCCCACAGGCTGTGACTTCATGGACAACCCACAATGAAGCAGGGTTCTGGTGGGACCTATGGACATGTGGACAGAGGAGCTCATGCTGGAATAGGTTTGCTGGCAGGACTTGTGACCCCGTGGGAGACCCATGCTGGAGCAGTCTGTTTCTGAAGGACTGCACCCCATGGAAGGACTCACACTGTAGAAGTTCATGGAGGAGGGATCTCATGCTGTAGCAGGGAAGAATGTGAGGAGTCTTCTTCATGAAGAGGAATGATTGGCAGAGAAAACATGTCATGAACTGACTACAACCCCCAATCCCTGTCCTGCTGCACCACTTGGGGGGAAGTAGAGAAATCAGGGGTGAATTTAATGCCAGGAAGGAGACAGGAGTTGGGGCAAGGTGTTAAAAGATTTGGTTTTTATTTCTCATTGTCCTGCTCTAACTGGATTGGTAATAAATTAATTTTCCCCAAGTCAACCCTGTTTTGCCCATTACAGTAGTTAGAGAGTGATCTCTCTCTGTCCTTATCTTGACCCACAAGCCTTTCATTATATTTCCTCTCCCCTGCTCAGCTGAGAAGGGGATTGATAGAGTAGCTTTGGTAGGCTCCTGGTGTATAGCCAAGGTCAACCCACTGAATGCCTTTAAGAGAGTCAACTCATTCTTCACTCTTGTTTGGTAATGTCTTTAATGCATTTGGCAGTGCCTTTAGTGATCCCTAGGGTGTCTAAAAATGTGTGCCTAAAACCTACTGCAATATGCATGGATTCTTTAGACTTTGGCATGCGGATGGCATTTCAGTCAGGTGGACTCCATCTTCTCCCAGGGAGCCTAAAAGCTGGAGCAAAAGGCAGCATCAAGTTCTTATGTCGTCATCTGAGCAGATGGTCTCTCTTCACAGAAATGCCTCCCAATTCCTACTGGTCTTGGTAAGAGCTGGTAAGTGTTCAGCATTTCTGAAAATCACAGGCAGAGATTTAGGAAGTTAGCTCTAGCATCCCATCCATCTAACTCAAAAATATTGCCATGAAAAAGAAGTAACTTCTATACCAATTTGAACAAGATTAATTATAATGACTTCAAAGTGTAATAGTTTGGGTTCCCCATCCACAATCTTACTGATACTTTCAGATTAGAGATTTCTCACTAAGATATCATAATCTTCCTTAGAAAAGGTTCTTTGCACTTTGAGTTCAATTTGATTAGAGTTACATTCTTGGGAAGATTTCTTAGGTGTTTAAAGAGCTCTGCTAGTGGTGCCATGTTCTAGCTCCGTTTCCTCAGCTCAGCAGAAGGCTGCATATGATGTGCCTGTGCACATTATATGGATCAAACACTGTGCATTCCATTGCCATTCTTTTGGAACTATAATGGTGCTGTTTTAAGCACTGCATCACACATCCTTTAGTATGGATATTTCAGTGAGGAATTTATGTCCTCCTGCCTGGGGAAGCAGCCAGGGAGGGTGGCTGCGAGGATTCGTGCTTGTGTGCCAGCCACACTCCTTTCCTGAGCTGGAAGAAGTCCAGAAGACTCCCATCCAACAGGCTGTGAAAAGCATGTAGAGGAAAGCATGGTGGGGTAACAGTTCTCCACCAGTTCTTCCAGTTTATACTTTCCAGAAAAGTTAATGCAAGCGACAGCCTATAATCATTTGAGGGAAAGCAGCTGTGTGCCTTGGAAGAGTGGCTGAGACAGACTTCAAAGAAAGCTGGTAGCAGGATGGTGCCCATAGCTTCCAGAGGACTGCTCATGAGTGGCAACTGTGAGTTTGGAGCTGCCGCCCTTGATTTAAACAGAAAGATAAGAAGTGAGGAGAGCTCTCCTCAGTCCTGCCCTCTAAGAAATAAAACCCTCAAAGTAGGTGGTATTATTTGAGACTCCAAATTTTTTATTCTCTGTGGATGAAACACAAGTTAGGGAGGATGAGGGAAAAACTGTGGTTTATACCTGTGAATTTTCTTAGAATAGAAAATATATTTCACACTTAAGATGGAATAGGAAGATATTTGGGTCTCTTTAGAATGTTGTGTTTGGATATGGTTTGTGTGAAACAGTATTAGAGCATCAGTATACTGACAATAAATGGGAGAATGGCAAGTGGTAAAATAAGTAAACCATTACACTGAAGTTGCCACTGGATTATAATTTCTGTAAATTCAGGGGATCTGAAAAAATTGAAAATGCTAGAAGTGAGCTTGAACTAAATGGATAAAATGAAGCATGCCCTGGAATGCACCCCTCTCCTCCAAAAAGCCAAAGCCTGGAAGTTTAAAATTCACTCAGGAAGTGTAATAGAGCATCATTTAATATGAATAATAAATAACAACTTTCAGGTCTTGTCTTTAAGAATTACTTACAGCACAAAGCCCAAATTTATGCCTGCTTTCCCAGCATGTGTTTCCAAACAGCATGTTTACAAGCTGAAGGAACAAGAGTGGAAGAGAAGCCAGCTTTTGGTTATGTTTTATTAGGTATGATTTATAGCCTAAAAAGTGTCTGAGTGAGGTGATGTGGCTGTTAAGGAGGCTTATATTCTGAAAAGAAAGATATTTTGATGGACAGAGAGTATCATAATAGTAAAGAGTTTATATTTCACAGTCAAAAGCTCTGGTGGTAGACAGAAATGTCCGAGGTGCCTGACCCCTCAACTTGCCATACAGACAAATTAAATTTTCAGTGCTAAGTCTCTAATTCACATCCACATTAAATAATTGCAGGACATGGTATAAATTCACTACTTGCTTATATTCAAATCCGAAAAAGACAGAAGTCACAGATTCCCCTTCCTCCTGCTGGCCAGGGTTTCTGAGCATAACATTGTGCATCCTCTTGTGCTGTACCTGTCTGACAGCAAACCTGGAGTGAGATAAAGTGACTTGGCTTCTCTCCATCTCCTGGTGAGGCTGGTCTGGTGGGTGGTGTTGAGAGCACACCAAATCCAGGCCTTGCGGGATTTGCCCTCCTAGGAGGTATGGTAGCTAGTTGCATTCAGAAACATAGGTAAAGTCTATGGTGCTGCACCTCTTCAGACAGCAGCTGACTGATGGGCTCTGCTGGCTCAGGAGTTGAGAGACATGAGGACCATGCCTTCCCCGGCCTGAGGTCTTGGCATTTAGCCAGGGAGCACCCTGATCGTTAGGATGAAGGGTGTTATGGACTCAGAATAAGGGATTTTCCATTTTTCTGTTAAAACCACAAGGATTTAAAGTTTCTTTGGGGTAGCAGGAGAATTCAAGAGCCAGTCAGCCCTTAGCCTAGAGGCTGGGGCTCTGATGTTGCTCTTATGGCGGGGTTGGTTTCTTGGGAGAAGTAGGTTGTGTCTTTGAGCTTCCTGGGATGAAGAAAGCACTGAATCCAGGTCTTCAATGTAGCCCAATACTGTGCAGCTGAGGAGAATGGGAACTTCTGCAATGTGGCTGAAAAGAGAAGAGGGATTTCTTCCCTGCTTTTTGAAAGGCCTGAGTTTCCTTTTTAACTGTAGCAGTTAAACCTCAGATCTGGGTACCTCTGTGAATCAGGGTAAAATCCAGAGCCTGTGTTGAAATTAACTTCAAACCATCCATCAAAGGTTTTCCTCTTGCATTTGCCAGCATCTCGTTCCACCTGTCTCAGCAGCTGCTGGCTGGGGACCCTTCTCTGACAGGCCATCTCCTTCCTCCTCTTGCAAGGGATGTGTAGAGCTCTGCATCAAGGCTGTGCGATCCTCTCCGCATACGCTTCAGGTACCTACGTGATTGCAGCAAAGCCCTTTGTAGAAACAGGTATTTGACTTTGCTCACAGAATGTAAATTTATTGGGATGGCTCACGTCAGTGCCAATGCCTATGGTTTTGTAGGTCATAACAGCTATATACTGCTAGAGATGGTTTGCTTCTTTTTATAAAATGCCTATTCTTAAATAATTTCTGAAATTTATTTTATGTTGCTAAGATGGTATTTACTGATAAATAATAAGCCAGAACTGCAAGTATTTACTGAAGGTCAAATTCTCACCTGATATAAATTTGTGTTCCTCCATTAAAAGCAGTATGCCTTTGTCTAGTATCAACACCTGAAATATCTGGTTTGGAAACATGGATGGGGGAGAAACAACTAGTCTGTTATTCCAAAAAAAAAAAAAAAAGAAAAAAATGTGAGAAGGAGACAGAGAGGACATAAAGTCTGTACAAAGCACTTCTATAGCATTTCTGTTAATTGGAAAAAGGAATTGAGAGCTGCAGTAGATTACTGAGAGTTCCTATTTATCTCTGCAAATTCTTTTGCTCCTGGAAATCACAAGGTACTCTGGGAAAAAGGCATCAAAATATATTAGTGAAGTATATAGAGATGTAATGGGTCTTGATTAATTATGTGGTCAATTACATGAAAATGTTGTATTATTCTTGTTCCTTAAATATGATTAAATATTCCCATATGGCACTGATATTTCATAGTATATTGCTTTGGATTAGGAGACGATATTCCCAGGTTAAGTTATTCACTATTAATGAAAACACCACTCAGTATATACGTCTTGAAAATCAATTGTTAATTAACAGCATTCAATTCTTAATTGTCTTTTTACCATTTCGGTTGAAATCATTGACACAAAATACATTGTTAAACTGCTTAATCAATCATTGTAGAAAAATAGAGGTGTTTGATAGGGACATTCTAGTACAAAGTTTACGTGAAGCTTCCCTGTTGAAAGCTTTGGAGGCTTCTATTTTTTTTTTTTTAAGCTTATGTTACAAAAATGAGATTTCATAAACTTTACAGTCCATACTACATTAATACCAAAGACAGTAAAATACAAGGGGAGAGAGAGAAAGAGACGAACACACACACCTTATGCTTTAAGTGCCCTATTCACAAAAATATAGCTTACACATGCGCATGCCCCAGTGTCGGGAAGTCTATTTTTTTTGTGCTGAAGGACACAAAAAAGGTTTAATTAGGGCCCTGAGCTGCTGTTCTAATTAATGCAAACTTTTGTTAAACTGCAGCAATGAATAATAGGGTGGCCCAGTAAATTACAAGAGCAAAAAGCAGGTTTGTCCTCAGAGGAATGCTTTGCTTTCAGCTCATGCACCTTTTGCTAGGACAGACACACGCGGGTGGCTTGTTGTTATTGATGCTGCGTCTCCTCTGCTCTAAGGCTTCTGTCTTCCAGGGGAGCTGGGGAGCCACCCTTCCTTAAAAATGCTCAGTACCCACCATGGGTAGCCTTACGGGTAGGTTGTGATGAATGAACTAGAGCGCTCGGCAGCTGCTCTTGCTGGGGCAGAAGAACGAGCTTTGAAAGGTCTGCGACCAAATGAGTGGTATTTCACAAAAGTTAAGTGTAAGTAACCTTCACCAAGTTGGTAGAATGAACCAGCCTGGGTGGAGGGAACAAAAATCCATGTTCTGCACCATTTCTTACGGCATGCTGCTTTGTGAAAGCCTTCTAGGGAAAACCTTCAGAGCTGAAACAAAACCCTCTTTCCATCCAGACATCTGTCAGTCCCTGGTGTGCAACCCTTTCCCCACACCCTACTTTGCCCATTTCAGGATGAAGCACAGCTACAGGACCTGCAGAAACCTCACTGATTAGCCACACACTGTGAAAACTAGCAAGGGGCAGTTGTTTCAGCAAAAAAATTGAAAACCGCTGTGAAATTAATGTGAAAGCTATATCACAGTGCAAAATTTCCACCTGCCCACTAAGTTTCTCCTGAGGTTATTATTTTTTTCTCTTCTATTTTTAATGTAAATGTTTCTGTACAAAAATGCTTCAGATTCTCTTCAGTGTATTCTTCCTTTCTGGAGTAGGCAGGTATAAGAAACAGAATTAAGGCTGCAGCTTCTTCTCCTTCGCTGACAGAAATGGTGCTCTTGATGGACCTGAGTAAAAGCCCACCAAAAGCAATGCTTTTTTCAACAGGTAGTATTTTATGCTTGCTGGGCCTGACTGAGTGGTCCTTAGCACTGGGCAATGCTGCACCATGTGAGCAGCCTCTTAGGGAGCATGTCCCTGTCACCGTGCTCCCCTACTTGCATGAGTGTTGCTGTGTAAGCAATGCAAATTATCACTGCCCCGTTAACTTTTTAAAGTTGTCAAGTCAGAATGTACAGGATTTACACGGATTTACAGCAGCCAAGGAGCTAACCTAAGGTGTGGAAAGTCATTAGGGAACCACTCTCCTGAGCACAGGTGGCAGGAACCATGTGTTTAGCTGAGAAACCCTGTTGAAGCCTATACCTAGGCATGTCGCACCATCCATGACCCTGCTGGACCGGCCAAGTACCGGTGCAGTCAACAAATAAATTTAATTGATTACAGCTTCAGATGAAATTCAGCTGCTCATTTCCCAGCTGAGTAGCTAAAATCTGCTTGCTAAGGGGCAACATTCATTTTTCAATGGCTTGTGCTGTTTGTGTAGCAAACTACTCCGCTGAAATCCAATGGTTTGGGTGGGGAGAAGGGAGAATTTTCCCTAGATATTGCACATCAAGGATAATACCTCCACATGAAACATGCTCACTATATTAAGAGTATACAGGAAATTCTGGTTTGCCGTGAGTTTGTCACAGCCTAAATTTTAGGTTGAACTGCCAAAAAGTCACCAGGAATGGTTTGCCTTATTTGTAAACATTTTCACAGTATATCAGTAATTATATTACAGTTTCTCTACCCTGCCCTCTCCCAGACTTATGGCTTTTTAGAGTCAGTGAAACGATCTGTTAGGCAAGCAGTGAGGTACTCTAAATAGCTGCCAGTCTGGTACACTGAAGAAAATGTCATGCACTAGAAGAGCCATAGATCTAGGGGAAAAAAATTCAGTATTACAGTCCAAATATTTGAAGAGAAATGCCTACTTGATGGGTAGTTAGTTTTTGCATCTCAATATTTCTAGAACTCTGTTTCTAAACCTACATTAATTACACATCTATGTACATTATTTAGAAGTTCTTTACTACAGTACTTTTGTACATGCGGTGTTTATTACTAAATGTTAAAGAGAAAGTAATTACATAAGGCATATGTACAGTATAGTGTTGGATTGCAGATCCCTCTGCTCACCTTCATCTTAAAGCTGCAAGGCCCATTTCATAGAGGCTTGTCACCCATTTTGTGAAACTGTCCTGAAACACATAAAAACTGGAGCCAAGACCCCTTACTTTGATGAGCATTAATTAGTCTTTCCTTATAGGTCCCTTGTATGTATTCCCATTACTTTTGGTATTTTTTTGTTGTTGCTGTGAATAAGCCTGGAGGTCTGAGCTCAGAGAGGTGTTGAGGAAGCCAGCAGTCATTACCAGAATGGGGATTGAGATCCCACCATTGATAATGGGTATTGCAGCTTTAACCCATGTCTTTGCTTAGTTTGTGAATCTCTTGAGTTAAAATTGGGCAGGTAGCTATTTCGCATCTTTAGTATTTATTTTCCCAGAATTAAGAAAGGCAGGAATTAATAACAAGGAAGAAGAAAAAAAAAAAAAAAGACATGTTTGAGAAAGAAAAAGAGAGCAAAGAGGCAGAAGATAAAGGAGGTGGTGTGGCTCTTATGCCTCTTGTGGTTCTACACTTTGGACTCATTCTCCAAGTTGGCCACATCACCGTTTCTTTCATTTTGGTCTTCTTGATTCTTTTCTTCCTCTTCAGTTTCCAGCTCAGCATGCTGGTCCAGCTTGCTGGAAACAGACCATGTTAGGGGCAGTTCTGCTCGGCTGGCCATCTCTGCCAGCTCTTTGGCACTGTGAACTGGTGTGTTGGTCTCATATGTTTCATGAAAACTGTTGTAGTCAACTTCATAAAATCCATCCTCCAGAGTGAGGACAGGGGTAAAACGATAACCCCACAGGATCTCACTCGTAATGTATGAACTTCGAGCTTGGCAGGTCATTCCTGTAACAGAGAAGGAAGAAGTGCTGTAATAAGGACCCACAGTTTTCCCAAATCCTTACTTATTTATTCATCTAGGCAGAGAAGCATTTGAAAAACAGACATATGACAGAAAATAAATAGGTTTGACATCATATGTGGTTGAGCTTAGAAAGCAATTTTACAACATGTAACCTATTTGATGCCCTTTCCTCCTGTTCATGTAAATTGTAAGGGGTGAGTCTGTGAACAAAGTTGAATATTGCTTTATTAAATGCAGTTCTTTTTCCTGCATTCCATTGATAATTCACTCTCTGATGAGTCTCAGATGGCCTATTGAGAGTGTACATGGCTTGCATCGTTCCATCCTTTGATTCCTCAGCATATAAAGAACCCATGCTGCCACATGCAGCACTTGTTCAGGCTGAAGAACTTACACAAAAGCTTTTCTCTGCTGGAGCTAACCCCTGAGCCTGCAATCCATGGGTTGACTTGGTCCAACCCGAGGCTGGAGCCACCTTTCAGTTATGCTGCTCTGAGGTTTTGGCTGGTGGCCAACGTACAAACATCAGCAAAGCTCCTCAAGAACATTGTGACAGTGTGTGGTGCTGAATTCAGGTAGCTGGGACTAACTTTCTTACCTTCTCTTCACTGTTCTGCTGAACCTCACCCTGGGAGCTGTTATAGGGCAAAAAAGATCTGTAAGATTATTATATGTTATTAAGAGGCATGGAGAGAGGTGGCTCTTCCAACCTCAAAGTATGGTCAGGAGTGTCCTCGGGGTGAAGAAACACCTAGTCATGGCACGGATCTGTGACATGGAGAACCTGCCCCATCTGAGACAGACAACTCAGGCAAGCACTACAACAAAATATTAATGCTCAGGAACAGAAGGGGAAATTCAGCTGACCAGGAGAAAAGTCAGGAGAAGTGAATTTAAGAGATAAGAATATGCTGCCAACAAAATGGGAGTACATGAATAGAATGTGACAGTTTTCCTTTAATTATTTGCACATTATTAACTATGTATTACTAAGCAAAGTGCAGCTGAGCAGTATATGTATATGTTATATATTAGTAAATAAAGTTACATAACCCCCGAACAAGCTGTTGCGCTTCGGTTAATCACAAGCAACTAAAAAAATGTTTAATTTGGGGGTCACAAATGGCAGTCTGTAGAAACGCACGTTGGTTCTCTGCACTTCTGTCATCATATGAAGTCACATGGAGAGTCTCGGGAAGAGCAAACATTGCTAGTTTAATGTCTTTGATCTTTTTCAGGGCTGTGCAAACTGCTCTAGATAATTCTGCCCCGTGCCTCGTCTCCAAGCTCAAATAGCTTCCCTCTGACGGGTGAAAACTGCTGTTTCTTGGTACTCCGTCTTTTCCACGTGCAACATTACGTTTAGCAAGACATCCACCATTCACCAGCCGTTACCACACTGTGGTACTTCAGCCCTTCTCCAGCATTTTCTTCCACTTGCTGCAGCGCCTCAGACCCTGCAGAGGGATGACTGTCAGGGAAAGATTTAGCGTAAGAACTGCCACACTGTATCTACCTGTTGCAGCCAGGAAGAAATGGGACTGTGCTTCTCTTGTGCTTGCTGATCTTAATTTTTCTTTCCTTATGCCTGAATAGAACACTGAAACCTTCATTTTTCTCAATTTTGCAGGACAAGATATGTTTGCATTTCAATTCTCAAGTAACTCACAAATGGAAATACAAAGATCTTACCATTTTTCTGTTCATTTCACAGGTGGGATGGGCAGAGGGACACGAAACCATACAACAGAAATCATCTCTTGTAAGATTTCCTGTGCTATCTTTAGTCTAAAGGAGATCTTCTTTCACACAAAATGACAGAGGCAGAGGAACATGGTGGCTCACAGAGCACTACACATATGAGAAACACACTAATTGTGTAGCAGCTTCCCCAAAAGGTCATTTGTGGTTTTTTGCAGTGCTCTTCTGCGTCTGCCCAGGAGACAGGATCTTCCTGCCCTGGGAGGGAGGCATCAGCAGGCTGGGGGACAGAGAGAGGCAACAGCAATCAGTGTTGTCCTGCTGCCTCAGCCACCCCTCTGGGCTGGTCTCCTACCACCTCCTTTGCTGCTCCTTGATGGCACACTGAGACCAGTGCCCCCTGGATGGGTTTCCCCAAAGGGGTGTACTTTTCCTGAGACTCATGTGTTTCTAGTCCCTTCTCTGGTGTTGAAATATAGCTACGAAGTGAGTGGGAAATTTGGAGTTTTCATTCTAAGGGCAATGAGATTAAATAAAAAAAAATATTGAAGACCCTTTGAAACAGTATTAACTTCCTGTGCTCAGACCAAGTACTCAGTGATCCTGCTGCTTTCATTGGAAAAAAATCATTTGTCCAATGGGAAAGAGGAGGGGTAGTTTTCTGTAGGAGTCAAGAAGATTAATTGAATTACGTTAGACTTACAGCTCATTAAAAACAAACCCTTATCTGAAATTTTGACCTGTCTCAGTTTTTAATCTAGTCTTCTATTTGACAATGATTTAGTATCTATTTCTTTTCCACAGCTAGACAAAATACTTTCAGAGCCAGAATGACAGAGTTAGGGTCTTTCAAGCAAGTAAGTTGAAATAAAGAAAAAGACTTTATCTAGTGAGGGATGTGTGTATGAGGGAGAGTTTATTATGCTCTCTAAAGGTTTGAGAAAGCTAACACAGAAAAAACTTGTAAGTGGATCACAAAGTTTCCAGATTAAAATGTGCCACAGTTGTGGAGACCCTTGAAGTGATTGACAGTGTGCCTGTGTGGCTCTGGAAGCAGAACAGAGAGATTTCTGCGGTTCTGCGGTGTGGGTTTACCACCCTCTGCCTGTGCTTGCCTCAGAGGCTCCTTCAGCTCCACAGACAGCAGAACTTCTGGACTGTCTTTGCTGCTTTTAAGCCCTTATTTTATATTATGGTCTAATTTACACATTTCATTATACTTTATGGTTTTAATTGTCCTGTAAAAGGAAATGTGACTTTCATTATTTGCTGTAAGTTCTGAACATGCTCTCAGTTGACAAGGGAGGTTGCATATTGAGTGAGGGCATTTTAGGCTTTAGGTTTCCAAGTATTGCACGATTTATTTAGTAATAGTGTGGTTTATACGTAGCCATAGATCAGTTGCACAATGACTTTAAAAATGACTGTGGTTTGACATTTTGACTAGTGTCTCATTTTAATTGTATCCCTTCAGGGCAGTTGAGAGCTGGGGAACCTTTGGAGATACTTAGCTCAGCATTAATTGGACTTTTTCAAAATAAGCCGGGAAATTAAGAGATCCAAATAATTCATTCTAAATTAATTAAAACTATAACTCGAAGGAATGGTCAATTTGAGAAGGAGTGTTGGATCCCAATGAAAACCGTGAGGCTGGGCTCTCAGGACCTGCAGTGAATGGCATGAAGTGAAGCTGGCCCAGCGGGAGGTGATGGGAGGAGCATTCCTACTGGGCTGGGCAGCTGCCCATCCCATCCCATCCCATCCCATCCCATCCCATCCCATCCCATCCCATCCCATCCCATCCCATCCCAGTGGCTACATGTCTCCCTGCACTGTCTTTGCTGCCTGGTATAGAGGGATGGCAGCAGCAGGATTAGGCAGCAGTGCAGTGGGCTTGGACCTGGTCACCTTGCTGCATACTGTGTTTTAGATTTGCTGTGTGCTGGTGGGACCTCTGATGGTTGCCCTTAACTGCTGTATCACTCCTTTAAACTAAAAGCATTTTTAACGAGTGATAATGAACCTTTGTATGTGTTGCAGCTTTCTGTTAGATCTTAATGACAATTTTTGGTCTGTTTGTTTTATGTTTGCACAGGCTAGGGAATCACGACTGAACATTGTGTAAATACTTGATTGATGGGCAAGTTACCTAAGAAGTAAAATTAATTCTTACTTCAACGAAACTATTAGGTGAAGGAGGCTTTTTTTTTTTTTTTTTTTTTTTCCCTTTAGGCAATCAATCTAAAATGGCAACTCTTTTATTGTTTTGCTTTCAAATGGGAACAAAAAAGGTCCTGCTGACAGTGCTGGTGTTAGGTTCGTGTACTCAGCAATTACATCAGTAGCTCGGCTGCTAAGCCACTCTCTACCTGCTTTGAATTTGTGCTCCTGCCACAAGGTGCTGTGGTGGGGATGCTGGATATTTGCCCATGGGCAGTAGAGGGCTTGGTCACATCCATGACTTTATGTCCCGTTTACTTCAACAAGAAGGTGGAACCATGCCCTGGCTCCTGATAACGTGTGCTGTTCCTCTCCAGAACACAAGCTGTGGTGGCTCCCTCTGCCTGACTGGGAGCCTGGACAGTATTGAATATTTTGCAGCTAGAATGAAAGGTTTTATCGAGCTTAATGTTTGCACAATGCAGTCTATGAAAGTGACAGAATAATTCCCTTCAGCTGTTGCAGATAAATGGGTAAGGTTACAACCCCAACTTTGACTGATTAGAATTAATAGCCAAGTTGATGCCAGCTTCGGATTCATTGCTCCTGAAAAGTAGCCCTGTGCAGTTATTTTGAGGTTACAGTTTGCCCATGTTGTCTACTGCTATTTAGGCTTATGCTTTGCACTGCCTTACTGTGCTACAAGAGTTTGGTGTGGTGACCCAGAGTGACTTGACGCATTTCCTCACAGCACACTAAATTTAAGATTTCAAAGTAGTTTACACAATAATATGTTGTGTCATGCACTCTTACCATATATTATTTCACTTTGTGATGGGAGTCATCAAAACCAAAATGCTATAAATAAGTTAGGGAGAAAATGGTACTTCAGAATCATGGAATCAAATACATATTTGGGCTGAAATACAGTGAGTTTCAGCTCTAGATTAGGCTACTGCAGATTACACAGAAAGACAGCCTCATTCAGCTTTTGTTTTACTTGAGGCTATCTTTGTTGCAACAGGAGTTTTTATTTTCAAATTCTACTCCTGTGATAAAAAAAGGACTGTAAACAAAATGAGAGGGACAAGAATTACAGCTCATTACTAACTGCGTCTTTTTGGCTGACAGCCACAATGTCAAGCTGTTTTCAAGGTTTGGCGATTTTCTGCCAGGACTTAGAATGAAACAGACTTTCTGCTGCAAAAATTGAATGGGATATTCCATAAGAATGACCCATTTTCCATCACCGCATGGGAAGTTTGCTTCACAGTTCAGTCTGGATTAAGACCTGAGCACCAGAGAACTGATGCATGCACAGAAAATAGTGGTGTCCCCATTTCTGGGGTGAGTGGAGTTTCACTCACATACAGGAGTACAGAATTTGGTCTGGGGTCTCCAGCTGGGAGCTGAGACTTTCATGTGCACTGTGGTGCTCCTATTAAGTTACTTTTACCTTGTCTTTGTTCATAATTTCCTGTATCACTGTAGAGATTTTGATTTACATTGTCAGAAGTTCATTTGCACGACAAGAACTTTTTTAAAACAAACCCAAACATATAGGAAATTTTCTACCCCTTGAGAACAATTTCTGCAGCTTCTGTGTTAATGCTCAAGATGAAACTAGTTTACTGTAGGAATTATGAAGAAGGAGGGGAAGGAGGGAAGTGCTGACCCATATCACTCGAGCTGACTTTTGCATCTTGCCTGAGGCAAGGGGGAGAAGATGAGAGAATTTTACTTAAGCACAATGATAATGACACTAATATTGAGGTAATTAAATTAATTAAATTGTGCACCAGTATGGTGCTCAAAAAAGCTACAGTGACTTTTCAGCTTTGTATCTGATCCTCGTGTGTGTGTTCATTAAGTATCACCAAGCAGCGTCCTACAAGGCAGATAGATGGTCTCTGCCCAGGTGACCTTTCGTTCTCAATATATTTGGTGCAAGATTTGTCAGTCTGCTATTTTTAGATGTTAAGGAGAATGAGAAAGCAATGCGTGCTATTAAAAACAAGCAAAAGGCTAGGAGTCAAGAACTCCTGATTGATATCATGGTTCTCCTGTAGACACTGTGTGGGCTTTGGCAAATTACCTAGCTTTGCTGGGTCTGTTTTATTAGTGGTCCACAAAGGACATGCTGAGATTTAAAGGCAGTACATGTGCTTGCAGTATATTCTCTTCCTCGTCTAGACTTTCACTGTCAAATTTGTACTAAATGATGCTCCTTGGTGTGAAAATGATTGCCTCAGAAAAAGACAGAGATTTAGAATAAACTTTCCATAGTGCCACCAAGTTATTGTCAGAAGTATTCCATACTAATTAATTGGTGCTCTTTAATTAACAAAAAAACCCCAACCAAACCCAAAAAACCCCAGTCACATCATACTCTGAATTTGCTACTTTTTGTAAAGCCCAACGCATCAGTTGTCATTCCTGGAAAATGTTGCAATACCATGCTCTGGTAAGACATTTTCCCCCTTGCTTTTGTATTTATGTGACAAGAAATTAGTGGTTTTTGGTTTTTTTATTTATTTCAGTAAAAACCCAATAAATAGGTATAACCTCTTTTTCAGAGCTAGCAATGGGAAATTCCCAGAGATTCTGCTAATTTGATTCAGAACACACCTGGAATTCAGATGCCTATCTCATCCTGAGCAATGTGTAAAGCTCTTGAAAGGGAATAAAAACTGGACAGGTGTTGTGAGCATTTTCACCCCACCTTCGCTTCAGTGTGCCTGGGAATCTGTGTACAACATCCTCGTGTTGTAGGTTACGAATGGTGTGCATGTCTTCTCCATGTCTCAGCTACATTGCAGCACAGCCACTCCTCTCCTGGCCCTGGTGCAAGGAACACGTGTGTGAGCGGGGGAGGAAGGGATTGGGGATAGATTTTTTTTTCCCCATAATAATATAAAGAATCAACTTTTGTTGCTTTTTTGTTTGCTTTCTTTTTCTATTTGTAATGTTGAAACATGCTTTTTTTTCCCCTGTAAATGGAGTAATTTGCTGTTTCTATTTTTGTGTTTCTTATTGAATCAGATCAAGGAGCTGATCACTATATTTGAGATTTTATAGCTTCTATCTAATGCCATCTGTGGATTCTGATCAGAGGTCTTTGTGGTAGCTGCTGTCTTAATCTCACAGCTGATGATGGGACCAGGAACCGGCTCCACAGCAGAAAAGGCAAGTTGCCATCGAGTGGGCTGGAGTGGGTAGCTTGACCACCACCAGCAGTAATAAAATCACACACCCCATGGGAGAAGGCATGTATTATTATTAGGTCACATTTGCACAAGTGGTGAACACGCATAGGAAACTGAGCTGGTGACAAGACATAATGTCAAGTCAGTGGAACTTTCTTACACTCCAAAATCTATTTCTTTCTAAACAAGATGAAAAGAAATAGCAAGCATATGAAAAAAAACCCCAAAACTCTGATATTAAGTTAAATTTTTAAAGGTAAGAAGTCTAAAGTTAAAGTCTGACTTGGATCAGTCAAAGCATTCTGTTTTCATTCTGACTCCTGCAACTGTGATATATTGTATAATGCAGCATCTAAATTAGAAAAAGATGACTGAGTTTTAGTCTTTTTCAAAATATAAAAAAAATGCACAATGCAAGATTTCAACACCAGTGAAATGGTATTTTCCAATGGAAAAGTGCTGAGATAGAAGCGTTTGATTTATTTGGTTAATTTTTCTCCTATCAGGAATTAAATATACTGCATTGAGCATTTTGTGTCTAATTTCTTGCTTTCTAACACTGCAGTTAGATGTAGCTTAGTATGAGAAATGATACATGCATAGAGGCAGAAAACCGTGTCTGATTCAATCTCAAATGTGCTGCCACTTTTAGCTAACAGTCCATATACATTCTCAATAAACAGCTTCTCAAAGAGACAGTACAATTACTATTCACCCAATATTTAACCTTCATTTAGCCTTATATTCAGGCTATGCCCAGCAAATCAAACTGCCTGATGTGCATGAATTTTAATAATTTTTTCAGCTGTGCTTTTTTAAATGGATGATGATTACATTTTTCTGTCAACTAAATCTGTAGAAATTTATTATATCAAATAAAGCAGTATCTGACCAGAGGGAGAAGCTTGTTCCAGAATTGGCACTCAGAGTCCTTGGAAACAGGAGACTCAGTTCGGTGGAGCTGGAACATGAAGTACCAGGATTTTGTACCCTATTCTGTGTTTGGCTGTTGGGGTACATTTATAGATTTGGTGGTTTCTCACAGAACCAGCACCACCAGTTTTATTTCTCCCTCTCTGCAGATACCCGCACGGGAGGGTAAAAGGGAATTGTGTTTTAAAGAAGCTGCAGTACATAGTTATATCTTCAGTGGCTCTCCTTGCAAAATGCAAAGTGCTGAGTAAACAGAAGACCTGGCCTGACTCTTTAAAAATACATTGCGATTGATGCATGGGTTTCCTCCTGAATTTTGGTCTGCAGATGGGATGCTCTCCTCTGCTGCAGTGCACAGGCAGCCTGCTCCTCAATTCCATGACAAGCAGCCAGGAGCAGGCAGCAGAGGCACAGGGCTCCAGCTGAGCTGCCTGCTGTTGCCTCGGCAGAGAAGGGTCTTGGCAGGATTTTTCTCTAAGCAGTGCAAATTGAACCCGTCAGGGTAGAGGTATACAGCATGAAGCAGAGAGGATCCTTGGTGACAGGGGGTGTAGAGAAGACTCCTGGCAGCACATTAAGGCTCATAATCCCAATTATCTTTTTGCACCTATCCATGGCTCTTGCTGGGTTGCTTCCACAACAGAAAGGATGACCAGACAGCAAGAGTCACAGCCTTTGCACAAGTTCCTGTTGTCTTCCTATTTCTTTTCCATAAGTCAGTCATAAGCAACATCTTTAATTCTTATACCAGAAAACCTCAGGAAATACAGGGTTTACACAATATTCCAGTTTTGGTTACCTCGGCATTTGAAAGCACTTCGGGTTTAGTCTGTTTTATGGTTTCACTACAGTCACTAGATTCACTGCTACTTGGGAAAAACATCTCATAAAAACACCAAGATAGGAGAGGATGGGGAGGACACACAGCCAGCTGCACTGTGGTGTGAAGGGATGCTGTGCCATATCTGTCTTCCTGCAGCATAATCTCAGGCTGAGGGTAGCTAAAGGGAATCCCTTTTCCTCCAGGGCCTCTGAGTCCCCTGCCCCTTCCCTCACCTTTTATGAAGAGGTGTAGGGCCATGGAAAATCTAGCTTTGGATAACAGAAAGGTGAAGAAAGAGCTGCCCAAGTTGCTGTATTATTCATCATGGGGAACAAAGCAGTAGAAGAGCTTCTGTTCTCTATTCTACATAGACCCAGTCTAAATGACATCAGCACCTCAGCAGTAGGTTCCTCTCTCCACTCCTTGCTGGGGAGGCAGAAGATGGGAAAGGGACAGATATAAATTGTGTCTAGGAATTGAAGAAAAGAAAAATGAATTCTCTAACACTTCAAAGCTTCATGGTTTGATGAAACCCTGTGTCTTTTTGAAAGCTCCAACTTTGACGTGCAGTTTGGATGCAAACTACTTCTTCTCCAAAATGTTGAGGCTAACATTACAAGATGCAATCACTTGAACACACCTGCAGCAACCCTCCCAGGGCAATGGCCAGGGATTGCATTAGTAGAGCTGGAAGTCCTGCAGGCTGCCTGCTCAGCTGCTGAAAATATGGACCCTGAATGCATTTGACCTTGGAAAGGGGTAGAAACATTTTTTATGTGAGAGGTCTTCTGAGACAGCCAATTATTTGTGGGAAAATCTAGCTGATCACTATATTGGCACTATGATACGTAATGCGTAGCATATGCTTAAGGAACATGTATGTAGCACACAGTAGTAACTGGGACTGAGACTAGAACAAGACATGTTTGGGCACTGCTGAAATCCCACATTAGCATTTATCCCAAGGGATGTCTGGGGGAAAAGCCCCTTTAGTTAAAATAATGCTTGCTGCGAAAGAAGCATTTTCTGTAATGGCTTGTACCTGCTGCACTCTTGTGTTGTCATGGCTGTGAGATAAACATTTAGTTACAATATACGTGTGATCTATTTTGCCTCTTGCTGTGCAGACTTCTTAAACACGTAATTTGAGTCTGTATGTTTGGATGGCTTTTGTTTCTCTTCTTAAAATGCTACTTACAAAGAGAACAGAACATGCTCTATCCTGAACTTTACTGACTTAGAGCTTGTTATAAAAATGTCACATTTTACCCTGGAAATGTTTGTGAACCCGGGATTAAAGACAAAACACTGTGAACACACAGCTTGGCGTGCTGTAAAATTCAGGAAATAAGGAAGATCACTAGCTATTTGACAACAAAATCTGTGAATCACCCACAAAGTATTCTGGTGGTTGTTTCTAGGTTTGTGGCTAAAGGCATTGCTGAAGCCTGTTTTAGCTGTTGTGAAATCGGAGGAGGAGATGAAAGAGAGTTCAGGATAAAGCACTTGTTTCTGCCAGGCAGATGCTGGTGAGAAGTGATGTTTGGAAATGCAACATAAATAAAGAGAAATTATGTTCTATCTAAAATCACTTGGATTCTTGGTAAGCAAGACAACATTTCAGTGAGGTTGCCTAGGCAGTTTCATAACAGTGCATGCTTTTAGGTGGGCTGGAAAACAAGCTAAACGTGGGTAGGTGGTACTTGCTTTTAGAAGAGACAACTTGAAGAAATCAGTTTTTCTAAAGATATCTTCATTTCAGAGATGATATTTTTGATTTATATTTCACCCAAAAGCATACCAAGAGGATTGATGTAGAGCTTCTCCATGGTTTTCAGAAGAAAGCTCTAAATCCTGACAGCAGCACTGAAACTGTCATCACTACCATGTGAGAAGGCCAACTATTATCACGTCAGCCTACAAAAAGCAGCTGGGAATAAGGACTTGTGAAAGCTGGATTGATCCAGCTCTGTAGCACTGGCTAATAACGGTACAGCTCCTTTCTAGTTCTTTAAGCAAGCAAACAAGAAACTAGTTCTTTCACTGGCCATTTGGACGAAACTCCTTGAAAGTGTTGCCCTTTGGTGATGGTGGTTGGACCTGTGCTTAATTCAGCTAGCAGCTCTTCCTCTCTTCTCTCTGGTGGTTTAAACATGGACCTGCCTCTAGCCCTATTCCTGCTCCTATGACCTGTTGGCAGTGTAGCCCTTGGCAAGTGGAGAAATTTTGCTCAGATACATTGAACCTCATAGAATCATAGAATAGTTCGGGTGAGAAGAGACCATTAATGGTCACCTAGTCCAATTCCCCTGCAATGAACAGGGACATCTTCAATGAGATCAGGTTGCTCAGAGCTCTGTCCAACTTGACCCTGAATGTTTCCAGGAATGGGGTATCTTCCTTCTCTTGGGGGAACCTGTGTTGGTTTTTCACCACTCTCACTGCAAAAAAATTCTTCCTTATATCTAGTCTAAAATCCACCCTCTTTTAGTTTAAAACCATTACCCCTTGTCCTATTGCAAAAGGTCCTGCTAAAAACTTTGTCCCTGTCTTTCCTGTAGGCCCATTGAAAGGCTGCAATAAGGTCTCTTGGAACCTTGTCTTCTCAAGGCTGAACAACAAAAACACTCTCAGCCTGTTCTCATAGGAGAGATGCTCCAGCCATCTGACCATTTTTTGACCCTCTTCTGGACCCACTCCAATGAGTCCATGTCTCTCCTGTGCTGAGAGCTCCAGAGCTGGACACAGTACTCCAGGTGAGGTCTCACCAGAGACCAGTTTTACAGCTCCTCAGTGTAAGAGCTGAAGGTGCTCAGTGCTGTGGTCCTGTCTGAAGGATGCGCATACTCTACATGGTCCAGAGATAATTTACCTTCTCTGAGAGGAAGAAGAGGAGGAATATCTGGGCTAGTTTTGTTAGTATTTGAAATTATGGATTTGGATAGTAGACCTTATATCCTTTCATTTTCTTGAAGGGAGAGAGGGTAGGCAACCAATCATTTAGTGTGATTGGTAAACTCCTGCATTAAAAATCTTTTTAAGGGAAACTGTTAAACACAGAAAGCTTAAAAATTCATCTGTCATAACAATAATCTGTAATTAAAGTTTAAATTACATTTATTGATTCAGCTATTGTTATCTTTATCATAACAAAAGAATCAGACAATCACCAACTTCATGCAGCTCTGATTTTTTATGAACTTTTGCAGGCCTTCTAGCAGTTATGCAAAAAAAGTCATCTGTGCTGTTAAAATCCTCCCACTGAATAGCAAGTTGGTTTTGAATTTTTTTCTTTTTTTCAGTTCATAGGATGAGACTTACTAAGTTGACGCTTTCAGATTAATAATATTGGCTATCTGACAACTTTAGCAGAATATTTTTGAAATGCAGGACTGAGGAAAACTGGCTGCCTCAGGGAATGAGATGCAAAATCTTTCCCTTCTGAAACACTATTTAATATTCAAGTTATGTCAAAATTTGTATCCATATTTTAGCTGCTTGGCATCCTTGGCATCCTGTCTGATAATAGGTGCTATTAATATACCTGCTAGTAGATCACTAGAAAAATTAATATTT
Organism: Nycticryphes semicollaris; assembly: GCA_013400055.1. Classification (NCBI taxonomy): domain Eukaryota; kingdom Metazoa; phylum Chordata; class Aves; order Charadriiformes; family Rostratulidae; genus Nycticryphes; species Nycticryphes semicollaris. The sequence continues at coordinate 1,118,439 of VXBJ01005132.1, forward strand.
CACTTGGTTTTAATTGACTTTGCTCCTACTTGAGATGGTGAGGAGTAAGTTGATTCTGATCTTCAGTTACTACCTAGTGTTTAGCAAGGAGTCCAGTAAAGGAGAATAGCAGCAGTAGAGTTGGGATTTTAGGAAAGCCTCAGTACTACTCTCCTGATATTTCCATTCTGGGAAAAAATAGGAACAACACACTTCAAGATCTAGCTTTTTCAATCTAGCACTCTCCTCAATACCTGAATTAATTTAAAAGGAAAAAAAAGTAAAAAGCCCCACCCAGTTTAAAATTATTTTGCTCTATTCCTTGTTCATTGGTTGTAAATATTTAAACTGTTTCTGGGAGGAGCATAGACAAGTCAATCCATGAGAACATGCTGTGTCTGATTTTGCCATGAATATTTCCAACTGGAGATAGAACACAGAAATTCTGAGTTTCTTTGACATGTGCACCTCATTCATGGAAGCAACAAAGTCATTAGGACTTTCTTGGATCTCAAAATTTTCCTTAGTTTAACAACAATTATCTCAGGTGGTGAGAAATATTAGTTGTTTTAGTAAGGAGAAAATAATGAGCTTGCGAAGAGTTATCTATGCATGTGTAAAGCTGCCTGAGGAAACAAGGAAAAGAGGGTGCTCACACTCAAAGTTTTTCCCAGAGGAGAAGTACCTAAAATACTGCAGAGGAGTCTGAAAAGACCAGGGTTTTGAAGCAAGTGGCACTTTGTATAAAGGCTTGCATAATGTTCGTTTCTTCCAAGTAATTAATTTCAGTTCAACACTGAGGATGGGATTGGGTTCAGCAAAGATCCTAAGTTTTTTCTCCTGGAACAACAAGCACAAAGCAAGTGTTTGGCAAAGGAGTGTTCTGTTTCAGGGTGTTATAAAGCTGGGTGGATACACAGGGCATGAACTGTTCCAGTCTTCCCTGGCTGTGAGCTCTTGAGTGCTTTCAGCTTTACTGCTGTGAGTTGTTTCATTCCCCTATATCAGTCATGAGGTGGCACTCTTCTACCAGAAGAGATAGCTTACCAAGATTTTGAAGCCTGCATCTATATAAACCAAGAAAAACGAAGCAATGTCAGGAAAATATTGTTAAGAGATTATTGCAAAAGTAGCTTTTGAAATGTCTGGGTGGGCAGACAGATGAGACGCCACCAGGATGCTGTGTGCTTGTGGCAGGAGTGTAGTATTTGAAGGAGATACCTTTCTGAACGCTCTTTGAGCTAGAGGTTAGTAGTTTACTTGATTTTCTTCTGACTCCCATAAAGATCTGAGGCATTTCTGTACACCAGCTGCAGACTATATTCTTCTCCATGACAAGGGCAATTATACAGTCTCTTTCTTGTAGTTTTCATTACTGCTGCCAGACCACTGCTAATTTGGAGCATTTCATTGGTATATGCTTTGTACAATGAGCACTTGGCTAAAACTGGACATCCTTCACTCCGACAATATCCTGCCTTTCAGAGAATAACCCAGGCTCTTGGTTTCAGAGGTAAACAGGGGAAAAAATCCCAAACCCAGGCATTGTTGGCTAGAGATCTGTCTCTAACATTGCATAGGAGTGTTTAACATGAGGTTTTAAAAAATGTATGCCATAAGGAGTGGAAAGCATAGCGCCAGGTTCTAATCTCAGTCAGCAACAGTTCAAATCAGGAGCATCTTCCATCAGAATATAGGTATTCCAGACTGTGGACCTGACTCAGATCTCCACAATTTTACACCTCCATGGGTTCCTTGCTAATTCTCAAGCAAGCTAGCAGATGACTGCTTGTGAGGCAGCATCCTCTGGCTCCTGCTCTGTTCCTAAGGCATGCTTACCCTCCAGGATGAGAAAGAGAAATAAAACTGGGCATGCTCTCTGTGAAAGCTTGTTGATCTCTTCTCCCCTTCATGCTTGCAGTGAACTAAGCTTGGATAGTAGGGGAGCTCAGGAAGGGCTTTAAAGCTAACGGTACTTCCTTCAAACAGTGTTAATCACAATGCCTGGGAGGAATAACAGTGTGGAGACAAGACAGGCTGAAGAAGAGGATGTGAGTTTGGGAGCAGTTCAAGAAGGTATCAGAAGAATGCCAAATCCAACCAGCTGTGTGCCATGCAGTGAGCCCTTCTCCCACCATGACATAAGTTTTCCCTGGCTGCCAAATGAAATACACTGCTACTGCCTTCACTTCATACTTACTCCAGGCAGAGATTTTTTTTTTTTAACCAGAAAGATAAAAAAAGCAAAAACTGCAGAAGGTACTTTATTATCTTACTAAACCAAGGAGGTGCTCCTGGGACAGATGACAGATTGATAGGGCCACCTTGCCTTCTTCCAGTTGTTTCTCCTCCAGCTGAGGATCTGGGTCCTGATGTAAGTATTCATCACCCTCCTTTCTGCCTCTCTAAAGCTGAACTCCTGCCTGGCTAATCTGAGATCAGTGTGGACAGAGGTGTCTTGAAGAATGAAGACTCTTTCTTTTTAATAACACATTTCTAAAGAGAAAAGGGAGAAAAAACTGTGATAACTTATCCCCAGCATAGCACTGGAAATGAATTGAAATATATAGCTGCACCCCCAAAAGCCCAAAACTAACATTACACATCGCTTTAAGAAGCAGCTATAAAACTGGCATGTGCTAGGTCCTACGTGCCTAGAGTATTAGCTGTAATTTATTTGGTACAACTCAGATTATGTGTTTCTTGTGTTTCCTATCAATTTTTAAATTATATTTTATTCTGATTTTGCTGGAAATGGAGATCAATGCAAATACAACAACACAACTGCAGAATGTATTATGTCAATAAGTTTGCGTCAGAATCTAGCAGCTCAGCAGGGAACAAATTACTGAGGCTCAGAAAGGACAGTACTAGTGATGTTTGGCTCATATTTCCCATGACCTTTTATCTGAAAGTCTCAAAGGAAGGGAACTATTATTATTTTTGTTTCACCAACGGGGAAATTGAGGAAGATACCAGTGACTTGTCCTGGGGCCTTATTGAAGGTGTGTAGCAAAAAAATGCTACTGTGGTGAGGATACATACATTTTGGTAGCCATTTGGGAGCATGCTGGCTATCTGCTGTCCTTTGATGGGAGCTAGTAGGATTTTTTGGCCTAAAGCACTGATGTAATTTTCATGGAGAGCTAATGTTTTGGAACAGCATTTTTTTCAGATCCTGTTATTTTGACATGAGGCAAGCTTCTGCTTGTTACGAGGGTCTCACTGGAGCTCAAAAATCTTACCTAAGATAATTTCTCTCCTTCGCTTTAAGCATAGCAGAGTATGGATGACAAAACTGGAGAGCTTGTTTTGGGAACAGAAGGCGGATGAGATGGGTCATATTATGGAATGTGAATGTGTTTTCCTGGAGTCACAATTATGCTTCCTCAGCCTTTTCCTGTTCTCTGCACAGTGGAGCTCTCCCCCTCTTTCATCGCAAATGAAAAATTTCTACTTTCATAATAATGGAGATTTTGCCTGCGGGTGCTGTGATAACATGAGGCTGTGGCACGTGCACACACACACACACAGAGATAGGCAGAGATGTACAGTGATACCGAGGTCAGTGATTTTGCTGTTCTTCTATACCCAAAATAGCAAATCCTTGATGTGTGAGCCTTGGAAATCCTCAGTCTCTTAAAATTCTTAATTGAGATAGGTTGATTATCATCAATTGAACATTCTGTTGTATGAGGGGAGGAGAAGAGAATTTAACTGTCAGCAGTGAGAAGAGAATTAACAGACTTCAGAGAGGCACTGGGACAGTTAAGACATTGTTACAAGAAAATAACTAGGAAATGAAGGATAATTCAGGTTATTATAAGCATATAGTTAACCCGAACAACAAATCACCTCAAAATATTGTTGTATGATGGGATTAAATCCACCAACACAGTGAGCAAAACTCTGTTGCACCATCACAGCATGGAAATGTTTGGGGTTTACAGTTTTGGAAAAGTTTAATGGCATTTCGTCCCTCTCCCCACACACAAAAACATTTGTAGTGCAGGAAACTTTATTTGATTTCTAATTTGGGAAAATGCTGTACCTAAACTCATAATTCTTTTTCTGCATAGTTTACCAAGGTAGCATTACACATTTTGGCTGCAAGAAAACTCTGTAATAAATGATAGCTCCTTCAGCCTGTTGGCAGTATACAGTCTAGCCATCAGTCTTGTAAATGTTCCCATAACCATTGAAAAGTTGAAATAATTTGGAACTGTGGCTTAACACATTATTAATCACAGAGCAAAGGGTTTGCTCTGATTTCAGCAGGCATACTAACATAAAAAACACCTATGATCCTCTCAGACGCCAGCGCAGGGATAAAAGTGCAGCCAATCATATGCTGCTCCTATGATTAAATACAGGCTTCAAGCCCAGGATTTTAGGGAGAATTCCTCAAAATCTGGTCAAGTATGAAGGCTTTCATTTATCAAATCCTTTTGTGAACTTGACCAGGTTGTTTGTGTGTCGATGTGTGTGTCTGCAAAAGGAGAAACCTATTAATATTTCGTTCAGCTTCCTGACTGATAACAAAAAAAAGAAATATATTTTCCCCTTGTGAACTGGCTGTTCTAGCTGTGATCTGTGCTTTCTGGGAAAACCAGTGATCCCGTTTCCACAGGAGGTCAAGTAGCCAGTTGGTGTGTCCAAAGGCAATGGCAAGATGGTGGCCCAATCCAAGCTTCACAAACGTCAGAAGTATCTTCTGACTGCATTTCTTGTCTTTTGGAAGGGAATAGTTTAAGTCTGGATGGGAGTGGATGGCAGAAGTCTCTATAGGAACAGGGTTGCTCTTCAGGATTCCTTACTTTTGGGGAATTTCTCCAGTTTTTTGTCAGAGTGCTGATTCACATTAATGTTTTTGAATCCAAGTGTGAGAATACAAATGGAGTTTCAACAAAAGGACTCATCCAAAGGAAATCAGCCAAAGGTAATGAGGATGTCATGACTTGGGTTATTAATATCTAAAAGGTATAATTCAGATTCATGAACTCTGCAGTACCTAGCAACAATACCACAGCAGCTTTCCACTACATATAGTGCCGCATTCAAGCCAGATCAGGCTGGCCTGCTGCTGTTTGGGTTTTTATTGTACCTTGAACTAAATTGCTGTGAACAAATATCTCAAAAGAAGCACAATCAGAGCCCTGACACTGCAAAACTCCTGATTAATGCTGTAGCTTGCGGCTCTGCTGCTAACCGGAGAAAGATAGAGATTAAGATGGCAGCTGTAGAAGAAAATTCACTTTGCAGCCTTTTTACACTGTCAAAGTTAAGAGAGAAGTCTACAAGTATAACCGATGAGATATGATGCTTTAGAGGAGGATAGTTTAGATTTGCAAGAAGGTTTGAATGTCGTGTTTTCCCACAAGAGCTTCCATCTCCCTTTGTAAGCTAATTTTAAAAGTTAATGGACTAGATCCTTCTATGTGCTAATGCTACATTGTACTGCTTCAGTGGTGTGAAAGAGCACTAAAGCAGTCTCCTTCCATTGCAGGAGGTTTTCCATTGTACCAGGGAACTGCTGGGCAATACGGGTCAGGCAGAAAGGATGTTCCAAAAGCCCTGATAACTCTGGAGCAAAAGCTTCTGGGAAAGAAGCAGGATGAGAGAAGTAACTGTATGCTCCACTTTTGAGTGACGACTGCCTTGGGGCTGTAGGCTGACAGCAAAAGTAATTCGATGAGCTACTGGTAGAAAAAATAGACCCAAGGCTAGAAGAGCACTGAAAGACTCTGAGAGGTGTTTTGCCTTGCCGTGGCTCCTCCACACAATCAGTTGATGTGGGTCTGTGCCACTTTGGACTGCATACTTGGAAGAAGGCTTGGAAAACAGTGAAAGAGAAATGATTCCTTGCAACTCACTTCCTCAGGTGTGTCTCACAAAATAAACAGTTTCCTTTTTATTTTTTTTTGGTTTTCATGAGTTACACCTACTGGCACATGGCCATGGTTGGTGTACAGTGTACTGAGTTACGCACCCGCTGCTCTGGGCCCCGAGGGGGATGCTGATCCAGCAGGGCACTGATACATCCACTATGCAGTGAAAGGGGAGCCTAAACTAAAGGTTAGAGCCTTGGGTTGTACCATCTACCCAAATCCTTCAATGCACCCACTTACTAACTCCATGCTTACATGATCTGAACAAGGGGGTGTGGAAGGTTTGTGTGGATACCCTGAAATGCCACAGGATGCAGGAGCAATGATGTCCATTAAAACAGCACCAACTCTGGTAACATTTACTAGGAAGAAGAGGAGGCTGACAGGGAGCAGTAACAACTTTAGCTGGCCAGTTTTAATCTTTTTTAAGTCAGTCTGACTCCAAGCCAGAGAGAGACACTGAAATGGGGACTGTGCACAAAGAGGGGCCCAAGCCCTGCTGTCTGTTTACCTCACCCTTTTGATGAGAATGCAAACTCACAGTAAACCAACAGGAACAAGGAGTTTATAAAAGGAAACAGAAGTGAATAGGCAATCAGACTGGTCACTGTTACAACTCGGTGCCATCATATAGAAATAGTTTAAACTTCCTGCAGCTTAATTCTGTCATCATCCAAGGGTTTAGACAGGCTTCCTGCTCTTCCAAGTCAGACTAGATGTTTTCCACACAAAAGTTTAAGGTTATTGTTGCTGTTTTTCAGTTGACTGAATAATTTCATTGGAATTAGTCTGAAAGTAAAGATGTGGACAGGTGTTAAGCACAGCTAATGATTCTTCTTCATTTCAGATAAATGGACTGATTTTGTCCTTCTTCATCTCCTACTGGACAATACAATGCAATTCAGCAGGGCATAAAACCTCGTGTCCAATCCATGCCGAACGCCAAAATGCTTCCAGAGGCACATCTCGCCTGTCCTTTAATCTCTATGGCAGGAGTAAGAATCTTGTACTTATTTTCAAGGTACTCATTACTTAATACCACAATAACTGTGGACTGTTTCCATCTTGGGTAAGGATGTTCAAAACAGAACTTTTTTTGTTTTTATGGAGGCAAGAGACTGAAGAATAAACTCCAATGACAACTAAAATCCAGACAGGCATTTTTTACCTTGTCTTTTTAATGCAAACACAGAATAGCATGGATCAAACATAAAAAAGAACCAGCCATCACATCTGCACACATTTCTCCTCGTGCAAGGAAACTATGGACCACTTCTGATACATTTAAATTGTGCTGCATAAAGCCTTTAGATATTGCAGCGGGAGGGATCTGTCTGAGAATGGGACAAAAAAGGAGCTCCCTGGGTAGACAGTAATGAGACCAACAGGGAACTTTTATTCCTGGGAGAAGCATCACTTACAAAAGGAATCTTGTTTTTTGGGGCAGTCAGGAAGGGGCTGAGGGAAAGGATACAGCATTGAGAAATATGAAGTACTGAATCGCAGCCTGAGTGGTCAAGCACATATTTTCTTTTTCCCCAGACAAGACTGGGGACAAGATGAAATGGCAGGTCTGAATTTTACTTTTTTGTACCTATTGTGCCAAATGTGAGAAAGCAGAGGGTCAGTCAGCTGGACCACCCATGAGCAGAGTAGATGGCTCAGTGGGAGAAGCCCTCAATGATCATGGCCATCTAACCAGGTGGGATGGAGAGCTGATTCTTTGTTTTGCATTAGGCTTTGATACTCTAGCGGGGATGAAATCTCTAGGCTAACCCAAAGACTGCTGCTAATACTGCGCTCCCCTGAAGGACTACAATGCAGGAGCATCACAGATAGCATCCAGGCTAAGGAAAAATACTGTGTGATGGAAAACTGAATTTGTAGAGAAGTGGCTAGCACAGGAGCAAACATAACCTTTCTGCCTGTTAGGTTAGCACAACTTCACAACATGTCACAGAGAACTTGAAAAAGACACTTTGATTCCAGAAAATGTTAGTCACAAATCTCACTTTTTTTATGGAAACTTGGAGAGACATAACAACCTGTAGATTGTTTGTACCACAACACAACCTAGAATGTCAATAGCAGTAGCCGGTGAAGTTTTGAACTGTGCACGTCAATGTGAACTACAAGAGAAGAGCAAGTTTCCCATGTTGAGGAAGGGTGTGCATGCATTTTCTGTGTCCTGAGCCCTTCTGGTCCTGGTTTTGGTAACATTCCTGCTCCAGGTTGTACAGTTTAGCATTTTTAGGTTGTCAGCTCAGGTAAACCTAAGCTGAATGCAAATTTGGCCTCTGCATGGCAATTCTGCCTCAAGGGGAGGGCAGTGGGGAAGATGAGAAAACTTTCTTTACTTTTTCCTTTTGTCTATTCTTTTCTCTTTTTCTCCTTGTCAGAAAATGACAAGTGCCTGTATGTCAAACTGACACACCATCAGGTATAATCTTGAGCTGAATGAAGGCTGTAATTTGATTAAGGGGCTCTGGCAGGTTTCAAAACAACTGCAGTGTTTTAAGATTGAACCGGGAGGATTTCATTCATTAATAGTGTAGGTGCTGCATAATACAGTTTTCATAAACCTTTCCTCCTGTAGCAGCTGGAACATACCTCTGTCTACTCATCCTGCTGAATTCAGAGGGACTGAATAGAGTTGAAAGATCTTGTGAAAGGGGCAACTAATGAAGTGAAACTTCAGGGAGGCTGGATTCAGCAAATGAAGACCTGCAGTGATTTGTCAGCTGTTGAGAGGTCTGTGTGGAAAAAAAGCTGAAACTCTCACAAAACAGACTTGGTTTGAGATTAATTTCTCAGCTCTCAGTTCAGATCAGTGTCACAAAATTAATAAACTGATGTCACTTGACAAAGTCCTTACTTACACACAAGGGCTGGTATAAAACTAGTTGAAACTCAGTAAAGTTGGTTAAAGTCCACAATGCTGTCAGTGCAGACACAAAGCCTGAAGTGAAAAGCTGTAGGTCAGAACTGAAGAGGGGTTTTTTTCGCACTTGCACTTTCTCAGAGAGTAGTCCAAATTTTTTCTCCCATGTCCCGTATGAGGGCCATAGTGGCGGGGTGGGAATCAGACACGTGGGTCAGACCTAACTGCACTTAGTTTAAATGGCTCAGGTTCACTTGGACTCTGGTTTGCAGATAGGTAGATGGGATGGCCTGATGGAGCCTCCAGGAGAGAGCTGGGTTTGTAAGCTTCCCTTCATCTTTTATGTTTCTTCTAGAAGACTTTGATGTAAGAAAGCTAGTTAAAATAACCGAGTATTTTTCTGAGTCTCCAGCACTATGAAAGACAGTCTGCCGAAAGGTCTCTGGTTTCTTTCTGATGGACCCAGAGTGAGATCACTGTGCTGACACTGGGACATAGGTTTCACTTCTTTGGAAAGGGCCAAAACATTGTAACAAATAAAGGTGTCTCCTGGCCTCAGAGAGAAGGAAGACGCAATCTTCTGTTAGAAGGAAGGAAATCTCTTTTTCATTCCTGAGAGTCTACTTCAGTAACACCCACGCACTCTTCCTTGTATTGGAAACTTAATAACTTCACTTGAAAATCATGCCTTTTTGATGGCAGTGGAAATAACATGACTTTTAAACAAGTAGAGGAGACTGTCATTGAAGTCGAGCCAGTTATGTGGGAGTCAGATGATTAAGGTAGATATGATGTAGGAGGAAAAAATACTATAATTTGGAAAAAATATTGTATTTTGAACAGGTTTAATGTTCTCTTCCAGGAAAGTGGGGTTGTTGTTATTAAGTGCATTAACAACATTAGATGCAGGGCTTGATTGCCTGTTGATGTGTCTTCTCTGTAATTGTTCACATCCATGCAAATTGCCTATAAAATGAGACTAAGTTGTTACAGAGTTGTACAGTTGAAGTCTAGCGTGTGCTTACTTTTTCAGACATAAAAAAAAAAGAGGCAGAGGGTGAGGTAAAAGGGAATTTCGGTCTTACATGGGTCACACCAGGGTCTACCTGTCAGTCTGTATTGCAGAAGCACAGGGATCTATTCTCTCATCTGTTCATCTGTTTCATTCTTGTTGACCTGACCTGAGTCCTAGATCAGGGTTGTGTGATGCTGTTCAGGGGAACAATGCTGCTCCAGCATGGATAACTCCCCCATTCCAGGGCTTTGAGGGTGCAGCCCAGCAGCCTTAGAGAGGCTGTTGCACTGGTGTGTGCAAAGAGCTCCTTAACTTATGCCTTGGCTTAAGGCATGTGCTCAGGACCTTGACATGCAGTGGTGCCCAAAGCTGGCACCACCGCAGGCAACCAAGTGCCCCAAGAGCAGCTGCAGGATAAAGGCAGAAGCACTGGGCAAGCATGGGGTTTACACGTGAGCTGGACACCAGCTGATGCTGAAAGGTCTAGACTTCTTCTGAAGCAGGTTTCACCTCTGAAGTTTTAGGCCCTCTGCTCCTTTCTTTGCTGCCTGCTGAAGATGTCCTGCATTTGGAGCACGGCTTCTTCACTGGGCCTGTTCCTGGTTTCTCTCAGTGGGACCAACCCAAAGCCAAATGAGGCCAAACAACTTGGATCTGATAATTCCCCTCCTCCTCTACCTCTCCATCTTATTTCAATGTGGAAACAGAGCATTGTGCCCTATTTGGGAGTTCAGATTTAGAGCTTGAAGTATTCATATTTAGCCTTGAAGTATTGCTCACATGGTACCTTTTTTTTTCTTTCTAGTTAAATGATTTTGCATTAATTACTCTAACATGAGAAAGGTGGGAGGAAGTTAAAAACCTAACAAGTACAGCATCTGAGGTAGATTTAGTGTAATGTTTTATGGTTTGGATACAGTAAAATCTCAGTGTAGTGATAACGCAAATGTAATAAATGCTGGTGGCAATGAGGATAGACTTGACTCAAAGCAACAGGAGTCTTTCTGTTGATTTCAGTGAAGTCAGAGTGTACACTCATACCACCAACTGCTTCATCTTAGGGTCTCAGCATTTTAATATAACCAAGTGCCCTCTGGGTAGCAGCCCATAGCAATAACTTTCAAGATAATGCCTTTCAAGATCCTGCATTTTATGATCAAAATGGTTTTGTGCTCTAAACAAACTTCTACACAAGCAAATTTCCATGCCTCCTCCTTGAAAAATTTGTACAACTTTCAAACTAGTAGAAAAACAAGAAAAAACATAATCTGCCTCAAAATACTTTAGGCTAGGTTGTAGAAAGCAGCTAATTTTTCTTAGCACAATTATTCATAGAGAAGTTAATTGACCCTGGACTGTAACCAGAATGACAACTGACTGATGTATAACTCAGCCCACAAGATGTTCTGTATTAGCAAGTATATTTTGAGTTGTATTAACTCCTCTACTTTTCCTTTGTCTTCTTTCCCATATATGTAAACACCATATCCACAAAGTGAGTTAGATGACTCTGTTACTCATTTGTTACCTTGCCTAGGATTTGAGTGACCATTTCAGTGGCCTCTGTCCAAATATTTTACCTGGTATTTATTACAACATTATAAAATTGCGTTTTTTTAAAAATCTGTGTGAGACTGTGTCAAAAGCCTTGCTGACGTCAAGGTAGATGACATTTGCTGCTCTCCCCTTCATCCAGCCATCCAGGTATAGCATCATAGAAGGCTATCAGATTAGTCAAGCATAATTTACCTTCAGTAAATCTGTGTTGACCACTTCTAATAATTTCCTGTTCTTTAAGATGTTTGGAGATGACATCTAAAACATATTGCTCTATTACCTTCCCAGGGATGGAGGTGAGACTAATCAGCCTGTAGTGCCCTTGGTCCTCCTTCTTGCCCTTTTTGTAGATTGGAATGATATTTGCCTTCTTCCAGTCCTCAGGCACCTCTCCTGTTCTCTGTGACCTTTCAAACATGATGGAGAACAGCCCAGAAATAACATCTGCCAATTCTCTCTGCACTTGTGTGTGCATCCCATCAGGGCCCATGGACTTATGGATGTCAAGTTTGGCGAGATGCTACAGGGTCTTATGATGAAGACATTCTAACACATATTATAAATGCCAGTATGGATTCATGAGCTGACCTGCTTTTTTTTTACTTTCACTGGACCAATTGTACACTGAGTGCTGCCAGTACACCTGTTCCTGCTCAGTGCTATTTTCTTCTCCCTTTGTTCAAAGAACCTACGGGTATGTTATGTATTTTGTCATTTTAAGTAAGTTATGTCCATCCTCAAATTCAATATTAAATTGCTTTAAAATTGATTTTTTTTATCTTCTAAATTCCTGCATAGCTAGAAAAGTGGAGATAAGACATTCTGTACTGTATTGTAATGTTTTTACCTGGAAGGTACTTGGCAGAAGTTCACTGCTCTCCCAGTGGGCAGTAATAGCTCTGTGTTGGCTTTTTGGGGAAAATGAGGCTGGAGGGTGCTACTCAAGGGCCCATTCCAGCTGTCTGGAGACTGCCTGGACCTCCAGGGGTACCTCAGGGTGTTCCTGCAGGACAATGCGCTTTTTCTTTTTTTTTTTTTTTTCTGTCCTCAAGTCCTCCCAGGTGCCTGGGTGGAAATCCAGTGTGCTGCCAAGAGTCCAGACTGTGTGGAGGGAGCAAAATGTCTGGCTGTCTGACAGGGAAGGTACGTCTAAACTGGACAGAATTGCCCTCAGTATTTGTTGAATAGACTGCTGAGAAGCAAACCAGAGCTGGAAAGCTTGGCTTGGAGAGTATGAAAATTTGAGCCCCCATTCTTAATTTGGGACCAATGCATTCTGCCTTGCTCAGCTCCCCAGGCTCCCTTCTCTCAGGTCCCAAGCCATCAGCCTTTATGTGACCACAGTGTGGCAAGGAAACTGACATCCTGTGACCTGGGTGTTTTGCCACCAATGCGCTGCACAATCTTTCTCACTTTTCCACTTCAAGCAGTGGTTCATATTCTCTGTAAAGAGCATTGGATATTTATTAATCTGTTTTTTAGATGTTGCTTTTTTTTTTTTTGCTGTCTTAATTTTCCCAAAGTTTGGGGATCTGAGGTAAGCTTAACATAAATAATTGCTGAGATGGCAGAAGAAACAACTCATACCAGAAGCCAGTTTAACTGAGCTAAACTGAGTTCTCAGGGGCAGATAACACGACTTAACTAAAATATCTGTTTTATACACACACACATATATACTTTACCCATACTAATGGTTAATATGTGGTATTGCCATAGTAGATTAGACATCACTCCAACCCTATGACTAAATGCCTCTCAAGTGCCTCCAGTTTGTTGCAATTCGTCACACTAGTCTTGCTTAGTCCACTTTCAGGTCAGTTCAAATCAGCCTATAATTTTTCATCTCTAGCTTGGCTGCTGATATTTATTGTATCACTGGAGATTTACATTACTATTTTGGTGCCCAAAAGATGAATGTGGTCATTATCTGTTCTCTCCACAGAGGTTTCTATGTCACAGCAGAGCATTTGTAGTTTTGTAGATATCAGTAAAACTTGGTAGCTGTCTTTTCAGCATCACAGATTGGGCTATCAGGCTCATCAGAAGATCATTTTGAAGTGTTAAGATTGTCTGCCTATTTGGTTCTCCTATAAAGAAGTGAGAATAAAAAAAAATGAGGAGGAGGGGAGTATGGCAATGCTACAACAGTGATGTCCAGACCTCATATTATAAATGAGGCTTCATGCTGAATAAACCTCCTTGCTTCTGAAGGGAGAAAGGCTTAATCTGGAAGACTATTCCAGGGGAACTCCTGGAGATATTTTAATTGTTTTGCTCTGAGTGTCCTTCTGCTCTGCTTGATGTGATATTTACATTGTGTAATGAAAACAGTTTTGAGAGAGATCTGATCTCTCTCAAAGACCAGCAAAGATCTGGTCTTTGCTGCCATGAGGATCAACCTTGAGATCTGTGTGTGTTTACAAGAGTTTCTAGCTCTCTCCTCTAGTTCTTTTATATTTTAAAAGAAATAATTTGCACATATTTGTAATGGACCTGCCATACCTGGTGTAACTTTGGTGCTCAGTTCTCTTCTTTGTAACAGATTATGCACTAAACTGCATATGACAGACAGAAAGCATGGCAGGAGGCAGTGACTTGAGTACATATGAAAGGGAGGTAGAGTAAGGTGCATTTTCATGGAGCAAGCATTTTCATACATAGCAGTGTTTGCATTTGCTATGAAGAGCTTGTATGATGAAATATTCAAGATTTTTTGGGGTTGTCTTTGTAGAACGGCTTGTTTCATCCGTATGCAGAAGGAACAGTGATTGCAGAGAACAGGATGACTGCAGGACTGCTGCAATATGGCAGGCCCAAGGGAAAGACATCCTGCCTGATTCCAACATTCCTCCCACAGGTATGGAGTCTCTTCAAATGTTGTGAGGTGTCCTTTTAACAGAAAAAAAACTTCCAGTATGGGTACTTTATCTAGATTATAAACGTTTATCCGCTTCTAATCTCCCATTTGCCTTTTAATTAGAGACTTAATTGCTTCTTCTCTGAGGCCATTAGGGAGTTGACAGGCATTGCATGGCTCAGTTTATTTCTTTAGGGTCCTAAATCAAAGGCCACCACATACTGAGACCTACTCCATAGGTTTGGGAGGGCTTTGGATCAGGGTCAAAGTTGTATATTAAGCATTTGATACACATTGGTAGAGCGTGTTTCTGGATTGGATTTCTATCATTGATGGCTTTTGAATACTTAAACAGTATTTTATATCCCTTTGGAGGGTAAAGGAAGGCTGATGTAGCAAGGTTAAAATTCATGTTTTGTGTCTTAAACTGTGGTCTTGACTAATTTAACAGGGTTTTAAAACCCTGTTGTAGTTGCGTTCAAGCCCTGAGGGAAGAGTCTTAAAGAGGAGTTTGAGCACAGTTATAGAATAAATTGGAGCACAGACAGGCAACTTTCATTCAACTCCTTATAATTCATCTTTAAGTTGAAAAATGAGCACTGGGTTATTTTGAAATACTTGTCTTTTGAAAAGACTTAGAACTTTACCTCATTATTCTTTGCTACACAAAATGATAAAAACCAATTAATTATAAAATCAGAAAGGGGAACAGAGAAGTTATTCTGCAGGGGTATAGCTGGAGGAACCCAGTTGTGAATAGTGGGCTTGTGCTCATTCTGCACTAGCTGCTGTGATGCCTCCCTTGATGTCAACCCATCTTTCTTGGTACTGGCTCCTTGTCCTGCCCTGCCCCACACTGCAGATCATGTTGGAAGTGCTGTGTGTGATAGCTTTACTGTTGGTCTTGACATGGAACTGTAATGGTACTTATGGCCTGTATTTCCAAAATGATTATTCTGCAAAAATACACTGGAAGAGTTTGAGTTGCTGTAGCAAGGGCACACAACATGAGGCCAAATCAATAACTCCTAAAGCACCAAACTTGGTTAGCCAGGTGCTGGCAACCCATGGGGCAGTTGTGTTTTGAAGGCAGCTGCTGGCCCCTGTTTTCCTGAGAGCCTGCCCTTGACTCATGGTAGGAGAAGGGCATTTTCCTCAATGGCAAAGATAAACCTCCTCCACTTCACAGCTGTGTAGATGTGGCCTTTGAAGCAGATTTTTGGCCAGACAATAATCCTTGACTGACTTGAAACCTTTGGACTCTTCTACACTTTTTCATGGCATCTATCATGTCCCTATTGACAGAAACTCATTGCAGCACTCATTATCTGATAAAGTAGCTCATTTGTTGTGTTCATACTGTAGGAAGAGAGTAATGGAAAAAGAATCTGAAAATTATGAAAAGGGAAGGGAGATTTTCCTGTCCTGGAAATCTAAGTGTAATAAATTAATACTTCTCATGCAAGGGTGAAAAAATTTGAACCTAATCGCAGGTTAAACAAAGTGCCAGCACAATTTAATTGGACTGGCTGAGTCATAAATCTTTTTGTGGTGATGCCTGGCAGCTCTGCCATAGTCAGATTGATTTTTGTCCTTTAGTGGTAAGCCCCTACTCTTCAGTTCACATTACTCTCCATCAGTCAGAATTGTGGAATAAAAGTTGTCAACCTTGATGTGCCTTAGGGCTCCCCCCAAAGACAAATCTTAAAAGTTTTGACTCTGTTGCTAGATACAAGGCTACCAGTTGTCCTAATGATGATGACAACGATGACAATAACAAGAATTATGACAATCGAACAATTGCTTGTAGCTGGATTTTGTGTTGGCAGCTTGAATCACACAATGACTGTCTAATGGAAAGAGAAGCAGGCAGTCATAGTGTTGTTGGATGCACATCTCCATCTCAACCTCCCTTACCATCTAGAGGGGTAGAAAGTTGCAAAAAAGGGTGACTGTGATCAGGGAAGTGGGACAATATCCAGGACAAGCAGGAAATGCTGTGAGTTCATGCAGTCTTTGGATCACTTTTCAAAGACTAGTTGTCTGAGGGAATGCAGCCTTACAAGTTTAAGATTTCGTCTTCTATCAGACCTCCTGGAGAAATGCTTGGTTGTACAGGCTTCCTACCTGCCCACAGCAATGAACTCATGCTCCTTACCCAGTTCTGCCTCCCCTCTCTGAGGCATGACTTGTTCAATGGTGGCCACAGAACAGCTTTCAAGTATATAAAACACAATTTCTTAAGTAGTGACGTAGGAGAACAATACATGTTGTTAGCAGGGCTATTCATTTTTCAAAGCCATTCAATTCTTCACAGCTATAAAATACTAGGAGGAGTTGGCTCTGAGTTTTATAATCATAGGCTGGAAGGGATCTATGGAGTCATCTGGCCCTACTCACTGCACAAATCACAGCCAAATAACTTGAGTTGCTTAGGATTTATGCAGTCAAGTTATGCATATTTCCAGGGATAGCAATTCCTCTATCCCCCTGGGACCCTGTTTCAAGGTCTTACCATCTTCATGGTGAACAAAAAATAATTTTTCCTAGTGTCTAATCAAAATCACCTGTGTTGCAACTTGCACATGTTGCCTGTTGTTCTGTCACCCTTCTCTGCACACTCCATCTTCTCTGTAAACTCCCATTAGGCAGGTTCACGTAAAAGTAAGATCCTGCACTGTCTTTTCTCCAGACTGAACAGTCCAAGCTCCCTCTTCCTCTCCTAGAGTGTATCCTGTGCTTCAGCCCCTGACCATCTTGGTGGCCCTGGTGGACTTATTCCTCTATGTTCCTGTCTGTCTTGTACTGGGGAGACTTGAATAGCTTATGTTGTGTTAAGAATAGTAGTTTAATGAACTGCTTAGGACTGTGTTTGCAGAGACTTTCGCCCATTTTATTCCACTGAATTATGCGTGGGCAGCAACATTCATTGTACATGCAAACATGAGCCCATTCATCTTCTCTGGAAGCCCGTACCTAAGGACAGAGATAGGCAGTTGTGCTTGCCAGCTTCCTTCTTCATCTTGTCTTTTTCCTCTTTTATTCTCACTGTCATTTTGGTGACATCAGGGAGATGCTAGCCTCTTCCCATTCTGTTTAGCAACAACTATGAATTCAATGACAAATCTCTGGGGCTTTGAATCCTTTATTAGCCTTGGCCAGTGCTATGAACTGTCCTGAAGCAGGTGTCTTGGCTGCCCTTTCCCCTTCCTTTGCTATAATAGCGGTCTGCATTCACGCTGACATCACTGTAAGACGCTGCTCTCCTCCGGTGTTCAGGGTGTGAAGTCAGCTCCTGATGAGTTCTTTCTGGAGAAACTATTTGTATAGTTCATGGCTTTGTAAAATTAAACTGCTGGAAGGAGCCTGGGAACCTATAACCTGGTGTCCTTTGCAGGGCAGAAAATCCTGTAGAGCGTGTGCTACGCTTCCCACTATGTATTTCTGAGAAGTTTGTGGGCTGATTCAAATATTCCCTCTGAATTTGTTTCCTACATAAAATTCTGTCATTCCTCAGAAATCTCAAATGGATTTCTCATAACCACTGAAAGTTCGTTTTTTGTGATCTTTTTCAATTTTGCTTTATTTTCATGTTTTGAATGTTTGTTTAAATCAAGTTTATTTATTGGCTGTTGTAAGAGTGGAATAATTAAAATTCAACAATCCTATATTTATTAAAATCCTATTTTTTAAACAAAAGGTTTGTTCCATTCCACAGAAATCCCAAGAAATGAAAATTGTCAAAACCAGGAAGAACCAGGTGGTGAGACACTGGAATGGGTTGCCCAGAAAAGCTGTAGATCCCATCCCTGGAAGTGTTCAAGACCAGATTGGATGGGGCTTTGAGTAATTCAGTATAGTAGAAGAGGGGTTGGAACTAGATGATCTTTAAGGTCCCTTCCAACCCAAACCATTCTATGATTCTATGAAGAGAAATCTTGGGAGGCATCATGTCTCATTTTTTCTCTACTTCTCTTGTGGATGATGGGAGTGAAGGAGAGAGAATGAGCAAACAACAGCACAAGGCTGGTCACGCTGACTCTTTGTGCCTTTCAGATTTGTTGCCACAACAGCGCCTCATTGCTCCTGAAGATCCTCTGTCTGGCTACTTGGTAGTGTATTCTTTGTTAAAGCTCTGGATTGTCCTCTTCGCTGAGTGGAAAAAGCAGGCCAGCTTCTCTCCAGGTGTGCAGCACAGATTAATGCTGCTACGAGTTGCAGGTGAGAGCGCTGAGAAGTGTGTGGCTGCTCAGTATAAGCAGTCCATGTACATATGCTGTAGTCAGTGCCTATGCTGTTGCTTGGACGCTCAGACTCGCCAGTGTGGTGTTAGTTGCCTCCTCTTCAGTGACACAAGAGAGCAGCTCTCTGAGCCCCCTTTGGCTACGTGGAGCTCAGCTGCTTTGTATTGTCAGGGTGGTGAAAAACAGGCAGAGAACAACAGTAAGTCCAAACTTGTGTTTGTTTCTCCTTGAAATGCCATGATTGAAACCACTGAGAGCATTGCAATGCTTTGTGATTATCTTTTTTTTTGCTGGAAATCTTTGAGCACCTTTTTGTACTGGCCACGGGAAACCCAAAACTATGCCATAATGGGAATTTTTAGTGCTGGTAGCAGCTTTCTAGGAGAGAAAGCATATATTTGTAAGTCTTCTATGTCTTTTTAATGTACTTTATGTAACCAGTGGGGTTAGCTGCAGTCCATAGCCTTATTTTTTTTTAATCTATCAAACTTTGATTTTGAATTTCTGATTTACTTAACAGCTTTCATTGCTTGTTCTTCAATCTTTTAAGTCACTTTTGACTTTACAGTTACTGGTCTATTCAATTTTGTGAAAACTTTCTGTTGAAGTTAAATAATCTATCTGCTTACATCCATTAGAAACTGATGTAAATATTTGTAACTTTACAGAGGCCTTACTGTTATCAAAGAGTGTAATGTAACATGTTTATACTTCATTACAATTCAGTGAGACAGAACAGGAGGAAACAATATTATACAGCTGGAACTAAATAAGCACCAACGGGAGAAAGATATTTTAGAATTATAGGCAAGAACAGAGTTTGACAAAAATATTTCCCAAGATTTTGAACTACAGCCTATTTAATTATGCTTCATATCTGGAGATCAAACCCAAGTGAACAAGGTAATCAATGTGAAAGAATCTGTCCATTTTGGGAAAAGTTCCAGGGGTGAAACACTGCCCTAACACAAATCAGTCTTTGCCTGGGCTCAGCAGCCTTCGTCTCCACGTTGGTAACAACCTCAGATGACCAAAAGTGAAAGTCTAAAATCAGAAATGATAGCTATATTTTTTCAAATCAGCTGTTTCAGTGCTGACCCCTTTATTTATACCATTCCAAGAGCAAGTGGAAAAACTGAACATACTCAGGTTAATAGCTATTGTCCTGAAAAATGCTCAGAAATGTGAAAGGCACTTTGTTGTCCTGAAGCATTTCTCTGGAGGGCTCAGAAGAAGGTGAAAAATATTCAGTGAGCTAATTCTGTCTGGGGAATCCTTTGACTTAGATAAGGCTGCTGTGCCCTTTGCAGACAATCGTCCCTTGGTTTTACAAAGTGGAGATCTTTGCGATGGAGCCTGTATGCATACAGGGGACTGAAGCACTGCTCTGTGCAGTTCAACCTCTACTTTTTTGGTCCCTCAGTAATATAAAGTCATTCTTTCGTGTGTGAACGGGGTCTGGAGACCCAAGGACTCTATAGTTGCAGCTTTGCAGATGCTTTGCTTCTATGCTACAACTGCTCAGAAAAATAATTGCTTTAACCTATGCTGGAGACAGTGCTGTTAAGTGTCTCGCACCGCAGGGTTTTTTGGGGAGTCTGTCAGTGGTGGCCAGTGAGATTTGGGCTGGTCAAGGAGGAGGATGCCAGCACAGCTTCCTGCTGTGTGCTTCTGCTAGGGAACCAAGAGCAGGGACAGTGTTAATGCACAACTTTGTGATGCTGGGTCCTGTTTTGAGGTAGAGCAGAGCCAAGCTGTTCAGTGACAGAGACTCTTACTGCTGTGGCAGTCAGGGTCAGCTGGCTTGATTGTTTGCCCCATGAAGGGGTTGCACCTGTGGAGAGATGACCCAAACCTGACCAAGAGTGTACTCCAGTCCATCTGCCCTGAGCCCAGCATAAAAGCAGAGGGATCAAAGGACGGGGTCTTCTTCAGTGGTTAGTTTCTTCAATGAGTCTCTTCCTTCAACGACAGATGACTGAGGAGGACCTTGTCAATTTGTCTACATTTGATCCCAATCCATGGGTTACTGAATCAACATCTGGAATTCAGTTCCCATGAATCAGTGAGTCCAGTCCGGAACTTCCCCAGTGTCTGCCAGTGACTTCTCCCTGGGAACTTGATATGGGGTTATATATATATAATATCTATGTCATTATTTACTTTTTATTTTATTGTTAATATTTNCGGGGTCTTCTTCAGTGGTTAGTTTCTTCAATGAGTCTCTTCCTTCAACGACAGATGACTGAGGAGGACCTTGTCAATTTGTCTACATTTGATCCCAATCCATGGGTTACTGAATCAACATCTGGAATTCAGTTCCCATGAGTCAGTGAGTCCAGTCCGGAACTTCCCCAGTGTCTGCCAGTGACTTCTCCCTGGGAACTTGATATGGGGTTATATATATATAATATCTATGTCATTATTTACTTTTTATTTTATTGTTAATATTTCATTAAGGTAGTTTAGTTTTTTTCCTAAACTCATAAATCTATTTATCTCTCTTCTTCTTCCCCTTGGAGTAAGAGGTGGAGGAGGGCATCTGCCGTCATTGGCCAACCTGGACCAAACTGTGACAGCCTGTCATTCCTATGGCTGTGGATACCATAAGTGCTGCAAGGGATAACATGTGTTCCCAAGTGGGAAGGACTGGTGAGCAAAGACCATCTCTCTGTTTGCTACTGTGCTACAAAAGGAGCAATGCTGACAATGGAGGTCCATGGGAGCGTGCAAAGAACTGGAAGTTGCCCTTTCTCTCTCCCCAGAGATAACTAATACAGTTTGAAAGGAAATGATGTGCAGAATGAAGCTCTTCTTCTACCAGTTTGATCTTGTGTTCAGACCAGAATTATTTAAGACTCTCCAATTAGCTATAAGGAAGTGATTTTTATACAGGGGGGGGGTCTTAAACCTGTTTTTTAGGGATCTTACTTTTTAACTTATGAGTTACTGCCTGAATCTGAATATTGTATTTGAACATATATGGTTGAGGGAGCAGTAGCTGTGAAAAACTGAGCAACTAATTAGTGAGAAACATATGGAAGATGGACAATAGGCTATTATAAAACACCTGGTAACATGTTTGTATAGTACAGCACTACTCGGAGAATGAAGCGGTTTAACAACATATGTAATCCCTTTTGCTTGCCTTCTCTAAAAGTGATACATACTCACCAAAATTTTGATTGAATTACTCACAATCAGTGTATTTCTTTTCTCATTAACTTTGCTCTCTTGACTTCTTGCCATTTTGCATATTGTTTTGACTATTGTGAAATTGTAATTGCCTTATTTAAGACTTCTAGTCTCCTTCACCAAATAGACTAATCTTTTCTACCTGTTTAGAAAGCTTCCTGAAAGAAACATCACAATGAAATCAGAGTGCCTTTCTTTGCCGGTATTCAGAACCCCAGCTCATGACTGCAGTCACTTGTGCTAACACCCCTAATTTTCTGTGTTAGAATTAATAACAATGAAATGTTTTGTTAGAATTAACAAAATAAAAACGTGAGCGAGGAATATAAGTGAAAAAGATTACTGGCATGCACTAGATTAAATGGGGATATATGAGATGGTGAACCTAGATATCTAAATCTAGTACTTAGCATCAAGAGATGTTAAAACTCCCAAAACAGAAAGAAAGAAGAACTAGAGACTGGAGAGTCTTTGTGTTCTGACCATTCCTGAAATGTTGATGATTCAGCTTAGAGCAGAAGCCATTTATTCTTAACCCCATTTAAATTGCATTTCAGTCAATGCATGTTGGTCACATCCCAGAGCACAACAATCAAATCTACTCTTCACCAGTTGCCTTACAGAAACACTTGGGTATGAGAAATCCTGGTTCCCTTCTTCCTTTCATCTACATCCCCTTAAGATGTAATTTGAGAGTATAAACATCTCTTCTTTGAAGAGCAGTAAAAAATTCTACTGAAAAACTGTAACCCAAGCAAGGCTTTTTTGGAGAGAGAGCAAAGTCTGCTGAGATGTTTGGAAAGGCTGGAACTGCAAACATACATATCAAAGGAGATATTTGTTGGGATTGGGCAAGGAAGTAATGGGTAAATATGGCAATTCATCTGGAAGAAATAAAAAAGACAATAAATCAGTCAGTCAATGGGGCTGTAGAGAAGAGTGGGAACAGTTTAATGCTACGTTTGTCTAGTGGATAGCATCATTTACTATATAAATAACTTCTATGTGACCATTTTAGTGCTTTTCACACGCATTTTCCATGGCTGGAAGAGTGTTTGCTTATGTATCTATAAACCATTCTGCAAATACTGCTTTCAAGCTGCCCATATGTCAGAATTATAAATGCACCCTATTACAAGTTTATTTGTGAAATTATCCATATGAACATAAAGTAATATGTTTAGCTTTGTTGCTTATTTTTTGACAGTTATATATATGTAGAACATTTTCGTACCTCAGTACTGTTTCAATTTTTATGTTTTTATTTTTAGGCAGAAGGAATAGCCAGTGTCATCTAGTGCACTCTACTGGCCAGATACAGCTTCACCAAGTCTGAGGTTCTTGCTGGTTTAAGTAGGTTGAAATACTTCATATTCTTTTCCTGCGCTAGAAAATGCTGCTGTCTGTAAATTGATGCAGGTTTAGAGGAGGGATTTGAACCAGGATGCTTATGATTCTGTTACAGCATTACCAACAAGGCTATGGGTTTTTCCAGATACTCTTTCTCTCTCCTTTTTTTTTGTAAATCCCCCTCTTGGGTTTTCTTTCTCTCTCTCTATTTCTCCAGCTATTATAAACATCTCACTCTCCTACTTCACTTCCACAAAATTAAAAGGCTGTCTTTTTCTTGGTCTTGGTTTATTTCCTATACCAGAGTACACATTTGGAAGTCTTGTTTGATTTTTAAAAAATTACTAGATTGCTTATGATGATAAGACCTCCCTTAAAAATTGATTTTACCAGGCCAAAAAAGTCCTATTTCTAGGAAGAAACTATTAAGCTATCACTAAAAATTGTTATTTGTAGATTTCTTTAAAATTTAAAACAAATAAATAAGTTCTTGAAATCCAAGCCTTTGTGCCTGCTGTTTAGACGAGAGAGGGTTAAGGATCTTTGAGCCTAAGGTTTTTGTGTTTGTCTAAGGAAAAAAAAAATTTCTCAACTTCCATTACTATATAGTGTGTATACTTTGACAAATCTCTTAATTGGAGGCACCTGGTGACACTTTATTATAAACCAACTATTTTGAATGGCAAATATCCAATACTACTGAACTGAGATTAGTGTATTAGTTATGTTCTTTCCAGTTAGTTCAATTGCATTTAATGTTACAGCTTTCCCATAAAGACTGGAGGGATGCCAGAATCCTACGTTTAATGGCTGCCTAAGTGTAGGGCCAGAGCTTTTGCTGGTATGGGGCTGTTCTGCCAATGCCACAGCTGTAGTCCGACACTAAAAGAAACTTAAATGCCTCCAAAACAGCTTTCCTATTGAAGGTGGGTGTTACTGTAGTTTTTGCAGAGTTTGTATTGATCCTTACATTGCACTGGCATTGCTACCCATTGTTAGCATGGTGGGAAATAGAATGGGGGCTACTAAATGTGGAAATAACAGATGTGTGTTTCAGATATAGTGATGCTCGGTGGATTCCTCCCCTACCTCCCCCATTCCTGAAAGGTTGTTTGTTGTTTCTTGACAAACTAATGTACTTCATATCATGATTGAACTTTTGGGGCATTTGAGAGATATCATATCAGTAAAACTGCAGGAGCAAATCTTTGCAGAAGTGTTACCCTTTGAACCTGAAGAAATATTTTTGAATGTTGTTGTAAATAAGTAAAGAAAATAATGTATTGGAAGGAACCATAATAAACATGTGAAAAAAACAGTCTTTTTTTGAGTTTTTGCTGATGCTGTATGAAGTAGTCAGATTGACTTCACATCTTGTTGGAAGTGCCTTGTTGAGGATTCTGACCTCAAAATAATCTTCATGGTAGAATGAATGTGAATAGTCAAGGTGTAGTGATACTTTCTAGGCTAATATTTTGGCATCTGCCTTGGTAAAACCAGATACTTCTTTTTTGCATCTCAGAAAGATATGGTCATGCTTCCAAGGGGAATTAGGGGGTCCTTTATTTGATCTTTCTTCTGAGTTTTAGTTTGGTTAATTATTTAAATTTCATTTAATAAAATGCATGATTCTTCATTTCCTATCCTAACATATGACACAGTAGTGTTTCATACTGCAGGTAGATGTGTTTTCGCAGCCCTTAAGATAGAAACTGTTTATATGTAAATAAAACATATAACATATGTTTATTTATGCTTATATCATATAAATGATATCACCTGCTCAGTAAAACTTTAAACATAATAATAATATCAGTAATTAATAAAAATAATAGCAAATATTTATAATTTGCATTTTTCACTGTGTTAATTCTCTTTAAAGGGATAAATGTTGTCAGTTGGGGAAGCTCTTAGAATAGAGAAAGAATTTTTTTCACTGGTCTAGCTTGGGAGTGGCTTTTATGATGAATAACATAAGCTAATGATCTCAATCTAGTTTTGACCCATGAAGAATGATATGGAATGATGATATTACTATAGCTGAGATCACAGGTTCAGCTTTAATGCTTTTATATCCCATGACTTAAACCAATGTTCACAGATTTGATGAGTAGTGTATTGCTTACTCTCCAGGGCTGGAGATCAACTTACAAGCAACTTCTTTTATTGCTCTCACTCTGTGTTAGTTGTAAGAAGGAAAAGTGAATATATAGTGTCCTAAATTTGCTTTCAGTGTTTTCCAGGATGTTACTGGAAAGTATTTATAAATTAAAAAAGGGAAAATGTCTAGTTTTGGTAGGAAGTTGGCACCTTAAAAAAGCCCAACCCAACGCATGTGGGCTAAGCACAGAATAAGTGTCTACTTCCACACAAACACGTTTTAGAGATTGCTCTCGTAATTACAATATTAATCTTTTCTGATGCCATAGCTATGCAGCATTGGTTGATGCTCTCCCCTTATGCTCCTGCAGCTGCGGGTTGGAGAGCTGACCCAAAACAACCAAAATGGAACAGCTTATAATGGTAAACGTAGCTATCTATCCAGTGCCAGAGCAACTCCTTAATCCTGGATGGCTTCAGTGGGCTTTCAAATCACTGCATCCAGCGTCTTTGTTAGTATGGACTCTTCTGGCATTTTAACTTGGAGTTTGCCAGCTGATAAAGGCTGAGTGAAAGCTGTGGTCAGTATTAAAGCAGCAAAGGAGAGCCCAAAGAGCTATGTGAGTGAAGATGAGGTAAGGGAGGAAAGGTTGAACAATGAAGAGTGACGAGGCTTAAGACAATCAAGCTACATTTGGTGCATTGCAGAAGTATACTGTCTTTTGATCTTATTGGTATTTTCAGTGAGACCTTTTTTTATACTTCTACTACTTGCCAATAATTTTTCTGGAAAACTTGATCTTCAGTAAATCTGAAAATATCCATTGCTCTTTGGAATGTCAAGTTCATCTAGTTGCAATACAGAAATTTCAAAATAGTTTCAGCCAACAAACAGCAATTTCCTCATTGTCTCATTTGAAGGTGATGCAGATGTTTGAAACCTCTGTGCCTACAGCATGTATCAGAAGCACTAAACATTTCATCTTGATTTCTCTTCAGTACCACCTACTTCCTGGAAAATTTGGAAGCCTTGCATTTACCACTTCAATTTCTCTGCCAAGTTCCTTTCAATTTTTTTTCTCCATTTTTGTCTCACACGTTTATTATATGGTGACAAATGCAGTTTTCTTCTGACACCACATAATAGATGTGTGAAACACACACACATGTTCTAGTAAGAGACTGCTCTTTATTTCCTGGCTCCAGTTGCAAAACATGAGTCAGGGTTAGAAAGGTTGTACCTCTGTCAGAGATGTGTAATCCACATCCTCAAGCTTTCCTAGCTTTTGCTACAGTAGTGGGGAAGAATGGCAAATCCAGTTCTTCTCTTTCTGTATTCACTGTTTCTTCCTCCCCAAACACATCTTTTCTTTGTCTTATAATCACCGTTACTTTGTATTGATTATATTTACTCACTTCAGAGATTGATGCTGTCATTAACAGGAAAAAAAAGTCCTTCCAGTTCCTAAAACAAGTATACCAGTACTCTGACTGCAGGAGGTACAGCAGTTTCGGAGAAAGCAGCATCCTGCTGTTCTGGTTTTAATGCAAAGAAGAAACATGACTAGTCCATTTGCTATGAATTCCAAGCACTATATTCTCCATGTCAAGTGATATCTGCTATTCTGCTATATAATTGTAGGTAATGACCAAACAGCCTCTTAGTAAGATTCTGGTGACATAACATGTCTTATTTATATATACCAGCGTTAAGTGTTCTGTACACTTCTGCAGTGTGTAAGGGGCCTCAGTGCAATACAAAACCAGACAGATCTTTTGTGAACTAAAGCGGAACAAGCCCCATGTTACAAGTTAAAACAAAACCAAACAAACAAGCAAGCAAAAAGAGAAAACTGAACACATTATCGCTTCCTACTGGATCCAAACAGGCTAGGAATTTCATGGATGAGGCAGTTACACTGCAGTTAACCATGTGTGACTGGAAGCAGCAGGAACTATGGTGCTTCCATTTTAATCATAAACAAAGTTTTGCATTGAATTTTTTTTCTAAATCATTTTATCCCACATGGTCCTAGTGGTTGAGTTGCTCCTGCAACAGAATGACAAATAACTGGGTAACATGCTGTGAAAATTTAAAAAAATGAGAAATGCTATCCCTTTTTCCAAACAGAGCAGAAAAAACACTAATTCCATTAGGCAAGATGGAACAGACAATTAAACTGGGCATGCTTTTAATTTTGAAGCTAACCAGATAACTGATGCTTTTATCACATGTAATGATTATTGAAGCAATTCCTTTAACATGACACAAAACCACTGGTTTTTCTTTCTAAAATTAAAGCATTTACCTTATACAAAGTATAAGAAATGTTACCTGTTGCCTCCACCATTCCTTCTAGGATTACAACAATTTCTAGCTCCTCTTTGGGCAACTGGGCTTTGGAAATCTCCCAGAAAGGACTCTGCTGGTTAATTTCATGGCTGATGATCAGTGGTGAAACCAAAAAGAGACGATCATCCCCTGTGTAATAACCTACGTTGATATCTGTCTGGTTGAGTGGTATAAATTCCCCCTCCTTTGTCTGTTTGGATTTGATCAACTTGGCTCGTATTGATGCCTCTACAATATGTGAATTCCTAAGGTCTCCTACTCGGAACATGAGACACAGCTTTCCATCCCGCATGGAAATAACTGCGTTTGTAGAAAAAACCAAGGTTTCTGCCCTCTTCTTGGGTTGGGATATTTTCACAAACATGCAGCCAACCATGAAAGCGTTGACGATAGAACCTAAAACAGACTGTACTAAAAGCAGAATAATTCCCTCGGGACACTTGTCCGTGATGACCCGGTAACCATACCCAATGGTGGTTTCTGTCTCGATTGAGAATAAAAAGGCTGAGACAAACCCATTGAGGTTGCTGACGCATGGGGTCCATGTGCTGTCCCCTATATGATCCATGTCTCCTCGCATGTAGGCAATTAACCACCAGATCATTCCAAAGAAGAGCCAGGTCACAGTGTAAACCATGACAAAAATCAACAGGTTGAACCTCCACTTCAGATCGACTAAGGTAGTGAAGATGTCAGTCAAGTAACGGTAAGTCTCTCTGACATTCCCATGGTGGACGTTGCATTTCCCATCTTTCCTAACATACCTCTGGATTTTTCTCTTGGCACATTCTTTGTTTATATTTTTTGGCAGATCCTCTCTAGCTTGTTTGGGCAACTTTGGCTGATGAATAGTGACAGGGCTCTCTATGTCCTGCTCCATTGAGTCTTCTTCCAGTACGTTTGCTGCCATTAAAAACAAACAAACAAAAAAAAGGCAGGCATTATTTTTCTTATTATTTCTCTAAGTCAACACACAACTTCTTCCTGTCTTACTGGCATGAAATCACTATTAATAAAATTATTGTCCTTGTTCTTTGCTAACTTATGAAACATACAACACAAAAGTCAAATGATGCCAAGCATCCTCAATTTATTGCTAAATAGAAATACCTTGAAGGAAAACTCTCTCATTTTCTCTCTATCAAGTCATCCTATCTACACCCATTCTTAAATTCTGCAAGAAGTGTTCAAACAAATGTTTTACCCCCACCCTCCTTTACAGTTTAACAAATGAAGTTTCTTATACACCAGGAAAGATCTTCTGGGAGATAGCAAATATAAATGAGGAAATGGATTTGCTCGGGGGTTTCAGTCAAGAAGATGAGCAGAAAAAATGAGCAATTGTTGAGCTATTTTTTCTATCAATTGCATTGCTATGGAGAAAGTATTAAATAAGTATAAGCATTTAAAAAGAAAAAGCCAACATTTTTAGAAAGAACCAATCCCACTCTTGTTCAAGGAAAGGTGGGCTTTAGTGTAATATATACCAAGCTCAATTCAAGCATGTTTCCATAGAAAATCAATGTCTCACTGATATTGAGACAAGGAATTTTGTGTCCTTCTCCTAGTAACATAAAACATACCGTACTACAGAACATGATTTCATTTTAATTCAGTAAACCTGTGGCCTTTAATTGAAGTGTGCCTTTTTCTCTAATTGTGTGGGGCTACAAAACATCAGCCCATGAGTGTCTTACAAGAATTTAAAAACAAGAAATGACAATAACTGCCTTTTTTTTTTTTAGCTTCCCAATCTTTTGAGATAAATAGCTTCATTATGTTTATATGCAAGAAACAAGAGTTTACTGAGAAGGAAAGTGGTTTAGTTAAATAGATTTTGCATGAAGCTGAGGACACAGAGAGGTCTGGGGAGCTGTTGTGTTTTTGCTGGAAATCCTTCTGCACACTGTGGCTTGTTCCTGTGGGAATTTCAGGTCTTGAACTCCTAATTTTCTCTATTCTGGCAAACTGCTGTCATTCTGCTGCCAGGCTGTGAAGGGAAAAGGCTTCTACTGGCTCCGCCTAGATGCTTGGCTCTGAATATAATGGCACCAGTAGGAAGTTGTACCATCAGTTTATGGAGATGCTCTTCCTGAACAAGTGTGATGGTGCATGCTGCAATGGCCACAGTTTACATTAATGTGTTGTCATAACTTCTGTGCAGGCTCAGTTGTAGGCTGCCCAGTCCTGCTGTGGGTGGCGACCTTCAAGCAGAGAGCTGAGAGCAAGCAGCTTGGGTTGGGAAGCACGTTATTTCCCTGAGCTCCAGTTTCTTCTGAGCACTTCTTGCCTGGCTGGGAAATGGGGGCACAAACCCACCAAAGCTCTTGCTTGACAGAACAGTCCTGTCTCTGTCACTCCACAGGCTGGGGTGTCTGCCTGGCACTGACCTGGGCAGTAGACCCAAAATTTTTTGCATGGAGGAGCTACCAGGGAAGCCTGGGCTCTTGTCCAGAGCGAGAGTTGCACAAGGGGCTGCTCTTGGTGGGTCATTATGGCATGAAGAGTGTTTTAGCTTCTCTTACCAACATGTGTTACATAGCAGATCATCTGTGCAGTCTCACAGAACCTGCAGCTTTTTCAGGATGTACAGACTCATCCCTATGTAGAAAGATCACAGAATTTTGTAAAGTTTTAGAGGTGACTGAAATACCCAGGGGAAAAAAAAAAAAAAGGGTTGTAGACTGGTTATCTCTCCTTCTGTCCCTCTACACTGCCAGCCAAGCCTCCATTCAGCCCCATAGCCTTTTCTCTATTAAAAAAAAAAAAGGCTTAAATGCTGACTGTACTGACTGTAGCACAGAAACCAGATAGCAGTTCTGTCATTAAAGACTGTGTGCTCCATCCTGTGTCACTTTTTCAGTTTGATGTCATGTCTAAAGAGAGCATTATTCAGGCTGATGGTAGCGGCAGCACTGGAAGTCGTGTCACAAGGCAGTCAGTTCTGAATGAACTTACCCCAGTTGGTGACAGTGTGCCTACTTGCATTATCACTAATGTATGACGAAATAAACACACACAAAAAAAGGCATTGCAGGAGCTTTGTGAGGCAGACTGAAGCCAAAGCCAGAAAATTTGAAGTTAAGGCTTCACCCTTTATGCTTAAGTCTCTACTGTGCCTAAGGAAATTTCAGTCCCCAGGAGCTATCACATCACTGCAGTAATAGACCCCTCAAATACTTATGAACAGCCTATGAAGTCTCTGGCTTTTGAGACTTTAATGTAATGTATGTTAGACTAGTAATGCTAGTTTAATGTGGTTCATTTTCTTTAAAACGTTATGAATATTTTGCTTTCCCCTTCCATTTAGAACCTGGCATGAACACAGAGAGAGGGTACAGGTGTCCCCTGTTGCCTTTAAGAATATGCCTTACTTCTGACCTTGCTATTAAAGGCAACCATGTCCTAGATCCCCCCTGCTCTAGCATCTTTTACCAGCAACAGCAAAGTGTACTAAAAACTATAGCCGGGCTGGGAGGGGACACAGTTGCTAATTTTATTAGTGGCATCAGGAGAAATCTGAAGGGATGTCCCCATCCAAGGATGCCTGCCAGGCATATGCTGCACCCATTTAGCCTGCTTTGCATACGGTGTTTATTTCCTATAGAATTATTTGCTAGCAACAAAGCACCTTTTATTCATATAACAAATTTTAGTGATGCTTTCAAAATGCTTTTTCTTGATTAAGCCCTTGCACATCATCACCAGCCTTTCCTGTCTTTTACAGTACACAAGCTCACCCACAAAGAGAGGTTAAGGGCCACATTTTCTCAAGTGGCTGTAGGTTTTTGTAGCAGGAACACGGAGCCACTATGGCCCCCAGCACTTGGTGGTGGCCTGTCACTGCCAATGTAAGTGGGCTTCAGACACCTGCCTCATCCAACATGGGAGATTTTTTCTTAACCTTGAAAATGTATCATCTTGAGAAGTACAGCATCTCGCTACCACTCTTGCAGACACTTTGGTCCCCAGACACCCTGGGGGCATCTGGCCATTTTGTAAACTCTTCAGGCTCTACCCAGTGCTGTCATTTCTCAACTCTCAGGCAGCCTCTGAGAGGAAAAATTAAGGTCAAGTGTTTAGTTTTTTTTCTCTTTATGCAAGATGCCCCTTTATTCTTTCTCTCACCCAAATTCTCCTACTGTGAGACCCAAACAAGACCTGTATGGGGAGAGTTTTAGACCAGAATCATAGCCTGTCACCCTCTCCTTGTCTGAGTTCTCACTCCAGAGTGAACCTTGAGGAGCAATTCCTGAAGGAAGTGATCCAAGGATTGTGCATCTGTGTGTTTCCATGGAAATGCTTGATGAATAAGTTTTAAACACATGGCAGGATCCCTGTTCACCAATAAGGCTGAGGAACAGCTACATATTGTCAGCGCCTTTGCCACAAAACACTTTGACTAATTATATTTTTACTTGATATCAACCCAATTAGCTTATGCTGTTTATTTCATTTAATTTTCCTTTTGGTTATATAATGGCTGTCATGGTTCCAGGAACAGAGGAGTGAATAGCAGCTATCTCACTTGAGAGCTATTTTTACTCTCTCCACTTTTCTTCATGACAAAATATATACATATTCTTAATCTGCACTGCAAAAAAAATTCTGTACTTCTGAATGCTTTCCCCTCTCCCAGTAAACAATATGTTTGTTTGAACACAATGTCCAGGTAGCAATACCATGCCAATTTAGGCCAGTTTAAAGCATTCTATTCAAAGCATTTATTTCAGTGAGTTCCTTAGGCAAATGCATACAACATGTATGTGATGTCCATGACTTGTTTCATTTTTCAGCAAATGACAAGGAGCTCTCCTAAATATGGCTCTGAATAGTTCCCTTGTGTTTCATTATGGCAGTATGTATTGGGTATGGATATATTAGTAAATTAAATGTGCCCAGGCCTATTCTTTAGCATGGAGGCTAAATGGAGTGGTACAGCCCACGCTTGTATTATTGAACCCCCGGTGTTTTCAAAGCAGGGTAGTCTCATTCAATCTGCTTATTAGGAATAGTATATGTCCCATACAAACACCAGAAATGTAGCCAGGAATTGTGTGTACTCAAATCTCCACTGGTCAAAATCATGCCAGAGGCTTTTCTAGGAATTTTACCATACAGGCAGTTGGGTGCCAGTGCTCAGGAACATTTTATTTTCTAGTAAAGATGTTGGTGTCCTGGTGAAAGGCCCAATGCAGTGCTTTCAATACCATATTTTTCTTCAGAGTTTGTAACACGAATCCAGTGTCAACAACCAACCATGGGCTATACAAGAGATGCTCTCATGACCTTCATGGCTGTTCACATAACATATTATTATAATCCCTAAGCAATCGTTTTTTCATTAGTGATGTGAATTCTTTTTGGACTTTGGTAGTACTTCAGAAATCTTGTATAAATACAAAGCAAAGGGAGGTATGTAAAGGGCATACTTGTCTAATTTAAATACTTGTAACCTGTTTGGTTTTAGGAGGACCTGTAAAATAATGAGGAATTTCAGCAGAGAATATTGCAAATTATAACTGACCTTTTTTTAACAGAAGCTGATATAGAGAGTTCAGTGAGTGTTTTACTGTAATTTAATAGACTAATTTTATCTCTTGTAACATCGTTCTGAATGGTTTGTATGCAAGTTTATTGACAATTCACTAATTTAAAGAAGTAATTTGTAATCTGCTACTTGTTCTCATGAGTTTTATTCCACATATACAAATGTCAAGCAGACACTGTTCTGACTGTGATTTCTGTCTGCAGGCAGGTCATTCTCCACTTTCGTGGTAGGATGAAGGCAACTTTTGTTGCGCATGTGTTTGCATTTGTAAGGTCCAAGCTTGCCTTTTGTGAACATTTTTCAGTATTCAACTCTCTTTTGAAGTAATCACAAGCCTCCTGCACTCATCTGTGGAATATTTAGCATTACCAGGTGGATATTTCTGTTTCCCACTGACCCTGCAAGGTTGTTAGGCTTTGACATCAAGAGAAGAAGGCATAGCACTGCACAGCACAAGACATTTTCTGCAATGTTCAATACTCTTCTCTAAGACTGGGTCTTTCTGTCTCATTTCTTGCCTGTGATGCAAGAAGTCAGCGAGAGGAAGCAGATGGGGAGCTTTTGAAATGCTTTGCCTGTTCTCTGGCTTGTTTTAGTCACCGTTTCAGAGCTTTGTAAAATCTCAGGCCCGATGAGCACTGAAGGCATAGGAAGAGATATTCTCAGCATAGAGGGGGATTTGCCTGTTTCATGAACTCAGCCTATATTGCTTTTATTGAGACCAGGTAATCTGTACTGTGAGGCACTGTGTATTATCACTAGAAATGAGGAGAACGAGCCTTGTTTACAGAAAAAAAACCAGAGCTTTTTGTGAACAGCTAAAAATTGTAAGCAGTCATTCTCACAAAATGCAGATTTTCTTCCAAAAAAGAAATGAATTAGGGTCTGGTCCTGCACTGTTGAAATCGATGCAAGTCTATTCAGTTGGCTGGGAACATTGTTTAGTCCTCATTTTGAAATGTTGAAATGTTCAGTGAACACTGACTTGGCAAATTTCTTCAAGAATGAAATTACTTATTTTTACCCATAGAATCATAAATATAATTTCAGAGAGAGCATGTATGTGATTTAAATTTTTTCCAACAGCAGTTTTCACTAGAAAAGAAATGCACATTAAAGCGTATTTATGATTGGAAAAGAGGCTGTAAGGATGATACCTTGGGTTGTTTTTTTTTTCACTACCAGCTTTATCATTGCCTTTCAATCCAACTTGATAAATACAACCTTCTGCTATTTTAATTTCTTTTAAGTCTGTACAGCTGCAAAAATCAGTCTGAGTAACACTTTGCTTCTATTCAGTACAAATGTTTCCATTTATTTCTGATTCTTGGCCCTTTTACTATGAAGGACGGAAATTGAAGCTGATACCCAAATTTAAAAAATAAAAGACACCACTTTTGGTAGTCATCTAACCTTGTAGTTTTTTGTTTTTTAATTCTAATGAATTTAATTACAGAATTTACCTCTAAAGGCTCCAGAATGCCGCTTCTACATCTGCTTTGCTAAATGTAGCTTCATTTGAAATATTGGGAAGCCGAACAGCCTTAGCTTTGTTATATATATGGGGCAGTGTAAAAAGGCTGCACATTCTGAGCCTGCCAACGATGTGTGGAGACAGTTGATTATCAATGTCTTCTGCCTTTCATTAGGCTGGGGATCCCAAATTGGATTATGAAACTTGTTTACTACCTGATGTCTGAGTGTTTGCAGTCAGTGTTTATTCAGAGCCATCTCTAGTGCAAATGCCTGGCATCGAAAAGAGACTTCTGGAACATGGAGAGTTTGCTGTTATACCTCTCTGCTCCTGTCTGATTAACCTAGTTGTATACTTTTTTTACCAGACTTTGGACTTCCAGAAAAGCTTGATCTAGAGGTTCAGAGCAGGTAAGGGTTCTTCTGAAAGACTGTGAATGTACACAAATTAACCTATTGTTTTTGATGTCAGCATACATGCTGGCCATTGACCCCTTTATGTATTTAGTGACTGGGACCAATATTCAGAGTGGTTTTTGGGGGTCCAGTTCAGTGGAGTCTAGATGCTGTTCTTTTGAACAGACCCAGCATGTATGGGCTATCGCTGATGTTGCACATGTGTTCTGGTTTGTGCCATGTTCTTATTCATCATATCTCCCTGGATGGTACAAGTAATCTCTGTCACAAGCTATATGTTAAATTAACAACTCCTTCTTATCCTTTATGTCAGATGGCCTATCACCCTTGTGTAGTTCTCACTACCACTCTACGCTCAACTTCCCCACTTTTGTTCCCTTGATCTCATCAGAAAGGCAAAAGCAAAGATATTTTCACCTTAAGCAGGTAATAAGTAAGAAAGTCTGAGAATGGCAAACTCATAGAGCTACAAAAGGGAGACATAGGTGTCCCATACAATTTCAGAGAACGTTGAACAATGGAGACTAAACTCATCATAAGGTTGTTGAGCAGTGGTTAAACTGGCCTATCAGTGGAAGACTCAAAAATGGAGGGCTACCAGAAAGGCAGAATGAAGATTTTTGACCGTGATAAGTGTGAAAAGCTGACATTAAAATCAGAGATTGCATGCAATTGCTCATAGCAATATACAAAGAAGCCAGAGAGGTACTCTGCCTCTTTTGAAAAAATCAGACATCAATCTCCTTTGCAATAATGTTCTTGTCTTATCTACAACCAATGCAGGAAAAAGCCTCCTCACAAGCAATGTTTCTTCTGCGAAGGTGAGAAAGATAGAAAGGATGCATTTATTGCATTTGGAAAATGCATACTGTTGTCACTGCTCCTGAAAGAAGTGGAGCAATGTCAGAGGCAGACATAGCCCAGGTGTCCCACCCTGAGTCATGCCACCTGGCAGCATCAGACCTTGGCTCATGTGTAGTATTTTCACGTGACAAAACTGCTGACAATTGCTGTAGTGGGGATAACGGGGATCATTAATAATTCACAATGCTGGCAGGCCTTAATAGATGCAAATACTGGCCACAAGCTTGTTTTCTGATGCTTCTGCATCAGATATATGTCTCCCTGAATTGCTGTAACATGTCATTGTGTGATGTGATCCCTGAGAGATTTCTTTTTGCAGTTACTCAACTCTAGCTATTTCTGCTGGTTACTGTCATGTGTACTCATGCCAAAATTTTTACCTGTCAGCTGTACTATTTCTTCAGAGGTTTACTAAGAACTCAACTCTTTGTCTTTGTGGGATGTAGCAGGAAAAGGAGAATGCATGAAAGAAGTATACTGACCTGAGTGTTATCAGTCTTAAACTGTTTGTGTTTACATGCTCTAACTGCTAGAAATAATAAATAAATAGATTTTAAACCTGTGTAAAATCATGGAGTAGTTTGGGTCAAAAGGGACCTCTAAAGGTTTCTTGACTGACCACTTGTTCAACACAGGACCGACCTCAAAGTTAGATTATATTGCTCAGGGCCAAGAATGGGAGATTCTACGGTGTCTCTGGGCCCTGTCCCAGTACTACACTTCTCAATTAAGGATTTTTTTTTTTGTTTATATCCTATTAGAATTCCCCTCTTTGCAGCCTGTGCCCGTTGCTCCTTGTTTTATCCTGTGCAAACCTCTGAGAAGGGTATGACTTCATCTTCTCTGTAGTTGCACTTTTGCATCTGTGTGGCTGATTTGCAGATCAACCTTTCAGAGAAGTTGTGTGAGGACTGGGTAAATCATGGTTTCTCCACATATTTTTTCTTACTGATTACATGGAAAAAGAGTAGTCTCACATTTTGCAAGGAGCGATGGGAGGAATCTGTTCCTTCTTCTCATGATTTCTTCCCATGAAAACTCTAGCAACAAAAATTAGCCGATAGCTGAACATTTCATATAGATTCTGACTAATTTAATTCTACACCTGCAATGTCATTGATATCTGGAGAGTGCCCCTGGTTGTTTCTGGAAGCTGAAGTGTAAATAGGACCTTGGCTGGCCTGTCCAGTGCTGATTATCTGTACTGCTAAATGTTAGTAAGCTATGCATCTTGGCTTTGGCCCATGCTAACTAGCACTCTGAGACAATATGTGGGAATATTTTGGGAGACAGTATGTGCCAGGGACTGCTCCCTGTAGACAGCATGTATGAAGTTTCATCAGGTTTGGCTTCTTTCACTCCATCTCTTAACACTGTCCCAGCAGGCTTTGCTCCCTCAGACATCTCCA
The DNA here is from genome assembly GCA_013400055.1 of Nycticryphes semicollaris. Classification (NCBI taxonomy): domain Eukaryota; kingdom Metazoa; phylum Chordata; class Aves; order Charadriiformes; family Rostratulidae; genus Nycticryphes; species Nycticryphes semicollaris. The sequence goes on from VXBJ01005132.1 coordinate 1,155,575, forward strand.
CAGGCCCTCATGCCACCTCTGCATCAAGCAACATGTAGCTTTAGTCTGTAACACAGACCTCATGTCATTTCAGATAATCTGAAGTGGAAAAAAAATTACTGTTAATATACTAATTATGCCTTAAAACCAGGACACATGAAGTCCACACAAGAATTGGGCCAAGTGCTCTGCAGCATGGCATGAATATCTTGTTCCACTTACTCTCAAGGTTGCAGAACAGTTCTTGACCTTGTTTTATTTAGCATTTTAGATGTAATCAGATTGGTGATGTGCTTGGTGCATATTCCAATATGTGAAAAGCTTAGCAATCAAGGCAGACAGGAGTTGCCCTTGCCAAAGTCTAGCTGTCCTGTTAGGTCATTAGAATGGAGAGAAATAGACCCTCACAGAAGGAGCTGATACCACCAGTTTCCCCAGTTTCACATTGGCAGGAGAAGCCAGACCTCCTCTCTCCTTCCTGTTTTCTATCCCAACTCTACTCCCATCCATTTCTCTTTCCTTTACTGAAGAAAGTGTAGAGTTACTTAAATCTTCATCCTTGGGATAGCCAAATACACTTTTTTCCTGCATTGCTGAACAACCTTGTGACAGCTTTGTGCCTGAATATTCATAGAGCTCCTTGGGCAGGTGTTGTAACCATCTTGACTGCTGCACAGACATACTCTGACAGTTTGCTTTGCTTTGATCAATGAAGTATCATAAATATAAAGCATAGGAAGAATGGAAAAGAATATTTTTGTCATAAAGGAAGGACTTCATTCAATCAATATGCTGTACCTGTTGACTGAAGTCAATAACTTATGCAACGAAGTAAACTTGCAGACCAAGCACAAGAATTTCTAGTACTTTCCTACAGAAATGTGTAGAAGATGCTGTGTATTGATACAGATCTTGGACCTGATTAGCGTAGAGTTAGGCGATCTGAGATGACTTTGACAGTGTCCACTTTTTCTTTGTGAAAAGTCACCTACACTGAATAAACTTTCCCTGGGTCAAGATGATTATTCACTGGGGAAACCACCTGGCATTGGTGCTCTGGTTAATGTGTGTGTGTGTGCTATGATGCAAAGTAGTGCACACACACACTATTGACTGCTACTTTGCAGCTGATTTTGCCCACCAGCAGTTTTCTAGCGAAGCAAGACTTTGACAGAGCAGTTTGAATGACACTGGTAAAGATGAGGTGTTTGAACAAGAAAGAACTGTCACTTGCTATGTCTCCTGTTTCAAGAAATATGGGCTACAGAGAACAGAATGACTTTGAAGTGCAGATATCTGATTCCTCCTACCTCCCAATTCTCAAAAGAAGAATGAAAAAATCTCACAAAGTTCCTTCCTTAAATTATATTTTTCTCTCCCTCAGTTTACATCCAGCTGCACCTCAAACAGGCTGTCCTAGGGCACATTGCCTAAACATATTGGCTTTCCTTCTGCTATCACTGTTGCACAAAGTTACCAAAAACTGAGAAAATTGAAACAGCGAAGAACTTTCTATTTATTTATTTATTTAATCTAGTGATGAAGATTTCCTTCTTGATAACTTCTTTGCAGTCAGAGGAGGATTTTGGTGGCTTTTGGTTCTAGGCAATGTATTTCAGAAAAGCAAATTGCTCCTTCCTTACAAAAATGGGGCAGGATTTTAATTTTACATTTTGCACACTTGAGTAGAAATATGACTAAAATTTTTCTCATAGATGTTGGGGAAACAACATATCTGTGATTGGTGCTGTATCTTGTGGTGGTGAACTGGTGGATGTATGCAGTTTTCTGCTGGTAGAGGTGAGTGACATTGTTTATTTGATCTAACATACAAAACCAAACTCTTGCATCCAAACATTGCCTCCAAAATAACGTTTTCCCAGAGACTAGGCAGTTGCTTCTCTTACAATTACTTAGTTTATCTAAACAGCTGCTATGTTCTTTCTATCCCCCTTCTCTTTCATTTCTTACTGTGGTTGATACCTGGATTCTGGCTGCTTTCTTTAAGCTAAATAATTAGGCTATAACTAGCTTCATCTCCTTTCCCTGCCAAAAGTAGTCACAGTGAAATACAAAGACCTAGTTTCTAGCTACTGACTTCACATTTCTACTTTGTGCAGTTTATAGACTGCACAGAAAAAATAACTGAGAAATAAGGCTGGAAGTGACATTTAAAAAGACTTTTTGAAAAAGAAATACCCCCTCCCCCCCCATAATTTCATCTGGGTCAGTGTTTTCTTTCAGGTTGTAGTATTTTGATAACCTGGAAATGCAAGTGCAGAATAGTACTATAACCATGTTTCCTGAGGAAATGAGCCCGATCCATCACTCTGTCTGGCCTCCCCCTAATGACTTTTGCAAGTCTGGCTGGTATTTAAGCTTTTAAATTTCTTTCAGATCTTCAGTTAAGTTCTGAAAGGTAGGCATAGCAGCATTTGACAGTGTGTGGAGGTCTCAGAAATACTAAATTCCTACCAGTGTAATGAAAACAGACTGAGTTAACCACATTATAAGATGCCAAGGAATCTATATGAGACAGCTACAAGAAATGTTCCTTTTTCATGAGTGCTGCTGCTCCCAAAGTTACATTAAAACACTTTTTTTTCCAAATTGCTATTACACTCAATGTCCCTGTGAAGTATCTTTGAAAAAATTGCTCCTGTTTTCTGTGGAACCTGAAGGGATGCATGCTTTTGTTTTCAAGCAGTAAGAGTGCAGCCACAGGCTGGATCTGCCTGATGCTCATATTTGACAGAAGGACTTCCACATTCAACAACAGGCTTGTTTAGGTCAGAGTTTGTGGCTTTGTCTACTAAGCAAATTGAGTGCAAGAAAATAAAACTGAGTCAACTCATGCTTTTTTTTTTTTTTTATTAAATAAATTGCTTAGTTTTATCAGAACAAAAGATTGAATGAACATATGTTTGGTTTCAATCCAGATTTTTTCTTACCTTTGTTTAATTTGAATGAAAAACTATAGACCCTTTCTGCAATGAGCATCAGCTATACGGGGTTTTATACCCATCTACCTATGAATTTGTTAAAAAGTTTATTCAGGCAGATACAATATTAGGCCCAACATGACTGAAAATAGAGTTTCCATGTCAACAAATAGGAACATTTTGTCTTGAAATAAACAATTCAATGGTGTCTTAACCACCATTTACTATGTTATTTCACTTCAGCTACATAATAAAGTAAATAGATCTATAAACTTGTTTGAAAAAAAGAATCAAAGGAGTTGCTGTGAAATTGCTATGATTTCTATTATCCTTTCCTACAGGAAAATAGGTAGCAAAAAAGAATTGAAATCACTGAAACCTTTTGTAAAATGGATTAAATTTGACCAACAGGATTTTCAAAAATACTGTATGAAGGAAAAGACTACATTTAATATCAGACTTCCAAAAATGTCGGTTTTTTTCCTGTGAAATATTGAACTCTAGGAGCTTTTAGGAACAGATTCAGAATTTGAATTTTCACTTCTTTTTCACAGTAGAATTTTACCTAGATTTAGGAAACACAGTTGTTCAAAAGGATTAAAAAACCTTAAAAAGGGGTTATGTGAAAGATTTTGTACTGACTATTTTGGGTGAGGTAGGGATTTTCTGTTTGTTTTTACATACTTTGTCACATAGTATGTAGAAGTCTTTTTGACTTGTTCTGTGTTTTTTCTGTTTTGTTTTTTTTTTNTTTTTTCTAGTCTGAATCATTCACCAGGATTGTCCCATGCTTGAGCCCCTAGATCATCAGTTTCCTCTCTAAAACTAAGGAACTTTGGCAGGTAACTGAAAACTTTCTGAGTAGAAAGAGATGACAGTGCTGCACTCTCAAGCTATCCCAGTTGGCTAGATTGCAAGATAGAATTTCTGCAGATCTGTTAAGGAGTCTTGATGGTGTTTGATTCTGGGTGGCTGAATGCAGAATTAAATATAAAAATTAAAATACTAGTGCAGATTTAAATTTTCTTTCTACAAGATGTATGGATCTTACCAGAACAGGCTGAACTGGTATTATGTATTTTAAATAATTGACATTTCAGCTGGTACATTAGCCTTCAACTAACGAAGTCCATCTACCTTATTGGAGCTAGCAAAGCTCAGCATGAGCACAAATAATTCAAAGCTTTCGTAGTCTTTAGATGTCTTGAGAGAAAAGAGTATTTCTGCTTTTTACAGATCTCCTGATCTGTATAGGGAGATCTACCTCTGAAATGTATGAGCTATATTTCATGGAGTTGCTAATAGACATCAGAAATACCAATTGCTCTTGTTAGAGCTGCTATGTGAAACAATAAATATACTGGAATAAAATGAGAATTCTGTGTCTTTTTTAGTCAGGTACATGTAGTTGGATGCACTTAAAGAACTAGTTGATAAAGGAGCTGGCCTTTTAAAGAGAAAACAGCTCCTGTGCAGTAAACAGAAGTATTGAGCCTATGGAGGAGAGCTTTTGATAAATGAATAGACCATTAACAAGAACACACTTCTTTCACATCCAAAAGCAAAATTAAATGGAAAACTGAAGTGATAAAAATAGAGTTTGGCTGCTTCAGATCGGCTTTCCGTGCATGAAATCAGAGTGGAACATTTGCAAACAAATTAGCTTATGTATTGGGTAGGTTTCTGGTTTTCTTCTGTTTAAAACGAACACAAAGCTCATTTGTGAGGCTGAGACCAGCAGCAGAAGGGTAATGTTTTGCCAGAAATTACATAGGATTTCAGCAGCCCACCCTGGTGACTGAGTCCCCCCAGTAGCTCAAGCACCATGGGACCCCACCTGGCTAGAATAAAGGATGTCTAAAGGATGTCACTAATGGCTAGTGACAGCAGTTGCAAGAGAGAACTTTCATATCAGAGCATGTAAAGTGGCAGAAATACCCATGGGTTCATTTTTAATGAAATTACTAAAGCTTTAAAGGACCTTTACTAGAGGTCTAATTGTGCTCTCCTGGTGTGCATGTTGATGTGGGAGCATCAGAGGGGATGGGTGTGTGGGAAAGAAATGAGGATCCTGGGATGTCAGAGATGTGGGTGGGGGGTGGTAGGCAAGCAGAGTGAAATACCTGGCCACAGGCAAGGCCATGTTTAAGCAGGCAGAAACAGAAAGTGAAGGCAACGGGAGGAAAGGAAAAAGGAGGCACCACAGTAACAGAGATAAGGACCAGATTTGTATATGGGAGGGTGGTGGGAAAGAAAGAGTTTGTGATATTCAGACTTGTCTGGGTTTGTGCATAGGGTGAGATTCTTTGTTGTGTTACAAAGAGTGCCTTTGTTTCAGGACTTTCAATTCTGATGGCAAAATCCCTTTTATGCTTGAGCTGTAGTTTCCTTCTCTTTGTCCAAGACAAATGGTGATGGGATGAATTGTGATGGGACAAGGAAAAAGAGGTTGACAATTCCTTTCAGTTACTTGTCTGAAGTTTTACTCAACTCCTTAACTCTCATCTGTGATCTCAGCTGGCGCTGGAGGCTTCGGGACTTGGATGCACCAGCTATGAGTTTAGAGTACCTGCCCTTGGGTGCATCAGTTCTCCTGGCATCCCATGGATGGTCAAGATGAATCTTAGTATTCCTTATTTCCCATCTGAGACCTGAGGTCCAAGGGCTGCTTGGCTTCCAAAAAGGAAAAAAAAAGAAATTATAGTCACAGTTTAATTTGTTCTCAGGGACAGGAAAAACCCTCTAAAACCAGGTAATATTGTATTGTACTGTGTGTGTGCATGGTCCCTGGACCTCAGAAGGCCATGGAAAAACTGGAGAAGGTAACAGAGATGGGCAGCTAAAAGGGTGGAGGGGTCCCAGTACCTGCCACTTGAAGAGATGATAAGAAAAGATTGGTCTCTTCAGTCCAAAGTGTGAAGGCATCTTAGAGTGGTTTTATTCTTATATTCTTCCAGCTGTATAATATACCTGTTTCTCTTTTGAATTCATTAACATATCCTCTGAGGTTAGTGATGGGTGGGGTGACGTCATAAAAAGTGGACAGATGCTAAGAAAGATATACTATCTCTGCTTTGATAGGATGACTTTATTGTTCACGTAAATACTGTGATCAGTTGACATCAGAGGTGGCTGGGCCTTCACTGCTGTAAAATGATTTCTGAGTTCAAATACAGAGTCTTAGACTTATTTTTTTCCTAGCCTTGCTAGTTTCCAAGGAGACTTAACCATGTAGACTGTCTGCAAAGGTGGTAATTAGCCAGAATGAACCGGATGGACACAAAGAACTTCTTAGTAAAATCAAAATTTCAAAGCACTTCTTTCTTTTAATGGCTAGTATGCAGAAGTAATCTGATCAGTTCTTTTCAGACTTTGAAAAGCCATCCTCATTTGCCTTTGCAGTATGGTTTTGTAAACAACTGGCTTTCCGATTGGTGGTTGAACAGAAAAAAGAAAAATATCTTCATATTTTTTTGGATGGGATTTTTTTTCAGAATATCGGGCAATTAAAAATAGAATCCCACAAATTATTGTGCGTGCCTATAAATAACAGTAGTTTGGATTTATAACTCAGATATCAGAAAGAGTCATATGGCAGGAAGGAACAAAAGCAGGCGCATTCATAAAATATGTTCCTTGTTTTATGCTGCACAGACCTGGCCATTACCTGGGGTGAAGAGCCTTGGATTTGCCTTTCAGTAAGGCAAACATAGGATTTGAACTTGGGCTGTCCTTTATGCCCAATGCTCACCATGGGTGTTGGGAGTGAGGAAGTGTGAAGGAGAGGTAGGAAGGATCTTAACTCTTACTAACTCTCTTGGGAATGCCACTTGCATTTCCTTATTAAACCAACCCACAGATTTAGTCCTGTTTCTGTACATAATAGCTATATTTTCCTCCTTAGGAAAAACTAAAAATATTTACCTAGTTTGACCCACACGTACAGATCTTAATCTAGAACACTTAATGCATCATTTATTCAATAAATAAGCTATTTGCCATTAAAATGCTTGATAGCCTATGTCTCCATGTAGCTTTCAGTGACATCGAGGGCAATACTAAAAGTCAAGCTTTAGAAGGTAAGTCCTTTGTATTATTAACTGTGGAATCATCAGTGTGGCTGAGAGTTACTGAGACTCAGCCTTTGGGTAGAAATTGGAAAATATACTAGTTTAGTTTTGTCACTGAGGTAAGTTTTTATCATTATTATTATTATTACAATTTTTATAAGGACTGTATTATGATTTTTAGCTTGTCTCTGATTTTCACACCTTACATATATCTCAATACGGACTTTATTTGTATTAACAAATGCATATTTATTTCCATCTACACTGACTATGTGGGAGTCATGAGAGAAACGAATAATGCAGACCTGGGACGTGGAATACAAAACAAAGAATAAGTGTTCAGGAGGAGCAGGGGAGATGCACAGGCACCTCTCTCTTATCTGTATATAAACACATTTTTTTCCCCATCGGATATTGAGCTCTGAAATAGTGACTAAACCCTTTATTTCGGGGCTGTTACTCCTCCTCCAGCTTGTGCTACTGGTATTTCATTCTGGAAAGCCAGTACATGGAATTCCGTTAGTCATTTTTAGCTGGTGCTTCCTCAAGCAGGCAACAGGGGGCAGTAGCAGAGCAGGCATTTCCTTCTGCCTGATTGGCTGCTGGATATAGCCCCCAAACTACTGTTTTCCTCTGAAGCTCAAGAGAGCAGTGAGTTTGTAAATCAGCATTCCCGGAGGAAACATGATATAATCAGCATCACTAAAACGAAGTGGGAAAAGCAGTGCTTTCTCTAGTCACAGAGCGCCTCCCTCATGGTGGAAGGTGGCGGAGGTAGTGAGTAGGTTTTACCTGCTCACATACACAACGCTGGGAAGGCAGCTTGGATAAGGGGGTTATAATAACGCAATGAGAAGTCCACTGTCTTGATGGTAATGGTGTAAGTACTTTCTGTGGACTGTTACATAATAGGAGGTGTTGGTCTCCTCACATTTCTCATTTTAGTGTAGGTATGGGGACCCTAAAGAGAGCTTTATCTGAGGACCCTAGACAAGCTTCTTTGAGGTTTGGTAAATGGGGTTGGGGAATAAAGAGACTTCCTGCTGCATGGTCATCTAAGCCTTCCAGGGACTCAGTCATCACCTCTACAATAGAGAGAATGTCATTTATGGACTTTCAGAAAGAGCAAGGAAATGTATAATGACCCACACTGGGTGTTACTTGTGCAGGTACCAAAGAAGCTGCAATCCTATTTCTAAGTTAATCTCCAGTTTGAGCTCTGTTCTGTACAAGGAGCTGATGCCCCTGAACTGCCACAGGACTGCCTCCCATGCACAACATGAGAGCCACTACACCATGTTAATGTATTTATTATCAGTGTCTTCTTATACAGAGAAAGCTCTGCTAGCAACATCTGGCAAGCCATTAGTAACAGCTGACTGTGATAAATGTCTATTAGTTACAACTGGTTTCAGCGTTTCATGGCTGACCTGAGCATAGGCAATCAGACCATAATACTATTCACAATAAATTAAGTACAAGTTCCTGTTGCAGGAATGCTGTGACTAAATAGGCAACCTCTCACTTTTCATCTGTGATCAGTTTTAACAAATTGCCTGACTAGCTTGCTTTCACCTTCCTTTTCTTACAATACCTTGGTTATATGTTTTTATATTTAGCATTAGTATGCCTTGTGTCTGGTAAAGCCTCTCTACATCCAATAAGGAACAGTGTTTCCTCACTCACCCTGCTCATCTTCTCACTACTGTTTGAGTGTAATGATATTACTGGGTCCAGACAAAATTAATAGGAGATAAAAAATGCAGCTGGGCACACTGGTAAGTATGTTTGTAGGAGGCAGCAATGTATTGTGGTATCTCCGCATTGGCAGGGGAAAAGCGGTGCTCAGTGCTGCTCACAAAATGCTCCCTTTCCTTGGCAGGTACTGGCAGGCTGAACGCATCTAATGTTCAGTCGTGTTATCCTAGGAACATTAATGCAAATATGGGTGCCCAGGTATCTCCTCTAAGAGAAGGCATAGCTTAGTCAGGGATTGCAGGGTGAAATTTCAGGGGCTGTACTACTCTGTGCATCAGATTTAGCAATTTTAAAAGACCTTTTTGACCTTTTGATTAAAAAGACTCCCAGCATTTCTTCTCCTCCACCTCCTCATAAAGCTGTCACAGTTTTCAGTCCTTCTGTTCCGTTCTTTTCCTACTTAAAATAAAATGAAACTGTTGGCCTCTGGTCAAGTGACTTTGAGCTGGGCAACAAGCCTGTATCCATAGGAGGGGACACCTACACTCTATTCTCCTATGTAAAGCCAGGACCAGTCGATAAAATAGGACACTGGCAGTTACGTGGCATAGGATCTCTGACCTGCTGCGGCGCTTAAGACTAGACCCAGTATTGGCCTCAAATCCTGTTTTTCTTGACTAAGTGCTCAAATTCTTGTCATATCCAAAAGCACAGGATGAACCTGCCCCAGAGACATTGTACTACTGGCACCTACATGCTTTTGTCCATGTGGCTGTTGCTGAAGTGGGCCTGGTACTTTCACAGGGGGCTACAGACAAGATACACTGCTATAATGTCGGGGGGTTTGGCACTGACAACTGGGAGCCAGCAATTGTCAGAAAGAGGTAGCCAACTCTGAGCTTTAATTATTTTTTCTCCCCCTTTACAAGATGCAACTGCAGAGGAGAAAGAATGTAAAAACTGTCTCTGTAATGCAGTAAACTCCAGGACAAATTATTTCTGATGATTGAGGCTCTGCCAAGCTGCCTGCTGTGAGGGTATCTGGGTGCTGGTGAGGACTCCTGGGCTCTCTGTGCCTGCTAACTTCAAGCAGTATGTGCACAGAGCAGAGAAGGCTGCCAAGGAGGAGGTGTGGGAAGCTGCTTTGTCAGCTGCTTGCCCACAGGAGTAATGCATACAGGGAGTTTGCATAGTGGGGGGACTCAGGGGGAGACAGTTTTCCATTAGTATCTGGATGCTGGATAGGAAGATCTACCCATAATCCACAAGGGGAGACTGGTAAGTATGAAAACCTAGCCATATTGGTGAAGGGATCTTGGGTTTATCTGGTTCTCCTTATGAGTCTGTTTAGAGTCATACATACAGATGGGAGTATAGGGGGAAAGGCAGCTCACACAGCTCTTCCCACTGGTGGTGCAGCCCAGCATGCTTGCACGGTGATGGGTCTTCGTTTTTGTAGGCCTTAGTCTAGAGTGTTTTATAGCTTCAAATTCAATATATATTGGATAAGGAAAACAAAAAAATAAAAAAAGGAAACTATATGCAAAATTTGCTGTTAAATAGCGAGAGTAACTTTCCTGTATGCAGTTAGCTTGTTTGCAGATGAGGGCAATAGAGAAGGAAAGAGACCTGAGACATGTTCTGTGTCTAGGACAAGTTGCAGCTGAAGCCTCTCTGCCCTTTGGCTTTAATATAGGAAGATGATGTGTATTCCTTGCTTATATATATACACACTTTGTGGGATTACTGTCAAATCTGCTTATTTTCACTGTGAAGGGCTTACTGATTCCTGATATACTTCAGCCCTCCTGGAGATGGTGGGCTCTGAAGTAGGGGTCTGATGGGAGTTAAGAGGTGGGTTTAGCCTTCTCTGTCTTTGATAGCATTAGTCTAATAGGGAGCTGGGTGTCAAGTAGGAAACTCCTACACTGAGCTGGGGCTCAGCTGCAAATGTTCGCACACCTGGATATGAAAGGCTGTTTGTTCTCTCAGACATGAGTAGCACACATCCTCCATAGAGCCCCTTCACTGGTGTTATACAGACTCAGAAGCATCCATGTCCCTATTTTCTGCTTATTTTCTCTCTTCAAAGACTGTTAAGAAACTTACAATTAGTTTCCTATTGCAAAACCAGGGGGAAATGCTATTGAGGAAGGATAGCTTTCAGTTGATGTAAATATTCTAATATTTTAAGGAGAATAAAAATATACAACATCGTATTCCTACTATGGAGACAAGTAAAAAGATCCCATTACTGACTCTCCTAAGACCATCACTGTGTCCTCATATTTCAGGATTTCAGTTTCCTACTGCAGTGGTGCTCCAGTAGGAACCGATTTGAGTAATGTTTGCTCCCGTGTGAAAGTTTTTGCAGAATTGGGCTGTTGGAGTGCATCTTCCAACCTGGGATTTGTAAAATCCTGATTAATTAAAAAAAAAAAAAGTATAATAGTAACCTATTCACTAATTTTAATGGACTTGCTGATATTTAGCTTTAATAGATCCACTTTGATGAAGACAATCAGACTTCCTGTTAGTTGCAAATACTACAGAACCTTCTATAGAATGGAATATTCTAAGTATTGGAGCACTTCATTTTTCTCCTGACCCTTGTAAACATCAGCATGAAAGAAGTGTGATGATCACTCTGTTGACAAGGGATATTATTAGCATTTGCTAACACTTCATAGTTTCTGCTCTGTATGAAGTGGTAGATGTATGGGATGGAAAAAGTGAGATGCTCTGAAAATGGAGAAAATCTGTTGCTATAAATTAAGGGATTCAAAGAAGGGAAAACCATAAGTAGAGTTTAACTGACATGGAAGATAATAATATGTTAGTTGCAATGGAATAAAGCAGCAAAAAAGACAGATAGGTTATGTGTCAGGATTTGTTTGTTATTTCTTTTCACTAGGCTTTTCAGCCTCAATAACTTTTCTGTCTAAAATATAAGAGGAATACAACTGACTTCCAAGTTGCACTGGGATGGATCTGAATGTAAAAGCCAATTTGGATGTTCTGCTTTCCTTTCCCCTTGTCACTTTTCTTTGCTTTTTTATAGCTCTTTCTGGTTTCTAGAGCTTTGTAGCACAGGTTTTGGTTACAAAAATGGTGGAAACTAATACCATCTTAATATCTTGTGTTCTCATAGTCTTTTTTGAATTTTGCACTATGCTCACGTTTTAAAAGGAGTTGTCAAGGTGTCAGTCAGGCTAATGTAATTTATCAGTACAAGCACCCTGAACGCTTCAAGTTATCAAATGTTAAACTTTTCTCACCCAATATGCTAAATAATCCAATAAATATTGAGCTTTATATTTGTGGGTAGAAAAACAAGACTTTAAAAAAGTCTTAAATCTCTGGGTTGTAGAGAGTGTTAAACATGGAGGAAAAATGAGTAACAGCCTATGAGAAATCAGAGAAGCTACAATAAGATGTTGGTCTGCCTTTTCAAATACAGTTTACTATCCAAGTTCTGTCTAAACAATGTCTTTCAGCATTCAGTACCTAGCATCAAAGTAATTATTCACGCCAAAGTAGTTGTTAAGACTATCAATATTACCTCTTCTTTCTATTGTGGAATCTGTCAGCCTGTTACAGCATTTCAGATGAGGCATTTGGCAGGTTTATATAGAGCACTATTCTAGTGTTCATGCACGCTATAAATCTACTCACCTCCTACCAGTCGTACTCTTCTAAGTTATTCTTTTTCAGTTTTCACTCTAAATAATATTTTTTAGACTGATCTCTCAAAACTCTACTAGTAAGGATGCCCTTTGGACTGAAGTTAAACAGGACATTGTGTTCAAGTGGATGTGCAATGGTCCATTGCAGGCTGGGATAGGTACCAGGGGAGAAGAGGTCTGAAAGCAAAACTGCCAGGAATCAAAAACGCAAAAATGTCACTGAAGAAATGGAAAGCTGAAACATGGGGATTTTGGTTTTGTTGAGACTGCATTCTGTAGTAAAGTCTTAAAGCAATGGAGAGCTTGTGATAGCTTTTGCAGTTCTGAAGCTTACTGTACAGAAAGAGGGAATTTAGAAAAACTCAAAGTCTTCAAAGAGACTGCTACGAAGGGAAACACATGGCTTATGCCATGAAGAGGGTAAGAGTTCATCTGCTTCATCTGTGGACAGAGCGCGTATTCAAAATTGCACTTGGCTGCATAGCTGCTACTGGCACATTGTCTGGCAAGAGTGGCGTTTGCCAAAGGCAGCGTTTCTGGGGCAAGAGAGGAAGTCTTGTGATCTGAAAATTTTCAACCTAAACCAAAGGTTCAGTGAAGAGTTACTGATTTTTATTTTATATCTCTGATGTTTCCTCCCTCTCAGTTAGCATTTTCATTTTTTGAGCTTTGCCTCAGGTGATCCTAAAGAAATTAAAAATTTCCTGTTGTGAAATGGAGTTAAATGTTTTCACTTTGCTACAGTTTTTTTTATCTATGACCTCTTCAATTTCGGATTACGACTTTCCCCAGAAAATATTGTGCTTCCAAGCACATCCAGTGCTTTTCTGTTGCAGCTTCCAGCACTACCAGACCTAGTTAGCTTTGTATGTCTGTAAACACATTCACTGCAGAAGACAGAATTTGAATTGCAATTTTCAGGCAATGGTAAGATTTTTCTTGGGAATAAATGTATGGTTTTGTTGTTAAACCAAAACATCATCCTATCACTTTGTATTCATTTATTTTATTGCTTGAATTGGAGGGAAGTACTTGGGAGAAGGAGACAGCCCAATTACGGTTTCTCTTGTCTGACGAAAATGCAGAGCTTCTTCCACCTAGAAAATTGAGCTTTAGTGTGAATTTAATTATCACACTCTACTCCCAAGAGCATTCTGTCTGCAGAACAGCAGGCCAGCACCCCCCTCCTTTTTTTTTAAAATTTAATTTATCTTATTTTAAACCAAGAATGTTTATGCTTCCCTGGTCTGCACATTTGAAAGTTAAAACTTCATCACTGAGAAGGAGAGTCTGAAGGTTGTGTGCAGGTACTTACATTTCAGGTAGAGTATTTCTGTATGGTCTCCGTGTTTTCCACTCTGCTTTTCCAAGGGCTCTCATATAAACAGTTTCATTAGAATGGACTATACACATGGCGCATTGCTTTCTGCTCGTTTATTAATTTGGTGCTCTGCCTGAGTGAACCTTGTCCCCTCTAGGGGCTGGATGGTAGAAACACCCTCCAACCCTACCTGTGATAAACTGCTACCTCAGTGCTTCTTCTCTAGTTTTTGGAATAAAGTTATTATGTCGGATCTTTTCTTGGGCTTTTGCCGATTTGTGGAACTTCTTACAGCTGGTAAGGAAAGCCCCAAGTGGGAAATTAATATGCAGCTGAGCAAGAGATGGTATGTCAAATGAGGTTCCTTTTATTCAGCAAGGAGCTAGATTTCTTCCAAAACTATGTCAGAAAGAGAGCAGAAAATAATTTCTAGAGTAGAATTTGATAATTTTTCCTTCATTTTCTACTCACAAACATCTCATGATTTCTTGGCACTCATGCTGGAAAGCATTTGATAAAAATTTCTAGTACTTTCTTCCCTTTCCTCTTTCCCTTGATGAACTGGTCCTAGGCAGTTTACTGCAAATGTTCCATATGTTGCATTTAAAATCTGCATTCAACTCTCCAGCTGGAACTAGTCACATAAATCCCATGACATTGTTCCCTGGTTGGATGGGTTGGAAAACACATGGAAACTGAATTTGTCACTGGGACCATCAGTACATTTGAGATCCCTGAGTTTGTACGTTCGTGCTGTGTAGCAGTAGTGTCTTACTGCATGGGGAACCAGCCTAGCTCCTGAGCTGTTGACATACTAGTGCAGTGCTGTGCCTGAACTCCTAGCACAGGGTGGCCAGCTGTGGATGATGGAAAAGTTGCAGCACTCTGTGCCTGCGCATCTCCTGAGGGTGCTTGGGAGCACAGGTCAACAAAAGGGGCTAACCTGTCTCTGGCCTTGGAGCTGCCTGAAAGGTGGTCTGCTGGCACAGAAATGCCTATGAGAAGTCAGATGGAGAAAGGCAAAGAGAGATTTTTGTTAAAAAGCTTTGCTTCCGAGCACTGGCATTGTTTCTGAGAGAACAGGGCTATTGCAAGATGCTCATGCTACTGCAGGGTTAGCCTTCCTCTTGTGTTTGCCATTTTGTTATGAAGGATGAGGTCTCATCCTCTAGGAAGGGTTTTGAGAATGCTCTCTCACAGCTGTTGTGAACTAATACAGGTCACCCAGTACAAGTTTCCTGGCAAGGATATTCAAGTCACTTGACAGTGAAGCCCTTTCTGACAAGTATCTGCTGAGTCTTTTATTTAAATAATTATTTCCTTTTCTCTTTACATACTTTAGCCTCAGGATGCTGTTTAGAAAAAAGTCCCTCTTACTAAAATGATACCAGAAGCTAATGCTTACAGGCTATTAAAAGGAGTAACAAACCAGCCATTAACTGATAGTAACCTGTGATTAGGAAAAGCTTGCACAACTCACTTTCAAGTGGATTATTCAGTGTTCAGTCATATTTTGCTGTATTTCTGTGCTTTCTAGTCTTGGGAAGACATAACACATTGAATAAATAACATCAAAGGTTTTTGTGTAGCTGTTACAAGTTCTGTAGGACCAAATTAAGGGTGCTGTGCATCGGCTTTATGAACAGTAGCACCTAATTATGTTCTGGAGACTTGCTTTCACCTCTGCACTGCTTGAGTACCATGTCATCTACCTCCCAAACTATGGCTGAATATTGCTGAATATTGAATATGAGTGAAATCTAACAAATGAATTCAAAGCTTAATTCAAGCCATATTAACTTTTGGTTGCATAACTTTATCAAAGCATCTTAACAATGGATTTTTTCCTAGCATATAAAAAATGGAAACATAGAGGGATGCAAATTAGAAAGGCAAAAGAAGGTTGATTCTCTCTGTTACTACAGAGTTCTAAATTAATTTTTGTTCTTCAGGTAATGATTTAGCAAATAATGAAGTTGAGTCTGTTCTGAATACTGGACAAGCACCATTTTCCACTTTGATTAAGTTTAAAAGGAAAAAAAAGATTACATTTAGATTTTTGAACCATTATGTTTCCTCTGTAATCGTGACAGAGAAGAAACTCCCCTTTTGTATTGATATTTTCATATAATGCTTGATTCGAGAAGGTGAAAACACCCATCATATTCAAAAACTTGTAGGCAGTACAGTGAAAATAACTTTTCAGGAGTATTTTGCCTGCTTTCATTGCCTGCTCAAGCTCCCAGCCTGGATTGAGTCATAGAAACCTGAATATATCCATGCCTGATGTCCCCATCTAGACTTTTATTTCCATTCATTCTGTAATATGCATTAGGTGGATGATTGCAAAAATTAGTAGAGTTGCTTCATAAAGTTTTGTTTCTAAGCATGGTTGGCTTGCATCTGAAATAAGAAGTGCTTAATAAGTATCTAACCACTGCCAAAATGTATCCTTAAGTTTTTCTGTAAACTCTTTATAAAAACATGGTAACAGGACCTTCAAATTGCTAATCTACAAAAGTGAGATTAAATGTTTTTAATCACATCTGCAGTTTTGCTACCTAATTGCCTACAAAATCCAGGAAACCTTCTTTGTAGTATGTTTCTTCGTGCATTGGAACTTGGCAGGCAGGTGTAATTTGCTTACAACTGCTATCAACATACACATTTAAAATAAGCTGGTTGCTTTCAAAGCTGAAAATTAACAGGTTTAACAAAGCTAGAAGCCACGGATTCCATGGAAACCAAAAGCATGTAAAGTCAAATGCACATTTCTTTGTCTTTATTGTCCCTTGCCAGTAATTGCCTGAGCAAGTGAGGTTATACCTGCTGTCTTTGGAAGCCAGTAAATTAGGTACAATTGACAAGGTTTAAGAAATAAAGCAATACACCCCAAATAACCTCCAGTAGCACAGGAATTAAANTGAAAATGGCTGAAGCTCTTGTTTTAGCTCTGTTCTGACCTCTCAATGTAGAAATGATTTCCTGATCATGACTATAGTATTAATAGGGCCTGTAGTTGTTCATCTGCTACCTGCCAACTCATGAATCACTAAATGTGTTGCTTTTCCTGATCATGCGCACAGTCCTGCAATCCATCTTTCCCTATGGCTGCAGTGACAGTTACATGCCTTGCTCTAGTTGGTTATGGATTAAGCACTCTTCCATGGTGGGTCAGAAAGACTCAAAAAATCACTTGGCTTTCCCAGTGTTTTCATTTCAGATTTCCCCAAAAGAAGTGCTCTACATCTAGATGTATCGGATGTATTATATGAAATCTCAGTGTGCAAGATGCTTACTTTTGTGCACCTTTGCAAGCCTAAACTTCAACCCATGGCTGTTTAAAGACTTGCAGGTAAAGCTGGCCAGGGAATAATTTGTGTTTCATGACATCTTCTGCAGTTTTTGTGACAGCTTCTCAGGTTGTGAAATTTTTCTTCTGCACCAAAGGAAAATCAAATCCTTAAGAATGTTTTTTGTGAAACGTATCTGTGGAAAACATCCTTTTTTATCTTGTCAGGATCTGATTTTTCAACCTGTCTTCCCTTTTGAAGTCCCTCTGACCCAACAGCCTAGTCCAAAGTATTAGAAAACCCTTCCCAGTGCTGTTTTTCCTGAAACTGGAACCCACCTTTCTAACCATTTTGCCTTTCAAAGAAAAAAAAGTTTCCAAACAATTTTTTGTCAGGACAATTCCATCAGGTTTGACATCCTGGGGTGCCTGGTCCCTACTCCCTGATCAACCTATTTGTGGAAACAATGTAAGATCTAGAGACCTGATGGGCTGTAGGACTTTCCTCTGAATCTCCTCATGCCCGTTTACTTGGACCATGAAGTCACCATAGGAAACAGAGGGTGGTATGAAGATTTTGTGCAAACTGTAGAAAGCACTGAAGTTTCACATGTCACTGGTGAGGTAGCCTGGACTCTGGGATCCTAAGGAGAAATCTGGGAAGTGAGGAGGAGTGCACTTGATTGAGAGAAGTGCAAAATGTTTCCACAGTTTTACTGTTCCTGTGCCTTTTCTATCTTGTATTTAATCAAGCTGTTACTAACATCAAGCTGTTTTGTCTTTTCATGTGAGAAGCAGCATATTGTACCATAGTTTTGAGAAACAGCCAGAGTCTATATGAGACAGAGCACCACCTGGAACATTGTCTTCCATCCAGGAACTGCCAGATGTTGTGCCCTACATCAAGACTAAACTAACCACTAGGGAGCAAGGGATTGAAGGAAGAAATTTTCTGGGACAAGCAGGCTAATCAGTCAGAGAGTTGAGGTTTTCTGGGTTACCTCTGATATGAGAAGGCACTAATGTGACTATTAAGCACTGAGCAGCCTTTGATCTGTGAGTCAGTCATTCAGTATTCTTGGCCCAACGAGGGCACATCTGCTCCTCTTTGATCCACAGGGAAGACTGGTCTGATGATATGCTTTCCGCAGGGGTGCGTGACTGGTTGCAATCTGTTAAGTGGACACAAGATAGTTGCCTTAGCAAAGACTAGGAACTTTGTAAAATCCTGGAAGTTTATCAATAACAGATGTGTTTGTCAATCTGTTATCAAGGCTGCCCAGACAACTATAGTGTGTGCAGCACATTAGGAATGATCTAAAGCAGAAAATTTATGCTCTTGGATGACACTGATGTACAGATCAGTCTCTTTACTGTTCTAGCTGGGGCAATACTGCTCCCTCCTTGTCACATCTGCTCTTTCAATCCATTCAGTCCAGGAGCTGCTGGCATGTCACCTCATCCTTGATATTCAGATGGGTTGACCTATTCTCTCTTGGCAGATAACCAAACGGGCATGATCCCATGCTGCCTTCAGCATCTCTGCTAGTCCTGTTCACCTTTTCTCTCTCCAAAATAGTCCCTTTTGTCTGCTCCAAGGGAAAATATATCAGTTTTGCTAAATAAAGCCGATCTAAATCTGTTCTGATGGTGACTATCCTTGTGTGAAGAGGGGATAAATTAAGGCTTGTTTATACCCAGAAATAAAACAGAAGTATTTACTGATTTTTATTACTTGTACTGCAATGACTCAATGTATTAGGACAAAATGCTATTTGGAGTAATGAAAGGAATGGATACTTCAGTGACAGCATTGATTTTGATCTAACACAGACTAATATCTAATGCTGGCACAATGCATATCACAGCCAAATGAGATTTTCTCTTGCTGCACCAGAAAATTATTAAGAACCTGTACTCGGTAAATACATTACCATATGGTGATACAGCTGTGATTCTGTCCACACTCCACAGGGCTTACGAAGAATATATTAAACTCTCCCTTCCCTCAGTTCCTTAAGCAGACATTTCCTACTTAGAGAAGAGCCAGTAAATAAAGACCAGAGTTCCTGTTTCTAACTTTCATGTTCAATACCAAGTTGACTCCAGTTGCCCAAGGCCGAAACTGGATCTATCTTTCACTTTTAGCCTGGAGAAAGGAAGGCTCCAGGAGACCTTATTGCAGCCTATATATATATATATATATATATAGGCTTATAGGAAAGATGGAGAGAGACTTTTTACCAAGGTCTGTAGAGATGTCATGAGGCACAATTGTTCTAAACTAAAAGGGAGTAGATTTCTATCGGACATAAGGAAGAATTTTTTTTATGGTGAGGGTGGTGAGGCAGTAAAACAGGTTGCCCAGAGAAGCTTTGGAGGCCTCATCCCTGGAAGTGTCCAAGGTTAGGGTGGCTTTGAGCAACCTGATCTAATGGGAGATGTCCCTGTCCATGGCAGGGGATTTGGACTAGATGATCTTTGAAGGTCCCTTCCAACCGAAACTATTCTATAATTTCTGTTCCTTTCCTTTGAGTGCTGCTTGGTAACATGTTACTTAGCCAAATCTCACTAGCCATTCACAGTGCATTTGCAAAACTAAATAAAGAACGTCCATGGGTCCATATGAAAGATTGACTAAAGGTTATTTCAGTTCACTGCCATATTTCTATATGTAATTCTTGTGCTGCTGAGATTCAAGGCAGATGGGACTGTATTCTGCAATTAATGGAAGGAATTATAAAGACATAATGTTAGCCAGGAGTGCAGCAACCAAATAATGGGTATATTTCTGACTCTCGAGTTCCAGTCTCATACTCCATGTATAAATAATAGAATAGTTTGTGTTGGAAGAGACCTTTAAAAGTCATCTAGTCCAAACTCCTGAAATGAGCAGGGACATCTTCAACTAGATCGGGTTGCTCAGAGTCCATTCCAATCTGACCTTGAATGCCCCAGGGATCAGGGCATCTATCACTTTTTGGGGCAACCTGTGACAGTGTTTCACCACCCTCATCATAAAAATGCCGCCTTCTATTTAGTCTAAGTCTACTATCTTTTGGTTTGAAACCATTACCCCTTGTCCTGTTGCAACAGATCCTGCTTAAAAGTCTGTCCCCATCTTTCCCGTGGGCACCTCTTTAAGTAGTGAAAGACTGCAATAAGGTCTCCTGGAACCTTGTCTTCTCCAGGCTGAACAACATGAACTCTCCCAGCCTGTTCTCATAGGAGAGGTGCTCCAGCTGTCTGATCATTTTTGTGGCCCTCCTCTGGACTCGCTCCACAGGAAAGACTCCCATGTTTTTCCTGTGCTGAGGGCTCCCAAGCTGGATGCAGTACTCAAGGTTGGGTCTCACCAGAGCAGAGTAGAGGGGGTTTGAAACATCTCCCTTGGCCTGCTGGCCACACTTTTGATGAAGCCCAGGATATGGTTGGCTTTCTGGGCTGTGAGCACACGTTGCTAGGTCATATCTAGCTTTGCATCCACCAGTAACCCTGAGTCCTTCTATGCAGGGATGCTCTCAATGCCTTCATCCCACAGTCTGTATTGATATGTGGGGTTGCACCGACCCAAGTGCAAGACCCTGCACTTGGTCTTGTTGAATCTCATGAGGGTCACATAAGCCCATTTCTTGAGCTTGTCTAGGTCCCTCTCGATGGGAAATAAGTCTCCTAAAGGAGTTCCTTTTCTAATCAAGAACATGTATAGAACTGGG
This sequence comes from Nycticryphes semicollaris, assembly GCA_013400055.1. NCBI lineage: Eukaryota > Metazoa > Chordata > Aves > Charadriiformes > Rostratulidae > Nycticryphes > Nycticryphes semicollaris. The sequence goes on from VXBJ01005132.1 coordinate 1,176,279, forward strand.
TATGAGTTTGAACGCTAGTGTTTTCTGGAATCTGGATAAGCATGTGTTGTTTTCTAGAGGATGGTGGGAGAAAGAGGAGGGGCTGAAATACTCAGTGAATTTCATTTATATTCACCCAAGACTCAGAAATTTCCTGGGCTTAAGGCTATTAGCGTAGAATTTCAAATTTCTGGTGGACTCAAATTCTGATCAGATCTGTACAATCCCTGTCATCATGTGTAACAGTCATGTTCTCCAGGCTGAACAACTCCAACTCCCTCACCACAGGCTTGCAGAAACACACAAGAAAAAAAGCCCTCAAAGAAAGTAGGACAATACAAGAATACAATTTTGAGAGTAAGGAGAGTAAAGAAACAAAGTAGATGTTTTTTTTCTTTCTGAATCTCCAGTCTTAGGGCCTCCTAAGGAAATACAAATTAGATAAAACTCCTCCTTTGTTTGTAGAAAAACCAACCTCCATCTTAATCTACTGGGGTTTCCAACAGACGCCTCAACTTTTAAAAAAGCCTTTTCAAAGGCACAAATGAACTGCTGTCATGCTATGTTTTCAAGTTTTGGGTTTCCAGCCATTGTATACTTTCTAGAGGTAATCTTTCTTGTGCACACTGGTAGTTCGTTGCACAGCTGGAACACCTTTGAGAAATGAAAGGGTTATAATGACTCTGCTGGAGTTGTGCATTTCCTTTATCTCTGTAATCACTGGCACAAGGCAGCTCTTAGCTGCTCTCTCCAGCTGTATGAGGATTTGGAAACTGCTTAGGGGACAGGGAGCTCCAGATAGGCAGCTGACAGTGAGGACAACTCATGTGAGAGAGGGCGAAAAGCCTGTGTTCCTGCTCCATCAGGGGGATTGGAGTAGATGATCTTTCAATGTCCCTTCTAATCCCTGATATTCTGTGATTCTATGATTCTGTGAAATGGTGGTAAGGGTCTGATTCAGGTCCTTTACTTTTGCACATTGACACTGCTGAGAGTAAACTCATGGAGGTCCTTGTTGCTGAAGATGCATATGGGGTACCACAGCTTGAAGGTGTGTTAGTGGTGCCCTGTCCTGCTGCTGAGGCCAGGAGGGCCACTGCCATGGTGTGAGACCTACATGGCTAAAGGTGTACTCCATAGCTGAGTGTACAGTACCAACTGTATCAGTTGGCAAGTGAGGTGTAGACCTGTTGTACATACTTCCTTAAAGGCCTTTTCTTCACCATGCTTAGAGCATGGTGTGATGAACACAAACCCCCACGTTGTCATGAAAGTGTGAGAGTAACACACCAACCTTTCAACCATCTGGCCTAAGTCAATGATGGAGTAAGATAGAAGTAACCCCCTTTTGGTGAGAAAGTGTGTATTTAGATGAGACAAGCATGCGTCCAAGTCTGTCATTCTTAAAGGGGCTGAGAAAATGAAATAGCAGCAGGGATAAATCTGTGGATGGTAGGTACTGTCTTCACTAGAGCCTTGTTGATTTATGTTAGCGAGAGGTCTCATGCAAGGTGTGTTGCTAAGAATACTGTGGGAAGAAGAAAAAAATCAGATTTTAAGTGATGAGAGAGAGCCATGCTTTTAATTTAGATAATCGATTTCATATGCTTTTACTAAACCTGTTTTTTTCTGATTCTTAAAGTTAGCTAGATCAAAATTCCTTGTGGCCCATAAGCATAATAACCTCAAATAAAGCTGGGGAAAAATCTATGGTCATGATAGAAAGGAGGAGAATAAAATGATGAATCATTAAGGCCCAATCAGAAGATATTTCCATTGAACATCAATTCACATTGGGACTAGAAACTTGCTGAAATGCCCTACTCTTTCCCACTAAAGTGTACACAAGTTCCTGCACTGTCAGATTTTCTGTCTTTGCTGTGCAGTATATTGCTGAACTGAAAGTGACTTTTTATCACAATTTAAAAAATAGACATCCAGTAAGAAAATTGACTCCTTTTAGGTACTGTCTGGTATGGACCTTTGTTTGCCTTTCCAAATCTATCAGCATCAGTTTTAAATATTACCTGGCTTAGAATAAATATATGTGTGTATATATATATATATATATTATATTTTTTTCCTGTTTGATAAAACAGGATAAACCAAGATTTCCCTGCAAAATTGGTATTTTGAGTGTCCTAAGGGCAACATGGCAGGGAAATCACCTTGTCTTCAAACAAGATGACAAAACAATTCAGTTTGTGGCATGAACAAGGTTTCTAGCAAAACCAAATTGGCAGTCATTTGTAATTCCACACCTGCCAGATGCTATCATGAAATATGTGCTTTGTTTAATTGAGAAGGGATGTTGCATTTTTTGAAGAAGTAGCTTGATTTTGTTGAAAGCTAGCCTGTGCTTTGGAAATGGACAAGAAGAACCTGCTTTTTATCGCAAATGACCAGATCCTTATGTACCTCAGCTCAGCAAAAAATATACCATCTGTATGCCAGAAGAAACTCCCTTGAAAGCTTTTCATGGATTGTTCAGATTTTTTACGTCTTGGTGGTGCCAAGACGGTAATGAAAATTAAAGTAAAATTCTCATCCTCCATGAAGATAGCCTCCAGGTTTTAGCCATTGCCATTACGATACTCGAGCACAACAGATCGAAAGCATCTTGAGTACACTTTCTTTAATTTCAACAAGGACAGTTACAAAGAACATGTCTCCAGAGGTAAAAGTCAGCTACTGCTACGTATCTCTTTGGGGTGCAGTCTGAATGTTGTTTGTTTGGTGCTATCAGGGGAGTTTTGAATTGTGGTAAAAAGTGACTTTCCCTCACCAGCTGTTCTTAGCCTTCCTTGATGAGGTGCTGACTCAGACTCTTGTTGCTCCTGATGTCCTGACTTCTGTAACTTGCCTCTGCTCCTTCTATTTGCCTTGGGCGCGGACTGTACCTCACAGTTCTCACAATGAATGTCACCTGTCACAGAATACACATGTTCATGCTTAGCTTGTTGGCCACTGAATGCTACCTCCTTCTCCAACTGCAGAAGCCTGCAGGTAGCGGATACCTACAAGCAAAATGTTTCCCAACCAGGTAGCCATGTCAGCAGTTGCAAACCAAATTCTCTCAATGGATCTACCTAGTGCAGATACACCTCTCATGGCTTTTAGTTGCTTTAGACAAGTGGAGAGAGGGCTGTGGGCTCTTACAAACAAGGTTTGGGTTCTGTGGACTGCAGAGCCAGGGCAGCATTTGGTGGGTGAGAGAGGGAAGGCTTACCTGCCCCATCTGGGTTGCATTATATGGGGCTGGCACACTGTACTGCACATTGTGGCAGCGAGGAGTGAAATCCTCCTCCATAAACCAGTGTCTGAATACCTTTCTGGGTTTTGTTGCTTCTTTTTTTCTCCTTGTGCCCACTGTCTGACCTGACAAGCAGGCTTCCCTTTGATGTGTAGTTGAAACTGCTTGCTGGATAACACAAGTTCAGCCTTTGCTTGCTGGCTGCCTGCTTGTCTTCCCCAACTTCTTTTCCTATGAAAGACATATTCTTTTCTTCCTTTGTGCCAAGAAATGCATACATACTCTTTGATTGCCAAAACTTTCCTGCATTCACTGGTTTGATCAGTTCCCAGATGTTTATTTGCATGTATATGTACGTCCCAGCACTCCTCCCCCCACTTTTGTAAAAACATACAAATATTTGAAACAGAAAACCATGAATGTAATTTCCCACTTTTGTTATTTTTATGAAGTACTTCAAATATTGCAGTGTGGGGGAAAAAACCAAAAACCAGCAGAAACCATATTAGGATGTAGCCTTATTAGTTGTGCATTAATAGGAAAGGACTGTACTACTTATAACTTCAAAAGGAGTTTAGTGTAATGTTCCTTCAGCATATGGAAGGTTTGTTTGATACTGACTTGATTAGGATTCTCTTGGGATCTATTCCACATCCTGCCCATTTGTCTCCTTAGACAGATATTGCACATGACCCCCCTCCCTCCCTCTGGAAATGGCTCATTGCCCTCTGTCTGAACTGCTTTACAAGGATGGTTGTAGGGAGTGTATGGTAAAGATGACAAAGCCTGTGGTGCATGCCAAGCAGGGGAAGGTTCCTATAGGGGAAAACACAGTCTGCAGACACCCTGCCTCCAAGTCTAACATCAGAGGCAGCTTTTCCCCTTATCTCCCAGCACTTACAAATATGCTGTTAGGCATATCTTTTGCGTGAAGAGCTGGGTTTGAAAGCTGAGACAGGTGCAAGGAAGGATGAGATGCATGGGCAATTTAGGAGCTATGGTACACGTGGGTACAAAAAGAAACTGTTCAGCAAAATAACTGGCTTTCTATTCTGGGGTTTTGTTGCATTTTTGTGTCTCCTTCATTCTGAGATACTACTCAGATGTGTTTCTTCTTTGTTCATGATACTGACAACTTTCTTCTGAGCTTGCATAGAAATCAGAATCAGAAAGAAATTATGGGACTGGCAAGGCCTGGAATAATAAAGGAAACCTAAACAATAAAGGAGTGACTTATTTTTAACAGGGTGGGAAATTGTTCCTCAAGTTCCTCTCACATGGGAGGTAAGGTGACTCCACATTATGGTGAGTCCACATTACCTGTGGAAGGTAATGATATCTTTTAATAGATTATCTCATATAAATGGGGTCAAAACCAAGCAAACAAACATGCCTTTAGACAGAAGGGTTCTTTTTTAGTTTGGAAATGGAGCATGGGATGAATTAATTAGCAAAGTAATAACACCTCTGCTGGGGTAACTGGGTAAAAAAAAATCTTGCAAGTGCTATAGAGAACTTTTGGGCTCATCTGGCCTTAAAAACAGTAGAGAAAGTAGGAAAAAAATCCACCTTCCAGCACAGAAGGGTCTGTATTCCTTGCTGATGTGATGGTATGGATTTATTGAGAACGGTATGAACAGCAGAGCTGTGCCATGACCTGCACAGAACATGTGCTTTTAAGTTGGTCTTGTTGCACAAGAAGATCCCCCTCTCTTTCCCCTTGACCTAACTGGAACTGCCCCCAGCCACTACCAGTGCCTGAATGATGCAGATCTGTAAAATTACAAAATTGTCTTGGTGTTCTGTAGACATTCTTTGTTTGTTTTGCTTTTTCAAGGATTTTTGGGGAGTTTTCTTTAATGGAAGAAGGTGGGTGTTTCTGAAATAGTTTTAGCTGTGAGTCACATGAAGCCTTCTAACTCTGTTATTTTCTTTGCTGTCCTTTTTACCAGTCCTCAGTCATCTGCTTAAAGTCCTATAGCCCAAGTAAGACCCTGCATGAGTCTGTAAGACATAAGAAACCAGTCTGTGAAAATTGTGTTATGGGGAAAGAGAAGAGGGATGGGGTGCCTTCTGCAGACTCTTCAGCTGTTATGGCTTTTGCTTTTAGCAAAAGAGCTACAGTCATTCAAGCCTTACTTTAAACCTATTCCCTCACCATACACTTGATCAAGAAGGAGATGTGTAGTTTTACCGTGTGATTTTTTCTCGTATGAATTGCTGGCCAGCTTATGATCCATGGCATCCTCCTCAAGATTCATGTGACATACTTGATATGAAGGTAAGGCATGTTGGCTGACGGACCAGGATGTGTAGACCAGTCATGGCCAAATGCACACTAATTGGGTTTGGAACATGATTTCAGACTGTCCATGTCTACAATGCAGAAATACATGTCATAGTAAGTATATCTTTGCCTTTTCACTTTTCTTGACTAATGTTTTTCTGGATCTTGCCTAAGTATGGATACAACAGCTAAGACGTCTAATTAGGTTGGTTTGATGGGCCAAGGCCAATTTTATGAGATTCAACAAGGCCAAGTACCGAGTCCTGCACCTAGGTCACAACAACCCCATGCAACACTACAGGCTTGGGGAAGAGTGGCTGGAAATCTGCCCAGCAGAAAAGGACCTGGGGATGTTGGTCAACAGGCAGCTGAATATGAGCCAGCAGTATGCTCAAGTGGCCAAAAAGGCCAATGGCATCCTTGCTTATATCAGAAATAGTGTGGCCAACAGGACTAGGGAAGTAATCGTCCCCCTGTACTCAGCACTTGGAGGCTGAACCTCAAATACTGTGTTCGATTCTGGACCCATTATGGCAGAAAAGACATTGAAGTGCTGTGGTGTGTCCAAAGAAGGTCAGTTAAGCTGCTGAAGGATCTAGAGTGCAAATCTTATGAGAAGCAGCTTAAGGAACTGGGGTTCTTTAGCCTGGTGAAGAGGAGGCTCAGAGAAGACCTTATTACTTTCTGCAACTAATTGAAAGGAGGTGAGGTGGATATTTGTCTCTTTCTCCAGGTAACAAGTGATAGGACAAGAGGAAATGGGCTCAAGCTACACCAGAGGAGGTTTAGATGGGACATTAAGAAAAATTTCTTCACTGAAAGGGTTGTCAAGAGTTGGAACAGACTGCCCATACTCTTGGAGGTATGAGACTTGTAGATGTGGCACTTAGGGACATGGTTTAGTGGTGGACTTGGCAGTGCTATATTCACAGCTGGAATTGATCTTAGTGGTCTTTCAGTCTAAATGATTCTATGATTCTTTAATTAGAGCTCAGTGTCAGCAGGTCATTTGTATGGTCACAGGAGAGAGTTCAGCACCATCCAGGGATGATTTGGCCCATATGTCTGGATAATCTCTCAATGTGCTGTTTTCTTTCCTTTGTCTATGAAAGATGGCCATGCTTCTAATGCAGCCCCATTTGGTAGGTAGCTAAAGCTATGTATGATGAAAACAGGTCTAAGAGCTCTGGCTTTAAACCTACACTACATGAGTAGAGTGATGTCCCTTCCTTCCACTCTGTCTGCTTTGTTGAATTTAGTAAGGCTTGACACGGATGCAGGGGCCAACATGAACAGAATGAGCTGCATGGTCACCACCCAAATTATTCTTGATATAGAGAGGGAGAGGTATTAAGCGGGAGGAGGCAAGAGGATGCAAAAATACATGGTTTTAGTGTAATGTAATCCATTATTTTAGACTATAATTGAACCATTAATTGGACCAGGGTGTTAAGTGAGAAAGGGATATTCTTTAGTAATATAAAGTAATTATCTACTGCCATTAGGATTTTTGCTGCCATTCTTTCAAGCCTAGCTCAATTATCTGTTATTCCACCCAGTCTGTTACTAAGGTCAGTGTCTGCAACACAGTGCAAATTTCTGTCAGTTTTCTTTTGTCTTACTGTGCCTCTGTAGCAAAGCCCATGAGGAAGCCAGTAATTCTGTCTGCTGAGCTGTGGGTAACTGATCTGCAAGAAAGAGTGTAAAGCCACATTGAATAATAAGAATAAAACGAAATACTGAATTATCTTCCAGTCAAGTGAGCACTATGCATATTTGTGCACTGATTGAGACAGGACCCATGGAAACAAAAGACAGTGGTGTTTTGTAATTAAATATTCTTCTATAATGTATTTGTTCAAGCAGGTGGAAACGTGAAGTTTTCCTGGACCTTCTCAATAAGAACATTTCTTAATTTCTTTCCATTTCTTAATTTCTTTTCTTTTCTCCCTGCCACATCCAGTAAAATGCTTTGACTGAAGCTGACCCTCAGCACAGAAAATTTCAGCCCAAGCAGTTACATAATGGGAGTTAAAACAACCTGAAGATGCTGCTGTAATGGGAATCATAAGGCAGCTTTAACAATAAGTGATACAGCTGGGAACTTCAGTTAGGTTAATTTGGCCACATTTAAATCCACCATGAAGATGCATAGATGTCCATAAATGCTTGTGGATGCTAGATTAGGTCTTAGGACGGGTAGCCCCAATATTTGCTTGCCCATGGACAAGCAACAATGTCACATTTTCTCCCACTTTTAACCTGGAGAAATGTGTAATAGCAGAGGGCAAAATATCAGGCTGTAAAAGGAACTTGATAAATCTTTTGGCCAGTATGTTTTCTGTGAGCTACAAGTTAGGAAATGCCAGCATGAAAATTTTAGCTGTCACAGCATCCTGAGCTGTCTGTCAACCTGCTGGCCTCTGAACAGAAAGAAAACCACAAATGAGAGGCTACTGCAGATTAACAGAGGAGATGCTGGTGACTGAAAGTGGATAATCCTGAAGTATGCGCTCTTCAGAGGGGTGATGCAGTTCAGTCTCAGTTTTTCTGCTCCACTGGAATTTCACCTAACCTATACTCTAGCATTAATTAACACCTAAATGCTAATAACTAGCATCCCTTCTAGTATCTTAATAGTTTTAAAAACTCAACTATTTCAAAGTATGAACAAGTCACCAGGTTAAAGTGGAAAATACAAGTACCATGTCTATCCAGAATTCAAATCTTCAAAGACATAAACCACAAAGAGTTTTTGAATGAGTAGTTATGCTGCATTTATCCTCAAGATGCCTACCGAAAACAAAGCTAACAGATTAATAGGTGTTTGCCATTAGCTTTGCATTTAATTCTATTTACTTTTATACTAATTTCTTTTGTCTGATATAAACTATTTGAAGGCAAAAAAATATTTTTGATGTGCAAGGTGTTATTGATATGTAAATACAACTAATATGCAGGATTCGCAAGAAGAAAGATGAAGAACATCATGTGATGGGAGACAGAATAAAGTTGCTGTAAGAAGAGCTTTCTTTTCTCTTGAAGGAATGGGAGATGAAGATAATAAATCTATTGTTATGTGTGCTGAATGCATTTAATATTTTTAATTAGGATGAATGGGCAGATGCTAGAAAATTCCTAATGGCACTGCATATTTCTCGTCATTTTCCTATCAAAATAACTCTGTTTACTATGAGAGAATCACTGCAGATAGGTTTATTTGCCTTGCTGAGTTCCTTTGCTTCTTTAGGCTTCCCTGAGCTCCTTTTTTTCCTGTCATTTTGAGACATTAAACTGTTTTTAATCAATGTGCGATAATTCCCAAGGCTTCATTAGTGTCACTTGGGTCTCCTAATGGTTGCCCTTCTATAATAAACCAGCTCAAATTATAACACCTCTTCAAAACATGCAAGGGATCTAGGCTGTTCCTGTGCTTCCAGGCTTCCCACAGTGCTGTCAGCCAGGCAGTGTGATCTCATGACTGCATGCTGGTGAGTTCTTTGCATTGTCCTTGTATACTTTTGGGGTTGCCGATAAGCCAAATGAAACGTAGGTGGCAGAAAATGAAAACGAAAGGATGGTAATCTAATTGCTCTGCCAAGAAGCAGAGCAATTTACCTTTCTTAGAAAAAGTAACTCTTCCCTATTTAACAAAGAGAAAAGGGAGAAAGGAAGCTGTATCCTCTTTTTATCAGGGAAGCTGCAACTCAGAGCATCTTATGACTTTTTGCTACCCAGTTGTTGTAGGCAGTTATTACTGAATATGGAGGAGGTGTGTGTAGCCCTTGCTCTCCTTTTTAAATTCACCATACTCAAATGGAGCACAAGTATCAGTCAATGTGCAAATTCAGCACATACTGTCCTGCAGCACAAAGCAAAGAGTATCACATAGTGTCCTGCAGGGACCCTTCCCTTCTCAAGCTACCCTGCAGTAAAGTAGGAGAAGGGGCAAGGCAAGAACTTTTCCCCCTGCTTGGCAGCTGCATGTTGATTGAAACCTGTGGAAGTACAAGAGGAAATAAAGTTGAATTGAGCCTTCAGGTCCTTGTCTGCAGGTCCTTCTGGTGCCTGAGTGGAAGACTGTGCAAAGAATTGGGAGGGATGAAGACTGGAAGGCCTTGGGAAGAAGGTAGTGAGTAGAAGATTCAAACTGCATAATGCTGTGCTGTTGAGGAAAAAGGAATTTTAATACACTCAACTATTGATAACATAGTGTTTGAAAGTTTTATAGATGTCTGAATTTTCTATTTTTGAAATGCATTCGTGATTGTAGCAGAAGATACCTTGCCATTGTAAGTTAACTTAACACAGGATATTAGCACTATTTCAAGCAAGAGAATGAATCTGGCATACTTTCAGGAGTATTTTAAAGAGTTTTGCTGAATTATACTTACAGGGACTTATTACTTATAGGGACCCAGCTGCATGGAAAAGTATATGCTCAGCAAGACTGTGCTGGGGAAGAGAGGAAGCATTGCTGTGGATTTCACACTCACTGTATTTCAAGTGTAATCTGATTTCATTAGAAAGCTTCCTGATCCCTCTTCTGCCATATTGTGCCTGGCAGAAATGTTAAACTGCTCACTTGATGATTCTACCACCAATGAGCCATTGTCAGTGATGGCTTCTATTTCTTTAATAAGATTTTTTTTTTTTTGCTATTTTGACAGTTCATCAGTTCATCATCATCTCGGTGTTTTATATAGGAACTTGGATATTAGTTTTGCTTGTTTCTAAGGACTGAAATATTATTGCAAGAGACTTGTACTCATCTTGGTTTGAGAAGTTTTTCTATCTATGTGACTTAACAATTTCTCATCTGCAGTGACAACTGTTGAAATATATATTTGGGTAACAATGAAAAGAACCACTTTTGTTAATAACAACAACAACAACAACAATAATAACAACAACAAAGCTTCTACATGTAATGAAAATCCCTGCTAGTAGCACAAGCACCAGGTTTTTGTGTACCGTGATTTCCTGTGAATTTTTTATTGTTTCTGTGTGTACCCAGGACATATTTGACAGACTTTGTTTGATGGTCAAGTGAAAGGAGTTGAAGACGTGATGTGGAGAGAGCATGGCCTACTCTGGATGGACTTAGTGAATGTACTTACTGGATGGCCATGAGACAGTGCAGAGGAAGGCCTAGGGGTCCTAACCTCCACATTGTCAGCTCTTCTCTTACAAAGACTTCCTCAGCTGTTGTAGAGCACTGTCAGAAAAGTGCACTGTTGCACCTAATGCACCCGTGTGGTCTATTTATCAGTCAGTTAAGTCTCTGGAGCAGCTTAGATCATATTGCAGCAGTCATTTCCATGCCGCTCAAGTGTATGATATCATGACTGATATTTGCAGAATATAAGAAAATTTGCTTGATATTCCATGAGACAAACAACAGCTTAGCTTTTGATCACTTGGAGGAAAATGTGGAGGGAGAAACGAGTGAGCAAGGAGAGAATGTGAATAATTAAAGCCATTTGACTGATGCCTTCCTGTAGTTCCATACTGCTAAGTCTGATATAGATGTGTAATTTCAAAGGCAACTGAACTAAGTTTCCTATTTGCAGAGTTGAGCTTGGAACAAATAAGACAGCAGCATGAAAGAGGAAAATGACTGATTTTCTCCCAGGTCAGCGCTTAGCACTCTCAGAGTTAAACATTTTCTGTAGATTACACTTTTAAGTAACTTACAGCCTCGATTCACTAGTAAACCTGAAACAGAAGAAATGGAAGCCCTTTCATTGCCCTAAACATTTTAGACTCAGGACCCTTGAGGGAAAAGAAAGGTTTATTTCTGCAAAAAGCCAGAATCAGCATAAGAGAACTGTGCCTAAGTAGTGGCAGAGCACCTATCACTTTGGATTTATTTTGTATCTACACTCACATTGTTTGGTCAGAATTTACTTCCCCTCCAGTAATGGGATTAGTGATGGTAAAGGAAAGAAAAATACTTTAAGAGATCTTCTGTCCCTTTCCTGAAGTCCAGATCCTGGGGTTTAACTCCCAGTTTGTTCTATTCTTTTCTGTTCTTCAGTGGTCCCATTACTTGGAACACAGAAATTATATGAGGGATGTGAATAGACACATGTGACTGTGTGAAGATAAAAAGAAGAAAAACAGTCCTGGGAACAGGGGTCAGACTTCTTTGCTCTGTGCCTCTCACAGACTGTAACATGTAATTCAAAATGGGGAAGCATCTATCCAAAATAACTTCTTTGAGGTAGTTGGTTGATTCCAGAGACTGCAGACATCCTTGTTCCTACATCTACCCCTCGGACAGCAGAGCAATAACTTAAATGGGCAGGAGATTCTTTCACTCAAACTGGTGTTACCCAATGGACAATCCTATTTACCTTTTCAGTTGGCTTGCAGAATTGATTATATCCTCCTGGCTTTAGCTCTTGGATTTGCTTGTGCTCCATGAATCATAGAATCTTAGTGGTTGGAAGGGACCTTTGAGATCATCGAGTCCAACCACATTAAAAAACAAAAAAACCCCAAAAACATAACAAAAAAACCCCAGACAAAAACAAACAAACAAAAAAGCCACCCACCAACTAAACCCCACACCCACAACCCCACGCAGAACAAAGGACCGAATGAAGGACTTGTGACACTCTGAACAAGTTGCCATGGTCTAGCACTGATATGAGCAGTACAAAGAATGGGCAATTTTAACAATCCTGTTCAAAATCCTCTTAAAATTGGAGAATCCAGAAAAGCACGTTTCTCTTCTCATAATAAATACTGTGAGGATGTGGGGTATGGTCTTAACTTCCATCTTTTACTAGTGATCAGTGGAGGAGGCCTTTTAGACTCAAGGTAGCTCCAGCCTGAGAGCACAGCTGATGACACAGGATCAGGGTCATGGCATTTCCTAATGGAGAGGTTTAACTTTCCTTGAACAAGAACACCAGTTCCCAAACAGCTGAATAGCTCAAAAATCAGCATCTTTTTCTTTCGGCCAACCCTTTTTTTTGCCTCATTGAAGAAACCTTCCTTCAGGCTTGGACATCAAAGGAAATACTTTGCTGCAACTAATGTTCTGCCTATTTACTCAGCTATCACATGGTTTTCAGGCTAAGTTCATGTGCACAGTATTCAGACATTTAACCTTTGCTCATTAATTTGCCTCTTGCATGGAAACAACAGCTTTAGCATAAAGTGGCTGGGTGACAAACATGGAAGAGGGGACTCTGTTCTGAAATTGCAGTGTAACAGAAACATGATAATAGCTGCAAAATACACTTATCTTCTTGTGTGTCAAAAGGCGAAGATAATTTAGGGAATCAATGTTGCCTCTCAGTTTTGTGTCTTTTCCCTTTACCCCAAGAACTCTGCATCAAACTGTGATGCAACCTGTATTATTAAAATTGAGTCCCTAGCTATATGCATCAAGACAGCTATGTCCTGATTCAATGCATGTCACCCGAAGAATGTCACATTGCATTCTCCTCCTTGAAATAGAGTTATAAAGAAGTTCTGATATATTTTCACATGAAAGAAGCCAATCCTAATCACTGATGAAGGATTCAACCAGCAGGCTGCAAAACTCTTAAAAGCTTTTTCAAAGGGCTCTTCAGAAAACCCTACTAGGAAAATGACACACATGGGTCTTCCTTAGCTCATGGTGTTGGAGTCTTAGCAAGTGGTATATTTCCCTTTGTATTATTTAGGTAAGCTCTCACCACAAATGTTTCTTCATGAGTGTCTTCTTTTATGTGGAGGAGGATGTATATTATTTGCAATAGAAGTAATTCTTATCTCAATACAAAACCCCAGTATATAGTATGTGGCACATTACATTTGCAGAACATTATACGTAACCAAAAGGATTTTAACAGAAGTATTTTTCAGATGTTTTTAAAGACTGTTCTGCTACGTTCCATATTCAATACCACTAGAAGATGACACATTGTGAAGATCCCGTGGCAATACACTCAACAGGCACTCTTTATTCTGCCATTACATTTCTTTCCCTTAAAAGTTTTCTACAAGAGTTGGGTTTTCCTGCATAGGCTTTCCTTTCACTCCTCTGACTGATCTACAGCCAGCTACATTGACAGTAGAGGCCAATGTCTCTGTGTACTGGTTTTGACTGTGATGGAGTCAATCTTCTTCGTAGCAGCTCATATGATGCTGTGTGTTGGATTTATGACAAAACTGCTGATAACATAGCAATATTTTAGCTGTTGCTGAGGAGAGCCTGCTTAGCATTAATGCCTTTTCTGTTTCTCACATGGCTCTACCATTGAGAAGGCTGGAGACACATGAGAAGTTGAGAGGGGACACAGCTAGGACAGCTGACCCCACCTACCTGACCAAAGGGATATCCCATACCATATCATGTTGTGTGTAGCTAAAAACTGGGGGAAGACCAAAGGAAAGGCCTAAATGCATTTATCAAGAACTGAAACCCTAAATGGTGGGTGTTTAAGCCAAGAGGGCAAACACATGAGAATCATTTGGTAGAAGCTGATACTATTTCACAAAAAACAAACTGTATTTTGAATACTTACTAAAGCCCTTAGAAACAAACCTCATATTTAAGTTTTGGAGGCAATTTAGTAAAAGAACTTAGTTGTCCTCGAAAACATATTGGATGTAACTACTTGATTTCTTTCTTTTATTATCTTCCCACATGTAGCTTCTTTTTCTGTCACAATTAATGAGTTACTGGATGAGTACAGCATGCAGAAATGCCTCTAAATATCTTGCCCAGGAAGATGTAAAATATAGGGATTTTTTGTTTGTTTATTTTTGGTTTTGGTTTTTGTTTGTTTGTTTGTCCACAATTTTGGAAATTTGCTGGTTTTGATTTGGAAGGCTAAGATCTTGGAATCATGAAATCATGGAATTTTCAGTGTTGGAAGGGACGTCTAGAGCTCATCCAGTCCAACTCCCCTGCTAAAGCAGGATTGCCTAGAGCACATTACTCAGCACTACATCCAGGCAGGTCTTGAAGGTCTCCAGAGAAGGGGACTCCACAACCTCCCTGGGCAGCCTGTTCCAGTGCTCTGTCACTCCCATCCTAAAGAAATTTTTTCTCATATTTGAATGGAAGATGATTTTTAAAAGCTTTTATTTTTACTTGTAAGGGTCACAGAGGTAAAAGCAAACCTACAGCTAACCCTTACAGTGTGTGAGGACAGAAGCACGCTTTCCTAACTTTCAGCTGCCTTCAGTGGATGACCTGTTTGGGACACTGTTGGAAACTGCACTTTTACTAGAGGTTTTCAAGAAGGAGGAATTCCTGTCAGATATTACAATAAAGAAATGATTGCTCTTTCCTTTAGTAAGTCTATGCTTTCCTTCACAAATAGTCATATGAAGCATGTTCATTTGTAAGAATTATGCATGCTGAGGTGAAGGTTATAGGCTTGGGTTTTTAATGTGAATATGGAAACTCACGGTTGAAATGAATACATGTAGCCCTAGGCTACATCAGTTTGGACAACTGTCTCCCCAAATTGTATCTGTAGACAGTGGAGGGAGAGGATCTCTTCCAGAACTCCCTAATTCAGAGTATCTAAAATGGGTGCTTACACTAACCTATGCAGAAACCTTGGAAGAGGAGCTTTCTGACACAGCAGTGACTAGGTGGTGTCACTGGTTATTCTGCTGTTTCATAAAATGCCCCCTGGACTATGTTAGATAAAGGGAAACAGCCTACAAACCTGAAGAAAATGATAAAATTAAATTGCTTATTAAGAAAAATGGGTGGATTTTCCAACCAGTCAGTGTTTGATGGTGCTACAGCGAAGTTTCCTGTTTGTCCATATTTTATGGATGCAGGAAAATTGGAAGAATCAGTTGTTGTGAAGGAATGATGGGCCTAAGGGACTACAGATTGAATTAGCATTTGCTGGCTCCTGTATCGTGTTAGATAAACATTATCTCCTTTCATGAAGCAATTCCTGATGACTGATATCCAGTCTGAGCTCCAGTGTTGCCACTGCAGTAATTGGTAAGAGAGCATGAGTAGCATTCAGACCAAACTATAACCCACAAGACCATGTGGAAGGAAAAAGGAATATATACACAAGCATATATTTATACTTTAACTCTAATATGCAAATTAATAAAAGTGCCTTCTTGATGACACAATCCAAATGACATTTAATGAAAGATGGTGTATTTTGATGTGGCAGGCTTGGAAAGGATTTCAGTGCTAGATATGAAAACAAGACACCAAACCCCCCTGCAAATTACTGATCTGCGTATGAGCATCATATGCCACTAAAAAAGATGAAGATAATCAACCTCCCAAAAGGAGTAATTGCATTTTGGAAGGTGAACAAAGGAAGAAAGAAATCTAATAATTATATGACACAGGGTTTTTTTTTTTTTTCATTTTTTAACCAGCAGACAAAGAACTGAAAAGTGTCACAAAAATGACATACAAAAAACTCCCCTCACAAAACGCGTTGGTCGTATTTTGTTTCTAAAGACTTTTTCTGAACAACTGAATCATTCTTATTGCTTCAGTAAAAACCATCCAATAAGACTCCCAGGGATTTGAGGTCCTCTTAAGATTTCTTGTAAGAGAAATTTGGGAGTGATGGGCTCTTTCTGGCTAATCTTTTGGAAGGAGTGAGTTTCAGGCATTTGGCTTCTGTTTATAGCTCTATGCTAACCAGCTGGGGAGACTTCATCCATATCTATACTTGCATCTGTTTGTTTGTGTGCATATATGTATTACTTTTTCCTAGTAAGAACAGGTACAAGATGCTGTTAATTCAACAGTCTTGAATACTGAAATAAAATAAATTGGCATATACTAATATTGCTACTAAAGATAAGCATAAGCATATGCTATATTCTATGTCCACTTTATTGGATTCAGCAGGTTCTTTGGTATATTTGGTACTATAGTTTAGACTTCAGTTTCAGTTGCATTTCATAGACACTAGTTCCACTGCTGTAGTTGCTCTGCCGCATATCATAAGGTGCTTAGGGCAAGATTTGATTTGGATCTCTTGTCTATGCCTTGGTGCAGGTGTGGTACTTCAAGAGACTGGTATCTATGCTTGTATGAGTGACACATTTCACCCACCTGCCAAACATACAGTTCTATCAAGAAGAAAAACCTCTCTGCTTTTCTTCAGAAATATTTCTTGCTATGAGCTGGCAGTAACAGACAATTGTGGGCTCTTAAAATACCATGTTATTCTTCCAGCACTCTAGAGAAAGGGTGGTTAGGTTTTTTGAGTGCGCATGCCTGAGGGAGAAAGAGAGAAATTCTGGATCTTCCCAACATACCATCTACTTGTCAGAGTGACTGCCTGCTGACATGGAGCTATATTGTCTGCATTCTGAGACTTAGCATTATTTCTGGGTTGCCTTCAAAATCGTTACTCTCTGCAAAGGAATTCTGAGCACACTGAAAAACCCCTCCTGTATCTAAGCAGTCTTTGGGAATTCAATGAAAGTATCACTCCAGGGCATTTCTGACTGAAGGCAGTAAGAGCAGCAACTCTGTATTTGCTGCTCACTGATTAGCTAATGGCAGTTTGGCACATCTCCGAGGGCCTTTTCTAGCACAAATACAGAATTCCGTATTGCTGGCCCTAAAGGATCTGCCAGGCCTGTAAGGTGCCTTGGACTCTCTCTGTCAGGAAGCTGGTTAATGTATTTCATGCTGGGGAACTGCGATTCCTTTTTGCCTTTATCCAACCTTCTTCTTGAGATCTGCCTTTGTTGCAAATATGCATAGAAACCTACCCACTTGGAATATTTGTTTGAACTGAGCATGCAGGCAAACAAGTGAACAGTTGGTGTGCATGCACTAATCATGAAAAGTAAAATTAAGCTTCTGAACGATGTGTTTACTGGTGCTTTTCATTCTCAGCTTAGAGGTCAAATGGAAAACAGTCTGTTTGCAATTCAATGGAGAGTTGATCACACCCAGAGTCCAAACAGAATGCGAACTATAGCACTGGTGGACCAGACTTTGAAAAAGAAAAGCAGTTTTGCTTTTCAACCTGAAAAACCACATTTGTCACTGAGTAATACAGCCAGAGAAGGTACCATTTTCATAGGCATAATTCAATTCTACCAGCTCCCTATTCTTACTCCATCTTTCCAAATGAAAAAAAACATAGCCACTGATGAAGGTAAAACATAGCAGCACATTCCTTACTTGTGAGTTGAATAACAGGATTAGGATCCAGTGATTAATACTGTATTTGTTTCCTGTGCAGAGTGTGTATATGAGACTAGATTTCGTTCCAGGCTAACTGCCAAATATACAATGTTTGGGGAGCTAACCATGTGCAGTTGTGGTGGCCTGAGGTATTTATGTTAATAACCTTACTTACTTTATATTGTGACATGTCCCAGAAGACTGTACCAAAGGCACAGAACCCAGGAAATCTGTTCCTCACATTTCCATAAACGTCCTTTGGGATCCAGCAAGCTTTATCAGCAGATTTCTCTCTTTTTTTTTTTTNCTGGGGGCTTTGGATTTTGTTGTCCCCTTCAAACACACACATTTCTGCTGTACTGCACCACAGCTCAGCTTAGACTTTTTGAAAATAAAAACCTATGTTTGCACCTCAGGGGGCAAAACTGAGTCACCCTGCAGTCATAAGGAAAGGTAAAACTAATGTTTCTAAAGATCTGAAATAATATGGCAGTGCCTTTAAACAACAAAAATTAAAATATATTTAATTCTCATTGCCAAACACTAAATTGGCTGTTTTCTTTTTACCCTCGAACAGCTAAAGAAGTATTATTAAACCTAAGCAAATACAAATGCTAAGTAATATGAAGAGCTTGACTCAAACCTAGAGTTAAAGCTGGAAATAATTTTGTCCTTAATCTACTCTGTAGTGCTCTGTGATAACATCATGCCCAAAGTCTAATAGATTGCTTACATCCTCCTTGGGTAGCATACTAAACTGTCCAGGGCACATTTTCACTGCAACATGCATTGAGGTTTTTATTGCACTCCTAATTGGCTTTTAAAAGAGCATTTACAAATTTTATTATTATTACCTGATTATTGCAAGACATTTCCTTGCTCTATAAATGACAAATGGAAATACCAGTTTAGGTTGCTTATGTAATACACAAACTGATTATCTTACCCTTACACACTTAAATAAAGCTTGAGGTGTTATCAGAAGCTTCAGACTGTAGGGTCTTTAGTCTTTTGCTTCTGCATTTATGTATTATTTGGCTATAATCACTGAATGCCTTGGCTTGGGGAACTTTCACATGTAGCAATACCTAGAAACTATGCACTCAATAAATATTGGCATAGAGTTGGATTGATTTTCAGGTAAGTGGAAGACATTTAGTTATTGAACTCCTCTTTAAATATTGGTAAATATTCTTCTTGAAAATGTATAGATAATGTCTCATGTGTGTAGTAAACTTCTTTAAAGACAAATTAGTGTTGTTACCCCTACTTATACCTGTGGAAATGGAGTCACTGGCAGAGATCTGGAGGCACTGATATTACTGACAACTGGCAGAACAAAACAGGTATGAAGTTCAGGCTCCTTGTGAGATCTTGTGGCTTTTATCAGCATTTATAACACAGATTCAAAAAATATGTATGCCATGGGACTGCTGCAGTGCTTAATCGATTAACTTCTCCAAAGTTGATAGCAGCTGGTATATAAAATATTGCTATTGCTGGTCAATAGCTGGGAGAGCTTTAGAGAGTTGCTGCTGTCTGTAGACATACTGCCCATCCTTTCATTTTTGGCTACTAATTGGTGAAACTGGCTTGTGGATCAGTTAATGGAGGAAACTGGAGGATCAGTTAATGGAACAAATAGGTTAGATGCCTTTGACTCATTCTTGAAGAAGATAGGAATTTCTCCTGGATTAGCTGACTATCTTCTTACTGTAGTCCTGCTTATGATTTTTCAATCGATAAGAATGGAATGATTTCCCTGGATCTGTAACTTCAGTGTAAAACAGGGAGAAAATCTGGAATATCTGCAAGAAGTGAGTTACTAATCAATAAATAGTATCAGAAATAAAGCTCCAATACTTCACTGCTAAGTTAGCTCTTGCTCTGAGTTATGTAAGTGGTTTTAGTTTCTCTGATCCTGTGCCCCAGAGCAGGGACTGTATTTTCAGCTTCTGTAGAGTGTACAGAACATCATGCCTCTTATCACACAGCTTTACAAACAAGTTATAATGCTGCTTGTGATTCTGTCAAAGCTGTTGAGTGAACTTCTCATAATGGGGAGTTTACTTAAGACACTGCACTTAAAAATTTATGTATGTTCCTTAAGCCACATTTGAGATGTCTGTTTTAGACTTCTGCTGCAACTGTGAAGGTTTCTCTAACCCTGGTCTGGTATAGTGTTAAAGTAAGCAGATGGTCCCAGGAAAGGGACCTGAAGGATCTGGCAGAGATGCTCAGGGCCCCAGTGGGTCAGCAAAGAGAACAATGTGCCCTCACAGGAAGATCCACATAACCTGCAGATTGAGCTGCCTTTACTGCTACTGAAAGGGAAAGGAGCTGACAATGCTTAGCCCAGACTAACCACTTGAGTAATTACTCAGTTTCTTAATTGATGTTTCGGTATGCCTGAGTCTGAAATGTCAGGGAGACTGCTGATTATTTGCCTTAAAACACCATGCTGTGAGCTGCAGTGATTGGAGAGCTGCCTGCTGGGCAGCTCAGAGCTCTGGGCAGAGCCCCTGAGGATGACCTCCATAGCAACATCTGGCACCATCCTTAGTTTTCCTAAGGAGAGCCTTTGCCAGGTTCTGCCATATCTGTCACTTTATCAGGCAGATTTTGTGCCTGGTGTGAACTTCCAGGCTGTTGCTTTTTCACTGTGAGCCAGGTCTGAACAAGCTTAAAGCTAGCAGGGAATGCTTGCACAAGTTATGGCCGCAGCAGGGACTGCACTGCAGATATATCCTGAGGCTCCGATTCAGCAACGAAATGCAATTGTCCACCAACACCATTTAAGCTTGTTACATGATCCAGACCCTAGAATCTGCCTTGGAATACTGGAAGCAGTAAATGCCTATAATGGCTAATTAGATTAAAATTGTATTAACGATTTCTTAGCTAAGTTCTGATAAATAGAGCTGTGATCTTACATGACCTTGTTTTCTACAGAAAGGAGGCTCTTGTATCCAGGAGGACTCATTTCAGATGAGAGTAAAGTAATTGTATGAATAATTACAAATAGAGAAGGGGTAAATAAGAGTACAGGTAAAAAGGGGCAGGGGTAAATGGTTAGCCGTAATAGGGCGGTGTGTTCTTTCACATGGGCAACATCTGTCTCGCTTCCCCACATCCACTTATACAACAACTGATGATTTATTTTATTTCTAAGGTCAGAGTCAGGTTTCAAATATTATTTGTAGAATTGTAGAATAGCCCAGGTTGGCAGGGACCTTGAAAGATCATCTGGTCCAACTTTTTGTGGGAAAGGGAGCCTGACATTATCTAGCACCCTGTCCAATCAAATATGGAAAATACCCAGCAATGAGGACTCTAGCATGTCCCTGAGGAGGTTTTCCCAGTGAATGATTCTTCCTACCGTAAAAAATGTCTTTATTATGTTGAAATGATGTTGAGATTTTCAATTCTGCTTTTGTTTCCAACAATCCAATGCAACAAGTCTCTCAAGAGTCTATTGAAGCAGGAACATGGATGTTTGTCAAGTT
The DNA here is from genome assembly GCA_013400055.1 of Nycticryphes semicollaris. NCBI lineage: Eukaryota > Metazoa > Chordata > Aves > Charadriiformes > Rostratulidae > Nycticryphes > Nycticryphes semicollaris. Next base: position 1,197,455 of record VXBJ01005132.1, read on the forward strand.
GGCTAGGAGGACTATTAGTTCTAAACCTCTGTATTACTGTTTTATTAGGAATGTAGCAATTACTTTAAACTAGGTACAACAGTTTAAAGCAGCAGCAAAATTGTGACTGATGAAATATCATTAAGCTTCTACTAAAAAGTGAATTTATGCTATGGTCTTTCCCCGAGTGTTTATGAGAACTAGACATGAAAGCTGGAATAACTAAATCCAGCCTGCAGTTGGTTATTTTAGCCTATGGAAAAATACAAACGCATTTTCAAGGCAGAACATCATCCTGCCCAGAGCCATTAAAATTTTTATGTGAAATGTTATGGTAGGTGGTTCCTGCATGTTTGTTTGCACAAGCATCATGATCTATTTCAATTAACTTTATTCTTGTTTATATAAAGGATTGTTAGAAACATTCCCTTTTCTCTTTTCTTGGTGCTTCCTACTCACTGTGTGTAGTATGTGCAAGTACTGTTCAACCATAAGACTTGCCTTGAACTTGCTTAGTTTATAGACTAGATTGAAGTAATCTCTGAACAGGGTCAATAGGCATTGACCTATTGACGTCTGTCAATGCACCCAGGAAGCATCATTGCTCCAAATAGTCATCAGTATTGTAGATGGCACAGTGTTGGAAGCACAGTTTTTTTGCCAGAGATTTTGGCCTTCTACACCTTGGCATATTATATGTAGCTCTACTGAGGGATATTGAGCTGCTGAGGGATATTGGATCCAGGGGAACCATTCAAGTGAGAATGTGTTCTGTTAGGTTTTTTTAAATTTTATTTATACATAATTTTATTTCCTGTATGATTGTTCATTCATAAATTACAGCTCTGACCTTGGAATATAAAGTATCGCAGATTCTGACATGTTGTCATGCCACTGTTGGTACCAGAAACCTGCTCATGCCTTCATAGCAGTGAGTTCCAATACCAAGATCCCTAGGGGAAGACTGGGACCAAAGAGGCTTATGATATACCTGTAGCTCTTTATTCGTAGACCTCACAACAGCTACTGAAGAAACTTTTATTTAAGATGCACCTTTTATTTGTTCTATTATTTTAGCTGAAGTGAATGCTTATTTTTCAGTTTTGTCTGGGGTTTATTTTCAGACAGGTTTTTTTGGAAAAACTCTAGGTTTTTGCTTAGTACTGACGTCAACAGTTCTGTCACCAGAATCTTCTGGGTTTTTTTTCAGAAAATGTGATATCCTTGTGATGAGGAATAGAGTATTCTCCTGGCTCTTTCACCTCCAGTTTTGTGTGTGGTATGGTAGGGAGCTCTCAGGAAGTGAACCAAGGACAAGACAGAGGAGAGTGGTGGCTCTCCCCAGAGGCTGAAACATTAATGCCAAGTTCTGAGTGGTGGTGGGAGATGTGGCCAACTCCTGTGCGGAAAGCACTGAAAGAGGAAAAAGGTGATGATTCAGTTTGCATATTCCCAGCTGAGGGCAAAATGCATGATAAGCCAACTGTAATTTCTACACTTGTCCTTAGAAAATAGTGTGGGCACAGAATATAACTCTGGACTCCCTTGGTGCAGAAGATGGTGAGGGAATACAGGCAGATGGAAAGCTATCAGAGAGGGTTTTTTTGTTCCTTGGACTCTTCCTTGTTAAAGCATTGGTGCCATACTTCCCAGCTACCCTGTGATATGAGTAATGATACCCTGGGAGCAGAATGAGGTAGTGATACATGATGGGAAGGAAGGCAATTGTTTGTCTCCATAAAGTATCATGATGGGATTTTTAGGCTGAGCAAAGAATATGTGCACATAACTTCCTATGAACATACACCAAGACAAGATGAGGCTCCTTGGTGGTTCTGACATTTACTGCTGTTAGCTCTGAGAACCACACGCTCTGCTCACCACCATGCTGCTTTTGTTCAGCTTGGTTGCACTACTGGGAAATAATGATAGCCCATAAATGCTGAAATGAATCTTGCCAGTGAGCTTGCAAGTGGACCTGCATAGATGTGAAGCTGGAATAATCGATTGCTCTTTACCACACGTTTAAGAGAACCAGGACCTGCACAACCAGGAGGGATATGGAAGCAAAAGGATGAAGTGGACTGGCAAACTTATCAGGGGAAGTTTGGAAGACTTCTTTCTCAGTTGCTCCTGGCTTTATCCATTGCATTTGGATAAGCATTAATCAGAACAGAAGTTTTAAACCTCCCAGACAGCAGCAATTTGAAGTACTGTCCATCCAACTTTGCTGAAATATGCATGGAACGAATTTCAGCTAATACATTATTAATTTTGGTAACGCCATGTCTCTAGCAACCTCATATATATAGAATAAGGAATGTGAATATTTAGAAAATTTCTTTTATGTGTGTATACATATACCTGCCTGTGTACACACCTATGTGTGTCTCACATGAATGTGACTGTAGGTTTTTGTAAGCATTGTATAAGATTCAATCTTGATGGACATTGGAGATTAAAAAAAAATTATCAATTTTTCCTTTTAACTATTTAGTTCCTGTTTAGTGACCTTTTGTTCCTAATGCATTAAATGAATTGAAATGAATGCTTTCACTGGCTATTTATGGGAAAAGGCTTTAAGATACTAAAGGGATACTAAGAGGGATTTTTACAGAGCATTTTATTTATAATATAAAGCTGGAGTAAATAATTGCACACTATACAGAGCAACAATTCCTACATGTCGTATTTATACAGTCTTCACAATATTTATCACTTTTAAAAATTTGAGTGATAACTGAACTGCCTTTCATCAAAAGTAGTCAGAATATATCTTAAACTGACAATTCATTAGGGTGTTGCCAATGTAGTTGCAGAGCTTTCTATCGTTTTCTGAACTACATTGCTTATATAATAAAACTAGTAGCAAATAATAATCTTCGGTGACAGATGTTTCAGCTCTTGGGATGCATTTAGTGAGGTGAATATAAAATAACGTGAAGTGATTATTACAGGAAGAAAGAACAAGGAGTTACCCCATCAGTATAAATAAAATGACTGATGCAGTAAGCTAATAATATGTTAACTTTGTCACTTTATTCTCAAGATGGTGCTAAAAGACTGTAATCTATTTAAATACTTTCAAATTTGGGGGGCAAACTAAAAAAAAAAAAAAAAAGGATTTTTCTTTCTATGAATTAATATTGTGGAAGAACCATTTTTTTATTTAAAACCTGTATATGTATGTGTTCTTGGAGTGACTCTGGATCTACAGACTTTGTTAAACAGACTTTCCTGTACACTGAAATCCAGACTCCGGGTAGATCGCTATCTCAGTCCATTGTTTGACCATATTTCAAGATCATTTTAAGATTAAATTCTTATTGCTCTCTCCATAAAATATTTGGGAAGCCTGCTCCATTAATCAAGTTTTAAGATAAAAACATATCAATGTGCTGGATTTTTAGATGGAAACACAGTACAAAGTCATTATCTTTCAACAGTCAATGGATTTTACTACGAACCCTGTGGGAATTATCAGCATTGAAATCTCGGAATCCTAAATGCAGGGGCTTTCTGTTGCACCACCCTTGGGAGAATCCATGTAGAGGACAGATCCTTAGCTCTTCTTAAAACTGGTTTAGCTCATTTGAGAAAATGTATGCCTATTTCTCTCAATGAAATAGTAAACTTCTTTACTGCTGTTAAGTTATTTGGAAGTGAATATGAAATGCTTGATAAATCACATCCCTTTTCTGTATGTGATTATCTCAAGTGTTGTACTAGTACTTGTTGTCATACAAGGCTGTAACTGATGTTGATCACCTTGGTGTGAGAACTGAGTGATGTATTATCTGTTTTGTAGGCAGCAAGAGATGAAAAATTAAAATGCTTCTCTACTGTATCTGTGAGCACATATTCTCAGAGATTCTCAGATGACTCTTCATATGATGTGCAAATTCTAATTAATTGCCAGCCCACCTTTCTTTGATGTTAAAACTCCAACAGCCATTTTAAAAACACTACTTGTCACATAGATTTATTTCAGTTTATGAAGACTAGATTCTTTATTATTTTAGGACTAGTGGGCAGAAGTAGCCCAGAAATTTTACAAAAAAAATGAAAGGAGAACCTGGGTTTTGTCTGACTAAGATTGTAGTGCAGCGAACATCTGCCACCGTAGAAGGTGCAGAGGGCTCTCACAACCTTCTCCACCCCTACAGCAGGTGTATGCATCTGTCATGCTGAGGTAGCTTAATGCTATCTGCTGCTTCCTTTCTTTCTTTCTTTTATTTTTTCGATTCTTCCCCCCCACCCCCTTCTTTTGAGTGGGAGTATTTCTTTGAAAAGTTAGACTATCTGCACTTTTTTGCAGACATTTATGTTTGACTGGAGGCTAGAAGTGGCTTATTCTGGCCTGATGTTAGTCTCCCTAGTTTTGTTTCAGTAAACGACTTCTGGTTGCTACTTTCTGCCTGTGGTTTATTCCATACAAAAAGGCAACTTTCCTCCAAATCCATCAGTGGTTTATATCACCAGGTACATTTCTCCAGCAATTCACTTCTTTTAAAATGGAGGCTGAACAGTCTGATGAGAAATAGATACCGTGGGGATGTCTGGTCATGACTACCATGCTATATTCTTCCAGAAATCACTGGGCCAAGGAGGAAGTGCATTCTTCAGGGGTCTGGCATTAGAAGTTGTTTATCAGCAAAGGCTCATCATTAATGAAAGACAGGCCTTGTCTTTCATGGGATGGGGCAGAGCTGGCAGCAGAATCACATCATGGTTTCAACAGCATCTCTGCCCATCAAAACCCACTGGTGCTGTATTTCAAAGCAAGACGTGATTCTTTCCTCTTGAGTATCCTGATTGCTTAGTAGCACAACTACTGGTGCACAGCTAACAGCACACCTACTGCTATTTCAGTATACTTTAGTTCTCTAGTGCTTGGTTCAAGCAGGATGAGAGCTGCCTTCTGCCACTTAAACAGTTATTTTTGTGCCATGGGATGGGGGAGGGAGTCTGCTGCACTAGTGTGGGATCTGTATTTTAATCTGCTGCTGATGGAACATATACATGTATTCCATCTGCATCCCATCGTTGTATGGTGACAGGTAGCTTCCTCTTCCCTTTTAAAAAGAAGAGTTGGTGTGCAAAAATAACCGTATTAAAAGATGTTTTTAAAGCCACAATGTTAGCAAGATTAGGAAGTGAGCACTTTTAATATGGCCTCTAATTGTGTTTTGCTTTTTCTTTGGGAAATCTCCATCTGCAGATGAATCAAGTATATGCCGCGAAAAAGGTTGCTGGTTGTACGTCTCATTTCTCTTTCACTCAAGTTCCGTAGGTGTATAAATAATGATGTTGTAATTAGATGTCTGTTTAGTTTTTTGTCCCTAACTTTTAGTTGTCCTTTTTTAAAGATTACAGAAATACTTAATTAAAAGTCATGGTTGGCTGTCATTAGAACCACATACTCTTAGTTTCCTGGGTGCTCAGCTGAGACGTGGAAATTTTGGTTTTAATCTCAGAGACCAAGCCTTTGCACCTGACACTGCTGCAGCTTTGCAACTTTGGCAGAAAGCCAACTGGGATGTCAATGGGCTGGGGCTCAGGACATGGTTAGTGATAGCCCTTCTCTCTGGTTCCTCTAGCGCTTGAGGAGTCTAAGCTCCCATCTCAGTTCTCAGTTTCTCTCTGCAAGGTGGAGACAGACTTAATTTCCATTATTGTCTGCAAAATACTTGGACACCATGTCAAAAGTCCCATGGTACAACCCAGGAGTAAATATGTGAGTAAGTGGTGTGACCTGGTTATGTTAGCACTTACACTTCCAAACTTGAGGGTGCTCTGAAACCACAGCTGCTTCAAGCCCTTCACTTCAGGCTGATGGGCACAGAATATGTACAGATACAACTGCTTTTTTCCTGCTACATGCACATTTCTATACACAGAGATATGTGCATATGTGTGTGCGTATATACCTCAACTTAAGATATTTAAGAAATATTTTGTGCATATGAAAATTACTTTATTTTAAATGAAAAAAAACCACGTCAGGCCCTTAATCCCTAGTGCATTAAATCTTACCTCTGGTTATGTGGGAAGAGAGTTCAGGAGGGTATTAATGCTTGAAATTACTGAGCTGTTTGTAGATGTAGTTAGTGAACATAGGCAATAATCTGTTGTTTAAAAAGCAAAATCCCCTAGGATTTTGAATCCATGTGTTCAGTGTGCATGCATGGTGTGTCTATCTAATAGATCAATATTTCACAGACCAAGAACAATTTACATGACAGACTGTAAATTATAATGGCTCCCAAACCAGCCAGTATAAATGGATTCTAAGCAGCGTGAATCAATAACAGACGCTTCTCTAATAGCTTCCCCAGTGCTAGTGGGAGACAAAAGCCAAAACACCACATCTGTTGTTCTGTTGCCACCTCATGAATGCCTGATAATACATAGTCCATTCAGTTCTTTGTTCTGGTCATTATTTTTTTACATTTTCTGTGAAAATCTTAGCAGGGTAACCTATAGCCCTGTGCGTAAACTTAAGATCCTCACTTTTTATGCCAAAGCAAATCAAACTTCTTGTACATACATGTACACATGTGTACACGTGGCATTTATTTAAGCACAGTGAGCAACTGACTTCATAGCCAGATGTCAGGAATGGGATAGTATGGTTATGTGGGACACACGGCTTAGTCCCCATTGATAAGTTTCAGAAAAATAATGATGATTAGGTAGTTAATACTTCTGAAATGCTAACTGTTGATCATGGAGATACACACTGTGCGTAAGGATTTCCAAAGCGATGCAGTCCGCCTCAGACAGCCTTAATTCTCTGTCTTCTGTCAAACCTATAAAGAATTCACTTGAGCTACTAATCTGAAAGTACTCCTGCTCAGTTCACTAATAGCCTCTTTCATTTGTTTCTTCTAGTAAGAACAAGCAGTCAATCCCTTCTATACTTTTGTACATTTGTAATGAATTTTCTGTACCCTTCTATTTCTGACTCTCAGGTCCCTTGCTCTTTCTCCTTGGATCTCAGCATTTTTTGAACTCCTTTAATTTTCTTCCTTTTTTTTTTTTCACAAATTCTCATTTGTTCCTGATGATTCTACTGTGCCTTCTTCCATGTCATGCCTCATTTTTAAATTTATTTTGTGTGGGTTATTGGCAATGAAATAGCCTTCCCCTCAATAAAAACCAAACCAAACCACCCCAAAATCAAGACAGCCCAAACAAAGAAAAACCAACCAAAAAACCCCAAAGACAAATCATCCTTCCCCACAAATCTCTAATTCAACAACTGTGTGGTTTATGTACATCTGCTGGTGATAGGAGTGAAAACTTCTGTCCCTGCCATCCTTGTTCACTTAGCCTCGCTCCCAACAGCTGGATCCCTCTGTATCAATAGTCACTCTACTCCTGATCTCTGTATATTGTTCCCCACCTCTCTAGTGGTTTTGAACTGAGAGTTATATGAGGACTGTCTTCTTGTACCTGTACTTTTAAAGAGGTCTGGATTTTATGAGGTTATACAGGTAAAAATGGGATATTAAGATTCTCACAATTCTCTTCCTCCCTCCTAGCTTTTCTCACTTTCTATTGAGCTATAATGAATTATCTGATTTCTAGTTTAATTTTCTTAAGGTCTATCTGACAGCTGAATGCTAATAGGTCTAAGAATGGATTTCTTACTCTCCTCCTCCCTTCCAAAAAACTTCTCTTGTCTTCATTCCCAGTTCTAGTCATTGGTGTGAACAGAGGGTTCTGTTATTTCTGTCTCCATGGCATTTCTTAATTTCAGTATCATCTTTAATTCCCCTGGTTTTCCCTCACTTCTTCACTACTTGGTTGAGTGTTTTTATAATGATCTTACATGTTTTTTCAATCTAATCATATCACTAAAACTGCTGTAATACACACTCTGTGTAATAACATAGGCTGATACACAGTCTGGAAAGCTGCTGCTAAGATTCCCCCTTCCTCCCCTCTGCACACATATACTCTCTCACTCCCCCTCCACTGTTCATCGTTGCAATTGCATTCCCATTTTTTCCTATCTTTCTGCAAGGACATTTTCTTTCTATTATTAAATTGAAGCTTCTTCTGCCTTTCAGAAAGCACAAGTAATTAGATCCTGGTTATAGACCTGCTTTTCTCTCTGTCTATTCAGCCTGTATCCTTTAAAAATGTGTTTCCTCAGGATGTCCCATAGTCATGAAACTACTAGGCAGTTGTAGTCACTGAAGTACGTATTCCTCATTACACTCATTTCTTGTAAACATGAGCTCTCTGGTGCAAGAACTGTATTAATGATTTGCCACAGCTTGTCTTCTGTACAGGTCAGTGTATGTGTCTGATACTCTAAAAATCAAAAAATGCAATGGATGACTGCCATGAAAAGGAGGAAGAAAGAGTGGCTAGGGGTGTGGCAAATGAATTAGCACCAAGTACAGTTAGAGCTACCTGGTCAGTCTTACTGGAATAGTGAATATAAGCCTGAGTGCAAATACTATAGATTGCTTGGTGCATTTCTGTGTATAGAAGAGATAGGAGTGGAAAAGAGGAAGAAACAAAACAGTCTGCTTTTTCCCCTCTGCAGTAATCTATAGATGCTTGGCTGAGATGGGCTAATATTAAAACGAAAGCACATTGTCACACTCTTCCCACACCTCCGAGCAACAGACTGCACCATACATAAGAGACAGTACTCCCTAACATCTGACTAAAGCACATTTACTTTCACTGTGCCAAAAGGAGGATGGAAATGGTATCAACACCTTGCTTTAAAAATGCTGTGAGCAAAGATTAAAGGAAAAAAAAAAGAAAGAACAGAAGAAGGCAGCTTATATTTGGAGCTCAAATTGTGATTTACACTGACAATTTCAGTCGTAAGCAATTCCATTGCTGGGTTTTTTAATTCTTTTTAGTTTTTTACCTCTTAGCTCTCCCTGAAGCTATAAATCACCTCAAGCATAGTGAATGAGCAGCAACTGTATCTTTCTTTTAGGCAACACTACCTGTTCTCTTTTGCTGGCCTCCCTGCCCCTAAAAACAAGTTATACTATGAATCTATGATATAAANTTCTCTCTCTCTCTTTCCATCTCTCTACGTTTCTCTGTTTCTCTCTTTCCCTCTTTAAGCAGAACCTCTCACTCCTCTCTGGTATGTGGTCTATTGTGATTCCTTAAGACTTATAAATGTCAGTCCTTCCCCCAAACTCCCCCCACCAGATTCTGCTGTTTCAGTTCTCCAACATCTCTTGCTATATATAGCCAATTTGTCTAACTGAATAGAAAAAAAAAATCCTTTACTTTCTGTAGGGAATACTAGCAAAGCAGCAAATATTGCCATGGCAACAAGCCTCTCAATCCATCAGACTCCTGCAGTATCTAATACATAATCTGTAAGGCGGAGTCTAGTGTTGAAAAATGAACATAACATATTGTCACTTCAGTGTTTAATATCCCTTCCCCCTGACCTTAATTAGCTCACCTTATCTTGGGTAATTATTCAATTTCTGATAGAAACATCTATTTTATTTTGCTTTACTGAGGAAGTTAATGTGTGATCCACCTTCATTAAAATGCAACTTTTGACTTTTTCCCCACAAACATGCCACAAAATGGGAGTTTCTATAGTAACACACAATGCAGACTTAATTTGAAATTATAATCTCTTGATAAAGATGAGATTCCCCCAGCCCCCTTCTCAGTGGGGCTCATTTTTAAAAAAAAAAAAAAAAAAAAAGGTTTGCCACAGTGGCATACCTCTCATGTTCCAAAGGAAGTTTGAAAAGAGTTTCTTAAAATTAAAAACCATTATTTAACAGCACTGATGGAGTTAAAAATACACGTTTGCAGCACCTGTTTTCCTTGTACATTATAATTTTTGTATAATTTGGTTGCATTTTAGCCTCCTCTTCTTCTTAAATCATTAAATTCTTTTTCTGTGACTGTTTGCTCAATGTCATGGAAAAAAAAAGATAACTATTTGAATGAACAATGGTTGCAAGGGTTTCTGGAAAAGCCTTTACTAAGTTTAATGATAGACTTGGATTTTTACCCTAGTTTTCTAAGACATATACTATCATGCAGTCTGTTTATCACCCATTTAATGTGGCAAATTGAAAAAAAAAATTAATCCACTGGCCAATTTCAGCAGCATTTAAGAAGCATTTCCAGGCCTTATGCTGCTGAGTGGGAAGATGTAGATCTGCAGTATTGTCAAGGATTTGGAAGTGGAGATGGGAGGGAGGGAGAAGAGAAGGGTTTGATTACAGTTGGGGTGTCCAAAACAGGAGCATGAAGGAGTGAAATGCTTCATGGAGAAATGGACTTTGCGAGTGAGGCAGAGGGTGCCAACTGGCTGCTCCCAAACAGTGGGGTGTTTGGGGAAAGAACTGATGCTTACTACTAACGGCCCATGTGGAAATGGCTTAGCACACCAGCTTTTACCAAATCACTTCCACAGAATGAAGCTAAATCTTGCTCTAACTCCCTCCCATCAACAATGTTTCTCTGGGACTTCAAATCAGGCTCCTAATGGCCAGGACTTATCCATTCAAGCTGTGAAAGTGGCCATAGAAACCACTGCCTCGTTCTCTTTGTGGCTCTGTACCTCCAAGGAAGGGACTCTCAGTTATGGACCCCGGACTGTTCTTCACTGGCACTCGCACAAAGCCCTACAGATGTTTCTGAACAGTGAACAGCAGAGTTGTGCCAACAGCCTGACTTAAGCTTTGCTACCAGTCCACCTATTTGCCAACAGGCTTCTGCATGGTTGTTTCAGATCTACCCTGAAAGAGAAGAAAGGGTAGACTGTACTAATTTGAAGAAATGTACTTTAAAACTAGACTATTTCAAGCTACTTTGAAATGCGGTCATTTTAAGTGTTGCCTTTACACCTGCAAAGAAGCAGCCTTTGAGAGTTCTGTAAACATCACTCAACTGCATGACAAAACTGAGAGCAGAATCTCTTGCAGCAGGGGCACAGAATGAACTGAGACAGTACTGGGTTTTAAAAACCTATCACATGCTCAAGATATGGCAACTCAGTGATATCTAAGACCCTGACATTGGCAGTGACTCCACTGTGTGGACTGTTCTGCCTGACTAGCAGTCAGTGAGGTTGTTTCTTAACGCAGGGTTAATACCTGTTCAAAGTTACTGACATAAGGAAAACATTTAAATGAGTTCCTGAGTCCCCTTCCTTTTCATGTTAATGTCATGGGCGCCTTATAAAATTAGGGAGGCAGAAGAACAGTAGGAATTTTTTTGTTCACTTTAATGGGTTTTGTATCATGCTTTTCATGAATTCATTTTTTAACATTACAGCCCAGCACATATGACTGAATGGGTACTAAAAATATGCAGCATTCATCCACAAATTAGTACAACAGCATGAGTTACTTATGCTTTAAATAGTAATACTCCCCTAAATAATAATGTTATCACCAAAAAGACACTCAACTACATGCAAGAGCAATATGCCATAGGAAAAAAACAGGAGGTCTGTAGATAGTTCTTTGCTGCCTTGTTAAAAAAAATTTAAAAAATAGAAAAGATTAGAAAATGTGCACCAGTACACCATTCTATATTTTGGTAGGCCACAGAGGAAATTATTCTTTGCCTATCATTAAAATTACTTTCAAACATTGTTAGAAAACAGAGAAGAACAAGATATTTAAACAGCCTCCCAAATCTGTCAAGTGAAAGTATAGGTTTTCTAAACTCAACAAAAATGTGCCACTTTTAAGGACAAGTAATCGCGCTATTTGTTTTCCTCTTGATTTGTAGCTAGGTTAGCAAATGCTTCATGACACGTGATATGACTCCATTGTGTAAGTTCCTGGGAGCAACAGAGAAAACCTGTGATGCAGAGATAGCAGGCTCAGCTTGACAATGATAAATATGTCAGACGATGACAATCATTCTGTGAATTTAGTTCCTGTGAATGAACGAAAATGATAATTTAAAGTGTCATGATTTGGAAGCGTAATCATCTTTGTATCAGTCATTCACAATCAGTTGTAGTAGAACAGAGCCTGATATTGTTCCATGCATAAAGTGCGAGCTGTGTGAAGATGTGGATACAGATTTGGAGTCAGACAGGAGCAACAGATCTGACCTCCTAGATCAAATTTCACCCAAGAACTGAGCTCAATCACTTACATAACACTAAAATTCGACTGAGTTGATGGAGATGAGGCAGAAACTATGTGTTTACACAAGACAAATACATCGTGGGTTTTGTCTCCAGTCTCTTTGGCCACACCACTCTCAGTCCGCACAGTAGCTGGGTGAGGAAGAACCCAGATGAGGAAGGACAGGGCTCAGTGAAAACCCTTGCAACAGTGGCCAGTGACTCTTCTCAGCTTCAGAAGTGTCATGGGTTTTCTGTCTCTCTGTAAACTGGTACCTTTCCTTTGGGAATTCGATAGGATCTCTGAAGTCTTGGGATCAAACTAGAATAGTTTTATAGTTGTTCTTAGAGCTCTTATTACCACTCAGGTGGACACATACTGACACTGGATTAAAAAGCTCCTCAGCCTTGAAAGTATAGGAAGACAGAGAAAGTTATAACTGCTGAGTGACACTCCTAATGGGGAGCTAGTGGTGGTAACGGTAATAGGTGGTGTTCATAGGTGATGATGAGGGAGATAGAAACTAACCTCTCAAGCAGACTGATGTGAAGTTCTTCTGTGAAACTGTCCACAGAAGAACGTTTTGCCTAGTCTTTACTGTTTAGTGGATTACCTCCTGCTAACCTCCCTCCTAGTGGATGATCTCCTTCCAACTCCTTGTATTTTAATGTCTGAGTTACTAAACTGTATTTGCAGCCCAATAGCCCATCTCTGCCAGGATTCCTTTTAACTCTTTATCTACTCCATGGTACTTTGTGGCAAAGTGTTTCATAGGCTGCATGCTCTATGAAAAATATTTCTTCAGATGTGACACATTCAGGTTTTCTGATATCTGTCTTTTGACATGTCCCCTCACTACAAATTGGTGCTTCCAGGAAGGGTAACGAGAAAAACATTGATTTAAGGTACTATTCCACCAGTTGATCTGAAATAACCTGTGTCTGTCCCAAGGAAACATGGGATTTTATTTTGGATGAATATTGATTATGATGAATTACTTTACATCAACAATGGTCAGATATAGCAGCTTGTTTCTTTTTTCCTTTCCCTTTCCCTTTCCCTTTTCCATTTCTTTATCTTTCTCTTTTTCCTCTTTTTCTTCTTATTCTTCATCTTTGTCTTTAACATATAAGTCATTAAGCCAAACTAAGAACAGAAAGTGCAGTTTGGGCTCTGACTTCAATATTTGATGGACATTTCCCAGGTGAAATGCCATATACCATTGTAAGAGCTAGGCTTTCCAGCGTGACTTTGCTTAATAATACTCTGTGTTGAGAATTCGCTTGTAGGTATGTAGATTGAGAAATATGAAGTATGAAGTTGACAAAGTAGAGAGAGTTCAGCAAAGAACAACCAGGACTGGAGGCCCTGAATTCTGAAGTGGACGATGGAATCTAATTCTGCAGTTTAATTACAAGGCAATTAGAGAGCCGTTCTGCAAGCTGGTAAATATTTGAAGTGGGTAGATAGGGGAATTATTTACAGGAGGGATGATAATCAGAAAAAGGAGCAACCTCTCATTATACAGCAGAATTTCATTCAGTGCACAGTGCTAATTGAGGATCAGCAGGGATACACAACCACGTCCTCTCTGTTCTGCAGAGAGATATGCCTGTGTAACATGCACGGGTTGACACAGCAAAGGGGTCAATGCTGAAGTCTGTGATAGACTGATGTTGGTCTATCAGTAAGATCACTGCTATCCCTGCATCTAGAAACAGTGCTGCACTGACTTAAAGGAGGACAGATCTTACAGGCCTATTCATTCTCATTGGTTTATCTTTTAACAGCTCTTGACAATGCCTCTCACTGGAGTCTTTCTGGTTTTCTCTTCCAGGTAGGTCCAGATATTTTATGGTAAAAGGAATAGCAGTAAATAAAGTTGGAAGAGCCTGAGCTGTGAGTGCAGTCATTGGTTCAGAAATAATAGTTTGAATTAATACGTTCTGTGTATAAGAGAGAGTTTGACTTGTAGGCATTATTTTGCCTGTAATATGTTTAATATAGTCCCTGCTATACCCTGTCAAATGTTTAAAGAGCAATGGAAGCAGGTGAAAAAATACAAGGAGAATATAGTTTAGCTTTAGGGATTAATCTAATACCCGATTATAAGGCTTTTAAAAGACATCTGTCAAAAATACAGATAATAAGACCCTTCTCTCATTGCTTATATTGAATAATGCAACTGGGCCCTTTTCCCAATGAAGTGGAGTATTTCTCTCTCCCATCAAATAGTTTAACTGTGTTCTGTGGCATTTTCCATTCATTGATTCTGGACAATGAATTCCATTCATTGATTCTGGACACCTAATTTTCAAAGTCTAAGGGTCTTAAAATCTGACACATTTACAGTACTACCCGTTTAACTGCTGTTCTTGTACACCTCAGATGCTTTTTTTTTTTTTCTGGATTGTTTTTCCCTTTACTGTTGAACAACATTCTTTGTTATTCATCATGCTATGCTTATTTCCTAGAACTAAAATCCATTATGGTCTCTTATCTGCTTGATAGTTCAGTAAGCCTGATCCATGTCAGACAGTTTTCTACAGCTTTCAGAAACATTGATCCTGTTTTTCACTGTTTAATTCAACTCATCTGCTCTCTGTGAAAACAATTGATGAGAAAATTTTAATGACTTCTTTATCCTGAGTGAATATGCTCTTTACGTGGTCTTTTCTTTCAGCACTGCACACTGCTCACTTCTCCAGCTGAAGTCCATTGTTGATTAGCACTTTTGGAAGATTTAAGTGCATGTTAAATAATAATAGAAAAAACTCTGCATTAGAAGAGCATTAAAATTGTGAAGCCAAGCCCCAAATAGCTGAAAATAGATAGTTAAGGGTGTAATGCTAACTGGCCCAAATGTGAACATTCACATATTATTTAGGCTATGATAAGAAAATATTATCTGAAAAAAAGCTTTAGTCACCTAACTGACAGTTTTGGCAACTCAGTCTTCAAAAACTGGTACTTAAAATCTGAAGTGCCTTCCTCTTTTCGATATTAAATTTCTGCACATGCTTAAACTGATTCTAGTCATACCCAGAAACACCGGGCATATATTTCCCTTCTAAATTAAATATATCCCTTCTTCTTAAATGTCTCTCACACCAAATCTGATACGGATTCACAATTTTACCCTCATTAGAAGCTGTTATTGCAGTATGACTATGGATTCAGTTCTGTAGAATAAAGTGCAGTGGGAAGCTTTGGAGGTGTTTTTCTAAAAACTTTTTCTCTAGACCACTCAGATTTAGTATAGAAGATGAGTATTTGCTCTGGGAAGCACGTGACTGAAAAACCCAGCTTCACTGTGCCATGGACCATCACAATGCAAAGGAAAGGCACTGAGAATTAAACAGTCAGCTGACTATTGCCTCTATTTTAGAAGTGGGTGATCGTGAGCTAATATAAGTAAGGAAAGTATTCAAACACACACCTACCATGAAAAATTAGAAACTCAACAGAATAAATGTTGCTAAAGGTGTAAGCAACAGGAAAAACAGTGTTTCAATAAGAAGTGGTACTATGCTGCCTAAATGTAATCACTGTTCTTAATTAGAAAACCAGAAAATTTTACTTCACTGATTATTCAGCTTCCCTGATATTTTCAGTTTAATTTTCACAAAAATTTTAGCTTAGCAAAGTAACACTAGCAGTGCTATAAAATGTTAATACGTTTTTACAAAATCTAAGTTTCTAGAATCATATGATTATATGTGTCTTGTTTTCACATGAGAAAAAAAATCTGTCCCTCACACTAGCAGAGAGGAGTTAAAGAACAGACCCTTAAAAGCTCAGAGAATGCAAAGAAAATACTCTTCACATTGTTGTATTACTGAGGACTGAAAATACTGTCAATCAGCTTCTTTATTATGACAAGTTCCTTTTGTTTCTTACTGCATATACAAGTTCACAGTTCTTCTAAGCCCCTGCTAGTGCATCACTGAAACAGCAGAACTTCTTGCTTTCTTGCATAATGAACTCCTGTTTTAGAATTTCATTCTTCTCTTGAAACCTGACCTTTACCATGAAGAATAGAGTTCATTTTCATTTAATGATAATAGCATTGTTCTTTCTGTTCTTTTCATTTTATGCATCAGATAATTCCTGCTGAAATAACATTCCAATTACTATTATTATTAATAATAATAATAATACTCATAATAATAATATAACACACACTCTGGTTACTTGTAATTTAAATTTCACCAAAGATTTAAGGAGTTCATTTTGAAATAAATGTCATCAACTGCTATATATAGTATCAAATCAACAATAATTAGATGTTCCACTTAATAAAACATTTATCTCTGTGGCTCAATATTTGCTACAAACCTACTGCTCCAGAAATAACTCTCACAACAGAACTGTTTTCTTACTGAAAAAGAAGAGATTATGAAAATACACCATGTAGGAAAACTAGCCTTCCTATTCTACTCTTGGCACAGCCTAATGAAATGGATAATGATGAAATGGTAATTGAGTATCTTGAACATAAATGACTCTAACTTCCTCATGCATGGGCAAATGACTTTCTTGAATGAGTTTTCTGAATGGTTTGAGTTTTTGCACTTGAATTTTGTATTGTAAGAATCTGTTTTTTTCTAATGAATTGATGGTATTTGATATCAGTGGAAAATGTTGAAGTGGATATTTGCACTTAGAAATGCTTTCTGAGACTGAAGAATCAATATTCTAGACTGATGAGATGACTTTGGGGTACGTTCTTCAAAGTCCTGACTATGTATGCACAACTAGTGGTGTGTTCACACAGGATAACATTCATTCCCCATCAACTCATAATATGATAGTAAAAAGGTTAGGTTTCTGAACAAAAGTGAAAGATAAAAGGTGTAGTACTGGGAAAAACAAAAGTTCAAGTAGAAAGGTCCTATATGTCCTACAGCAAGAAAGAGTATATTGGATATGGGTTTACTGTAAGTACCATGCCGTTTTCTTATGTGTCATAAAGCAATCATTCAAAATAATTAGAACTGCTCACAAAATTCCATACTACACTGGCACATGTAAATCTCAAAATGCTAAGACTTTAAAAGTAACTCAAAGCAGAAATATTTTTCCCTTTATAAATCCTTTCCACAAGTGAGAGACCAATAGGGACACTTCAGATTCAGACACAGAGAAGAAAAGGAAAGCTTTTGGGAAAAGCACTCCATCACAAAACAGATCTCTCCTAGGGTTTTTCTGCTCCTGAAATTCTTTCAGGTTAGTTTGATTTATTTTTTTTAACCCCCCTTGAGTAGAATTCATGGTCTGCATAATTCAGAAGGTTTTATCTGGAGTCATCTAAGGTCTCAGTATTCATTATTTCACTGTCTTTGGAAGTGAATTTACAGACATTTGGAGTAAACATTTTTGTAACAAATGAAGGACCTCTTCTGCCTCTGGCTGTCCACATGCAAGTCTGTTCTGTGGCTTAACAGAGTAGCAGAACTAACATGACTGCTTACTGATGTGCCCCTGTGGCCGAAGAACACCTTAATTGGATGTCACTTGTTTGTTTAAATGCTTTAAGGCATCCAACCATGCCCATTTTCGATTCTAGCCTGTAGCAAGTTCACACTGCTCATATCACACATTGATTATTCTGCAGCCATCATATGGCTCACTAGATCCATACTTCTGCATAATTTGGAGCCGAGTCCTTGAACTTCCTCATCACTTTAGAGAGAAGAGTTTCTATAAACTCGCCTGTACACCAGTGACCTGGAGACCTCAGAGCTCGGTCTAGATGAAAGGGAAGGGACACTCACATTGTCACTTGGTCTTCAGCAAAGAGCACTCTGGCAGAGCTTTTAGAAATACCAGGGCCACGAGCAGAGCTTTGCAGGTGCTGTCCAAGCTGGCGAGCCATCATGTTGCAAAAGAAACAATCAGTTAGTCCCTGAGATAACATAAATGTCCCACAGACACCACTTAGGGGTTGTGATGTAGACTGTTTTCTTTCGCCCAAGTCAACTGAGGAACAGGCTGCACACCTTGAAGAGATGGATAACAGGATTAAAAACTGATGGAACTAAAGAGGAAATTCCTTTCAATCATGACATTGGACGTTAAGAGGACTTTTCTAAGGTGCTAACAGGGCATCATCATATTTGGCTACTCACTAAATGTCTTGTAATAATTCTTATTCCCCAAAGTATTCAAAATGATGATCAATCCTGACGACTGCATACCTCTTTATAGGATGTTTATCTGAATATCTAATTTTTCATATTGGCCAACTACATCTGATACTTTCCTGTACCACTTAATATTTGCTCTCCTACATTGCTTGCTGTGCTTTAGGTATTCACAGGCAAGATGATGACATCATTTGAGTTAAAGGTTACCACCAGTGCATGAGAAGCTTGAGAACAACCAGGACAGAAAAAAAAGCCCATGGGAAAATGATCGGTTTCTGGTTTTTTGTTTTTTCCATTTCCTCCCCCTACTCCTCCAGCTCAGTTTTTAAATATTTTGAGATTATATGAGGTTAATTGCTCAATGCAGGCATATGCATATGGATTTTAAGGCATTATAAAGGAGTTCTTGGACAGCTCCCTGGTGCTCGGTTTAACTAAGGTGGCTTTCTATTAATTCTGTGCAAGTGTTGTAAAATAATAACTTGGGGCAAAGAGTGGTCTTATTATTATGCATTTCTACTTCTATATCAACTCTAACGGACTATCCCTAAAAATTTAGCACATTTCTTTCTAGTTTGCACTTTAACTGTTGTATTTAAATTAATCTCCCTCTTACTATTTTTTTTAACTTTCTAGGCACGCAGTTCTCTCAACACATACAAGGCTCTGTCATGATACCTTGTATCTTTCAATCATCATAAAGGTCCTATAGAAATAAGACAGAAAGTATTAAAACATTCTTTTCTGTACCAATCTTCCTTACAATGCGACAGATCTTCTGAGAATGGAAATACAAAATGTGACAAAAATACAGACTGTTAGCCCTGCTAGCGAAGATAACAGAATTGGAACAACTATTGCATCAGGAATCGCAGGTATGGGGATTTCTTACTGTAGAAACATCCAGAGAATCTTTATGGAGAAGGGGCAGAGAGCAACGCTTGGTAACTTCATCAGAGCATTTTGATAGAGAGAAAAAGAGCAGTGGAAGGAATGTGATTGATTTTTGCTGGAACTGTGCAGAGATGTGAACAGAGGAAAGAGACAAGAAGCACAGTTCTTGGGTGAGACTGAAAGGAAAATAATAATTTTGCTATATTAGTACCATGATCAAGCTATATCTTGAGGCCTTTGAAAATCTCTAAGGCTTCAAAGGCTTTTTTATTTTCTCAGTTCCAGGAAAAAGGTTCAGCAGTCCAAATCAGAAGCCCACCCTATGCCAGCTTGTTGCTTTCTTATTACATTGATTTCCTTTTAATCTGCGCTAGCTTTAAAATTGGCACTGTTGTACATTCAGTAAGAAATTTCTTTCCAATTTGCAACACAGTTTATCATTTATTTAAAATATTTTAAAATATCATGCACTCATCTGAAAGTTTCATAAAACGCTTGCACGAAATATGAACAAATCCTCATACAAAGCAGCAGTAAATCCTTTTAAGAAGCATGCTATCTTACAGAAGCAAAATGAAAGTAATTCACAAGACAAACATGAATCCTAAAGGAAATTTAGAGTGAATTTTTGAGCTTGTTCCTGATCAATTATAAAGTTTATTGCATTCCTGATCAGTTACAAAGTCAGATGAGGCCACTCCTTTGACTCTTCAGACCACTGATAAATTTTGCTTGCTTTCCTCTAACACTTTTTGGTAGATTCCTTAACCTTGTTTCAGAAAGGCTGTGCAAAGTCCAGCGTGTACCTAATTCATAGAGCAGATACTGCTTATTTGCTTCCACCTGTGATACTTGGTTCCTCCATTGTTCCATCCATCTTCTAGCCCTCCATCAATACATAATACATCTTACAGCTATCCAGCAACACCAGAGAAGTGATGGGGTCACAGGATGTTTCAAAGAATGACATTGTACATCCACAGAGATTAATGGAGCAGAAGTACCATCCCTTATAGTGGAAGGATTCTCTAGGGTCTGGTATGATTGTCCTTTTGGGCCTTGCTAAGCTGTGTTATTGGCCTTTCTACTGTTACCATGGAGAAATACTCCTTTCTACTTATGAATACTGCAGGAAGTATAGGAATGTGGATCCTGTTGGTAGCTCAAAAAAGTTAAAAATCTCAGCCATGAATCTCTCTTGGAAATTTGAATTTTGCCATGTCTTATGAGATGCAGGCAGTATGGGAGAAGAAGAAGTGGACAGAATAGCATTCAGATAACAACTCATACCTCCTTCAAGTGCTTGAATAAGAATTTAACTACCCATCAGTAGGTTGCCACGTATCTTGTGACATTGCCTGTAGTCTGCTACTGATTAGCAATACTCTCCCGATGGGGAGAGAAGCTTGCAGGTTGACTTCTGTGTCCTATAACTGTACTTGAAGCTTTAGGAGTACGCCCTTTGCTTCCTTGGATCGTCTGCTGCCTCAATTGTGTCTCCCAGTTCTGCAGCACCTTTATGTGGGATAGGTTGTTTCTGATACTGAAGTCATTTTTTTATAGCTAATAGGGGTGACTGCCCTGCAATGGCATATGTAGGACATTCAGAGAATGATTTCAAAAGGAAGTGAAATGAACTGTGAGAGCAAAATGCTCTAGAAGCAGTCCTTCGTACACTAACAGAAAAAAATCAACTGGAAACAACTTTTTAATATAAACGAGTTTTATGCATGTCTGTGTTCTGTCTTTCTGTAATATCTGCTTAAGCAGAAGAAAAGATTTCTCCCTTTTAAAGTTTATTTATTTAGTTTTGCATAGGCAGTGGAGATAAATAAGTCTAGGGAAAGAGACTGTCATTTGCCAGGATTTTGTTCTAAATTGCCTCCGAATTTTGTTCAGAAATAGATTATCTGGTCTGAGTCTCTCAGATATAAGTGTTTATAGGCACTACTCCATTATCCAAGTCCTATATTATGGCAGAATTACAAACTACCTCTTGTTGGTTACATATTTAATAGAATGCACACCTCTTAAAAACCAGTGAAATCAATAGAAAGCTTTCCACATATATCTCAGGGCATAATTCCTATTGGATCAATCTGGCACAGGCAACAATCTTGAATAATTGCACTGGGTTTAGTGCAACCTTTTTAAATTTGTGAAGGAATATATGCACTACCTCTAATCAAGTAAATCAGGCACTCATTAAATCCACAAGCAGTTACATTCTATTTAAGTAAAACTCAGGTTCATTAAGTCAAGCCTGTAGTAGCTACTTTGCTGGATTTAGGTCCGAAAACAGCAGTCCTTGCTTTGGTGATTCCATTTGGTTTTTTTGTTTTGTTGTTTTTTTTTTTTTAAGGGGTAGATTGATTTATGATGAAGCTAAGAGTGAAGACAGGGCTGAATGAGATCCCTGAATGAAAGGGATCTGGTTTTCTGGCATTATGTAAGGGAGAGGGACAGATGGAAAAAGAAAGTGGTTGAACTTCCTATTTGTACTCACTCATTGACTCTGTCAATTTGGCCATCTCTGTTTCTCTTTAGGGCTTCTCCTAGGGGAACAGACAAAATGAAAAACAAACATATATATTATATATATAAAAATATACAAACACTTGAGGCAATGTGAGGGAAGGATATTAATCCTTTCTATATTTCTGCTTTATTTAGGTATTTAACCTTACTCCTAAACAGCCTGCACCTCTGGGGGCTTCTTTCTTACAGTCTCTGGATTGTGTTAACTTTGAAGTGTGAAACCTGTATTTATTTCTGTGTCTGTGAATCTAGTTTGGAGTAATTGAAGTTAGTCAATCATAGTGATAATGGAGAAAGAAAGCCTCCCCTGTTTTGTGCTCTGCACTAAAATTTGCAAGTGAGTTAGGACTTCCTGACAGAAAATAAGAAAATGACCACCCCACAAAACTGAAGGAAAACAAGCACTTACTTAGAAATAAATCAAATATATATAGAAGCTGGAGTGAGTGGTATGGTACTGGGTCTGACACTGAAATGAACTGACTGAAGTACCGCTTCGTTTATTTCTTTGCTAATTGAGGGACTCCCAATCAAACTTGCTTATCTTTGTCACTTGATTTTGACATAATTTTTTAAATCTAATTTTGTTTTCCTGTTTCAGACACTTGTAGATGTTGTAACTATGCCTTTCACAGAAGGCTTGGGCAATTCAGAGTGCCTAGATTTTGTGGAATTCCTCTTAACAGGGACTGATGCCCCAAAGCATGCCTCAGTCAGAACAATGGAGGCTGGGGACAATCTCGTGATTTCAGAGGCAGAGTTTGGGATAAATTAAAACATTCAGCCATTCAAAGTCTTTTACATTTTATTTAGCTGTGTTTGAGAAGATGCAATGCAGCTGCCTTCATCCTCATGATCCCTGAAACTATACAAGCATCTTCAGTGACTGAGGTTCAGCCCTGTGGGCAAGCAGAACTAGTAGTTACCTGTGTCTTACCCCACAGAGATTTTCAAAATGCAAAAAGCTCAGACATTTACTAATTTTAACCACAGCTGACAAATCTAGTTGGAAAAGCCAAAAGGAAAAGGTCTGGACGTCAACACTTACTAATAATTAGTGTGCAAACCTGCCTCCACCTCTGTCAAGGCTGCAAGAGAGGGTCTCATGGGCTGTGTGGCTGTGCAGATGTCAGCTTGCAATCCAAGCAGCCTATTTTTCCCCAAAACCTCAGCAGAGGAAAGAATTTCCTCTAAAATATGACTTAAACAGGCAGCAACCCAAAAGAGATGCCCCCTGCTGCCTATCTCAGCTTTGGTACAAGGTGCGGGTTTCTGGGCAGGGTGGCCTGCAGTAGCTGCTGAAATGGCTGGGGACAGGATTCAGCATGATGGCATCTCTCTTTGGCTGGGTCTATATCAATAAACAGCACTGGAGTAAGCCATGGGCTAAGGATGGTGTAAGAATGGTCTCTGCCAAGTGTTATTTGACGGTATATATGTAGTCTTCCAATGTTATTTGGCTATGACATGAGCAGACCCTGTGGCAGGGTGCCAGGCTGTCACAAGTGCTAGCTCTCCTGCTTTATTTAAAAGAGTAGAATTGTCTCCTAATTTGAGAGGAGGTGAGATCTCTCCATCTCTGTCTGATCCCAGTACTGGCTTCTATCTGGTGCAAAAAATCTAAAAGAAATATTTTCTATACCAAATATGCTACTACTTGCACTTCAGAAAGCTACACTGCTGCTAACAAAAAAGCTCACACTTTATAGTAATTGGAAACATTGGAATGCATGAAACTAGCAGATAATGGTCCACAACTGTATGCACACCCCTTAGAGCATTTCATATTAAGAGAAAGGTTTAAGGTTATGTCCTGAATCTGTGGCGAGGTTAATGTTCTAAGCCATGTTGATAATGCAGCATTCAGCATCACATTCATGCATTACTATGAAAGAAAAAAGGAAGAGAAAAGAAATAGCACAAGAGTGCCAGTTAAAAAAAAAAAAAGGTCATGTATGGCAATTTCTTGCATGATATTAATCATCAAAGGAAAGCACACCACTGTGAAAATCATCAGTAATTTGTGTCCATGTTGCTTTAGAATCTGACCTTAAAACACCTCCTTCCTCTATAGAGCTTGTAGTTTATCAGGAATGAACAGTTGGGGAAGATCAATGTTGAGCCCTGAAGATGGAAGACAGGATTTATTAGACTAATAACAAACTGTGATTTTAAATATTAATACTTTGATCTTGCATATTATGGAATACCTTCTACTAATAATGAGGTCTATCATAAGGACATAAGGAGACTAGAATGTCATTTCCTTTCAAAGTGAAAGTCTTATATTAAAGGAGAACTTTAGACGTTTTTGAGAATCTCAGTTCTGCTAATGATCAAATATTTGTTTTGAAGAAGCTAGTTAAGGCAATCACTAACAGAATGTACTTTTTCCTTCGGTAATGTTCTGAGAACACTAACAGGTAAGTGCAGAAACATTTACATGTAAAAAATTGCATATCTTCACTGCAGTTGTTATGAGTATAGCAGGTTAAAGACAGAAGCTAAGGTTCCCAGGCTTGTAATACTGTCACCTGTGTGAAATTTGCCATTAGGGAGACAACATGAAATGGCAGACAAGATTCAACTAATTACTGCATTTGAAAATATAGAAAGAGTTCAGTTTACTTTTCCTAAGAAACTCCAGGACTACTGAAGTTCTGACCTTTCTTCTTTAGATGATAAAGGCACTCTTGTATAAATGTTGTTTCTCAATAGCACAAGTTAAAAAACAACATCCCGTTATCCAGGTATTTTATTGATAAAAAAAGAATCTTTTTTTTTTTACTATTAGCACTGAAGTTTATAATCTGTATGAAATTATTCTCCAAGTCTTGTGTTTTTTCTGTTCTCTAATGATCAGTAGTACATACACACACACACGCATACTGAAGTTCTGGAAACTAAACAAATTTTTCCACTTGTCTCTTTTATCAAAATGGCATATTTTAAGAAAGTTGGAACACTTCTAAGAAATCTGGATTTTGATGGCAGATAAAGAAGGAATTCCATCCTTTCTGACAGAATAAGTTCTAACAGATTAACTTGAGGAAGAAAAACCATTAAAACTTACTTTTGGTCTTGATTTCAGCAGACGTGATTTTGAATATAGACTGGCAGCAGAGTAAGACTTGCTTTCTTTATAAAAACCACAAACCACAAACAACATAGTGTTTCATTTCAGGACAGAACTTGTCTTTAAGGGCAAACTTTGGTTGTATGCGCTCTTGACATCACTGAATAAACAAGCATATCATGAAAAGCAGGTCTTATTTTTCATTTTTCATCTCTCCTAGCTCAGTGAGGCTCACATTTTTTATTTTTTTTTTTGGCTATGCAGTCAGGATGGAGTGATTTCTCCAGGGGTTTGACTCCATGGGCTGTTGCTGCCAGTGTACTTGTCCGGCAGCCAAGAGCCCAAATCTTCCACAACCTCAGGGGAGCAGCAGAGACAGACTCTGCTCTTGTAAGAGACTGGATTGTGTGCAGACATGTGCTACCTAGGCACACCTGTGTGAGATGGCTACCATTTTCCTGAGTGTATAAAAAGCAAGAAATCCTACTATCCATATTTTAAATGATATGCATGTAAAATGCAAGTCAGAGATGATATTGTTGTGATCAAGAAGGGACATGTGAAATGTAAATTGCTATGTGAAGCCTGTTAACGTCAGCTAATAAAAATGGCTATTTAAAATGCTTCTTCATACCTTTGCACTGTCGGTGTCTTTCATTCAGCTGAGGGTGTAAGAAAGAAGCTGGAAACTCTCCTTTTCCAGTGGAGCCTTTTTCCCTTTTTATTTTTTTTTCTTTTCAGCTGTGTGCCCAGCCTTAGTTTGTTTGACACTGCTGTGAAATTTTAACTTTATTATAATCTCATGGTGCCCTTTCTCACTGAATATCAGATAGATTTAAAGATATTTCCTTTCTATAAGCTTCCTTAAGGCAAGTGAACAGTTACCCATTCCTACAATATCTTGAGACTGTGGTGTGGTGTCCTGTCTTGCACGGAATTTTAATCTCAAATTATCATGCTGTTGTGATGTTCATGAGTTTAATGTGATGCTCTAGGTACATTACTTTTTCACTTCTCAGCCAAAGAAAATCAGGCACTTTTGTCTAAAGCTCTCCTTGCCCATCTTCCCATGCATGGTCTGCCATAGGTTCTGTCAGAGGGCGTGCAAGAAGAGGTCAATACTGCCAACAAGGCAGTGCAAACTTAGTATTTGCTGTCATGCTTAAGCAGAGAATGAGGGTTGCGTCAAATTCCAGATGGGAATCAATATATGGAGTACCTAGGTCACTTCTCTTGTAAGGAAATGTTCTGGGGCAAGAGAGTGCATGACCTTCCTGCAATTTTTCTGATAGAAGGACATGGGGACGTCCTGTAACTTCTTCTTCAACGGCTCTTACCTTCAGCTGGCACAAATTGATGAGATCATTGTCTTGCTTTGTTTGTTTACTGCATGGCTGAAACTTCTGTTCTTTTGCCACTCCATGAGTGCAGAGTGTGCTGCCATGCCAGGAATCTATTGAAGAAATCTAGAATTTCATCAGTCCTGTACTGACTGAGCTATGGCTCGGAACTCAAATACATTATATCCATTGCACATACTTTTTGTGAAGCTTTATTACTTTTGAAAGTAATTCAGTGGCAAATTCCTAGAAATTTCATTGATATATCCTTTAAAGCAATAGCTATTCAATCACTAAATGCAAATTCAATTTTGCAAGAAAAAACAAGAAGCAAAGAGGAACCTTTTCTAAAATTTTAGCTTAGAGTAATCTGTCTTGGGATATCTTAAATTACTTTTCAAACTACATGGAAATGATGTTATGTTTGAAACACTGTTAAATGAGACTAATAGAATTTCATTTTATATAGCGTCTTTCATACTCGTGACAACCTCAAATGCTTTACAGTAATGAATTAGATACTGGTTGTTAGGCAATGGTGTGTAGGCAAATGCAGCACTCATTACGTGTTATTCATTTTAGCAATAGCCTACACTCAGCTCTCGAAAGCACAGCTTATTTTAGATTGAGAGGGATTGTTGGAAGGAGTTGGAGCTCTTCTTTTTGAAAAATACCATATGAACTTTCATTTCTATCTGGACACATGTCCAACAAAGGGAAAAAATAGCTCAATAACCTGTCTTTAGGACCTCTAACAATGAGATGTACTGCGTTAGTGCATTTTGCTATTACTAAAACTCAAGCTGTATATAAGATCTACCCACATTTGTGGGAGTTGCTTTTCATGTCTCCCTGTCCCAAAGCTAAAAAATAGTGTATACCCTGTTTATTTTTATTATTCTGTCTTGTCCATCCCAAGAAAGCTGCTTGGTCCCAAATGCCTGTTTTCTCTCGTCTTCTATAATTAACTTTTGGGGCAAGGACTGTAACGACTATATGTGTGCAGGACCCAGCACAGAGTGATCTCAAGCAAATTAGCTTCATCCTCAGCTTTAAAAGTGACAATACTAGCAAGTAATCTGCATTCCCTTGCAGATACCAGTGTTTGAGTGGCTAAGAATACATTTTAGAAGACTATCCTGTGCTTGGCACACAAGGTGATTTCAATTTGCAACAGTTGGAATGAGCTGAAAATACAGTATTTGAATAGAGTGAGCAGAGTTCACCGAGGGTGTACCTTAGTTGAGTTCACTAGAGTTATTGAGCAGCAGGGGTGAGTATGGCTCATTAATGTGTTCAGATCACATAAAGCACTCTCAGTAGCTCTGATATAAGATGCTTTACATGGATGAACTTTGCATTAATGGCTGAAAGAATGGAATTTAATTCTCTGGATTCTAGAATATAGTTTTTACATTTCTCAGAGTTTTTAGTTAACTTACTCATCATTCACACTTGGTCTGTGAAATATGTATGGAAAAAATCTCCTTTTTTTTCCAGGCAGAAAGTCAAGTAGCAATTCTAGAGAAACTTGTTAACTCCCCTCAGACTCAAGATACAAATCTCACAGAGTTGTGTATAAAATTCAGTGCAAATACATTGTCATTCTCTAACTATAAGGTACAAATATTCATATATTAAGCAGCGGGTATAGCATATGGTGGTTCTGGGGGTAGGTAATCTCTCTAGGAACAAAAGCAGCATAAATAAGTGTTGCTTACTGCTGTTGAGTATGTATGAACTTTGTAAATGCACTTGAATCTACCAGAACATAAATAAATAAAAAAAAAAGGAGAGAGAAAAAGATATTAAGTTTTTGTCATCTTAATTAAGATCTAAGCTGTAGTAAGTCTCAGATTTCCAGTTTTTCTTAAATATCCTAAAGAACTTCCCATATTTAAACCATTAAAATTGATTGCAGAGAACCTGAATGAAAATATTATTAAAAAATCCTACACTTGACAGCAAAAGTCAGAATGACAGGCATTTAAATATTGTTAATTTATTGTGGTAATGGTGCCAGAAGGTGCAGATTATATTATGAAGAATTCTGTTTTACATTTTTATGCTGTTAAATACTTGTTGCTTTTGCTGTCAACTGTAGAGGAGTCACTTAAGCATTAATACAAAATGGCCATTAAAGAATTAATGGGAACACTACACAGTGACAAGTTAATAAAGAAATATTTTGGGTACCTAAAAGATATTAAGTAATGTGGTATTATTACATGATTAAAGACAGCAATAATTTTTTAGTTTCTTTTCTCTAAAGGATGAAGTATAACAGCTTAATTTCCACCTCCTGTTACGAAGACCCTACAGAATATCTGAAGATCTGATTCCCACAGGTCCCAGTAAAAATACATGACAATGAGTTGAGCTGAGTAAACACTAGCACAGCTTCTACTTCTGTACTTTGACAGCCAATGAACTCTATGTACTGTTTGCTTTTCAGAAGCTCAGCTTGGGTGTTCTAACAAATTATGGATGAATGTAATTGCAATGGAGTATTTAAGTCTTACATAAAACATTTCTAGCCTACATTGTTAAACTAAGCAAGTGTAAGTATAAGCTGAAAATCAAGAATAACCTGGCTGCAAAGTGATGTAGTGATGCTATACTAAAAAGACTGGAAAACTTTTTACTTGGGCTGTTAAGACTATGGACAAACCAGCACAAATTACACCTCGGTAAACAGTCTTCAAGACAGAGTGCATAATCTTACATATACTTTGTCATCTAAATCTCCAGAGTGCAGGTAGAGTGGCTGTGTACAACTTATGCATGGTGAAAAGATGTATAATCAGTAGAGGTGTTTTTACCAGTTCAAAGACCTTTGGATCAAACTGTTAAGAAACTGCTATTTTTCTTTTTAGGGCATAGCTCATTATTATATTATTAAAATATTAATCATAAGAGAAGAAATGTAAGTTACCTTGAGATAACAGCAGCTACCTTATTTTAAAAAGTTGGTAGAAACACAAAAGAAGAGATTCAGTATAAAAAAGAGACATAAAATGCTTATCCAATCTTTTCAGTTGTTAATAATGTTTACATTTTCATTAACTCATTTCTTCCATGCCCCTCAAAGGGAAAATCTCAGCTGGTTGTTTGTATTCTTATGCCATTAAATTCCATATTTCAATAAGAATATTTATAGACTGGGGATTTCACATGAAAAAATTATAAATAGGAGCATGCCTAAACTAATCTAGAAATTGTTATTTAAGCTCTATGAAAATTATGATCTAATAAAGTATGCTTTGTTTAATACTTGCCTTGATGCATTGTAAAAATAACTCATAACTGAATAGAACAGATCAACTATTTCAAAACTGAATCTGTTTCCTCAGGTACCTTGTGAGACTTAAATGATGAACATACAACTAGAACTGACATATTTCTTTGTTTTGCGCTATGATCATATTCATTCAATGAAAGTTCTTAAACAAGAACTGTCTCCGGTGTCAGATTTGGCTCTGATTGAATAATACCAAAATGTCTCACACAGTTTCCAATTTTAGCAGCCTTTTGTTGTTCAATCTATTTAAACAATCTTCAAAAGCAGACATGTTAAAAAAGGATAACTAACGTGTCAGATGATGCACAATTATTAATAATGAAAATACCTCCCTGCCCTACTGGAAAACACATGAAAATACTACTGCCTGAAGAAAATTTAACTTTTGGTTGCTTATATTGATATTCGGGCTGGCTTACACATCTTTTTAAGTGAAACTGCAAAAGCACTAAAAAGGAGAAATGCTGAGTTAAATCAGCCTTTCTGAATTTAAGAACTGAAACTTTGTTTTTAAGTTGGTGTCTTCCACACAGAAAAATCAGAAAATGAGGGTGTTGCACCTCCCATGGGATGACTTTGATATCAGTGACCTTCCCACCTTAAGATGAAACTGTGTCTTTCCCCAAATGCACAAAGTCACAACCTTGGACTTTGATCTGCCAGTTTTTCAGAGCTAATGAAGATAATAAAAGGAGTTGAAGCAGAAACAGTCAAAACGGGGACCTTTGGACATGTGGCTTGGGATTCATGTCATCTAAGTTCAGCCCACTTAAAACTTGGATATACAGTCTAAGTAAGTTATTTAGGCCCTTGTAGCACCAACAGAGGGAAAACAGTGTCTCAAGTAGATGAATTGCTGGTGGAAGTGCTCAACTCATTAGAAATACAACCAACATAATTAAATCAAACTAAATACTCGTTGTATGGCTAAAGATGGGGTATTAAAGCCCCATCTCTGAAACTGAGTTGGTATTGACTATCATCTTTCTGCTGTGCTAAATGTTTGCTCCTACCCTTCACCTCCTGTTCTCCTCACCCCCACATACTATTTCTTATTATTATGCTCTAGTCTTATCCAGCCCATCACCTTTCCTAAAATGCTCTCTCCCTTCCCTTTTCTCTCCGTCTAACTTTATAACTAACCTTCCTTCTCTTCACACTCTCCCACACTTCCAAAGAGAATGATTGTGAAACTAGCATGCTGTTTGTTGCTATCACACGGTGCACGCCTCCCTCTATCCCTCAAACCCACACGTACTATCTATGTTATCTAAATACTCTCTACATCTTCGAGGCAGGGACTGTCTACTGCTTGAACTATGCAATCATGGCATCACCTCAAGTCTTTAGACTCTGTGGAGTTATTAGTATTTTAATAATGTGTACAATATATTATACAAGATCATAAATGACAGAAGTATAAAATATTCACTAATAAAAATGCACTTCTGGTGCTTAGACCAAGCTGACAAAGGGTTCTGACTGCTTTAGGAGACTCAAGCTCATTGTCAGCTGAAGCTAGAGATAGCATTTATGTTTATTGTTTCAAACAAAAACCAAAGGCTGTTTTTTGTATGGGAGGTCTTGGCACAATGCAATGCTGCCTAGAGATCCCCAAGCAGCTTCTGGAAGAACAATGGCTGTCAACAAGTAAATTAGTCTGAAGAGTCTTGCATTGATATAACTGTGCTCCTAGTACTCAAGTTAGATTTTTACCTAGACTTGTTTTGGACTGTGCCATGTAGATATCTGTATTGTGTCATGGGGATTTGAATACATTTTAACTGAAGTATCTGGACAAATTCTCAGTAAATCAGACTAAAGATTTATAAGTCAGACACAGCAAATCTGTATGTTCCTCAGATAGAACTGCTGATTGTACTTTATATACAGTGCCATATAACAGAGAGGTTTCAAAATGTACTGGCTTGAGTTCTCTAAGTTTAACCATCCCAAAAATAATGTATATGATGCTAGTGATAAAAAGTTAGCTCATGAAGCTAGATATTTCTTTGCTTATAATTTAATTGTTAATAGAAATAAAATATTAATAGCTATTATCTTCTAAAGGGAAAATATGTGCTCAAATAGAGGTGGGATGGAATAAAGCATTGTATTCCATTACAAAGATACCAAACTGTAATTATATTACCACTAGCAGGTATATCTTCTAGGCTTCTCTGCTGTACCTTGTTGGCTCTATGAAGGCTGTTCATCACATTCCTACATGATTGCTCTTTTCTGAACCTTCTAAGCTCCTGTATCATACATTCTTCCCTCATTACTGCTCCAAAGGAGTCCCTGCTCCTTGGATGTTACAAAGTTCTGGCTTTTCCTCCAGCTTTTTTTGATTGTTTAACTAGTCTTCCCTCTTGTCTGAGATGTCTCCATGCATAAAATAGCATCGGCAGTATGGTAGAGAGCAATCTCTGGAGCTGCCCATGGGCCCATGTCCTTTTTGAAGGCTAAAAGCTCCTGGTGTGGATAAACACCTTGTACAATGGTACAGAGTGAGAGCAGAGAGCAGGATTATGCTCAGGTCCAGCCTACGTATGAAAGAATGAGGTGCTCACCTAACTTGAGAGCTGCACTAACCCAGCCAGCAGTCAGAGAGGGCAATGCCAGGCAGCAAAGACTCACAAGAGCATCAGAGCTTTATTGTACATCAAGCACAAATCGCTTATCAGCTGAGAATCCTTCTTGGTTTCTGTCACCTTGTATGCATTTACCTGTAAACTTAGGTCAAGTCTTGTCAGTATGCTGGTCACAGTGGAGAGATCTTCTCTCTACCTCTGATGGGAGATAAACCAACTGCACACATGTGGAGGGGCTTGGTTGGGAAGCTGCATTGCCATTAACTGCTCATCAGCTTGGCCCTGGAACGTACTGATGTGACTGTAGTGTGTCCCTGTAAGAGGTAGGACAGTTTCTGATAAGTTGGATATAACTGTACGATGCTGCACTGGATGGTATAGAAGTCGATAGTCTCTAGGGTTGTTTTGTAAATTTTCTGATTATATTATTCTGATGGGGTTTTCATGGTCTAATACTTTATTTATTTGTGGTTAACAATGGTTACCTTTTTGAGTAAAAACATTACAGTTATCTTTTTTAACTCCATTGTTTCTTTATTTTTTCCTCATATTCAGTGTTTCTTTATTATTATATATGTCTCTTTTCATTGTCTAAAATCTAATTGTCCATTGCATTTAAAGATTATGATGAAGTTCATTATTACTCAGAATCACAAGTTATTTTCTAAGAGCTCTTTTGTAATATTTTAATTAAGAATAAATGTAGTCAAGAGAAGTATGTAAGTATTTTTTTCTTTTTTGTATTTTAGTGGTGTCTTTTCTCCACCCCAAATTCTAGATTCAGTTGAGTTATGTGAAAACCTGGTTAATAAAAATATAAGCATATGACGGTTCCTATACTGTCCTATTAACATAAACATTCTACCGCTGTGCAAAATATGTGCTATACATAAAAATCTTCTGAGTTTTGCAGCTTGAGTTGATTGTGATGTCTGCTGTATAATTCTTAAATGTTTAACACTTCAGACAATTCTAGATAATTTAAGGCTAAATTAATTTTTACTCACAAAAAATGAGAACGAGATTTGTTGTTTCTTCATATCATTTTGTTAAAATACCTTTCTGTTTTGTTTTGGTTTGCTTTGATTTTAGAAAAATGAAGCTCTAATTCTAGTCATTCATACCACAACAGATCAGTTCCAAACATTCCTAACCATTCAATGGAACAGCTTGCTCTTTTTTTCAAAACCTTGATGTGCAACTTTATGGACTATTTTTCACATCTTTCTTATTTTCTGTTTCTTTCCAGAGCAATTTCAGCTGCAGAAGCCTGGAGAATGCTATTCAACATTGGCATATATGCTCTGATTATGAAATTAGGTGCAGGCAGGCTTGTTATATGTCTTCATGAAGTTCTGCTGGATGTGGTTAGACCACAGGTACACTCAGTGTAAGCAGAGATGTCTCAGTGAAGGGTCAGGGCATAAGGGTCTTACTTCCTTCCCGACTTTTTTGTGGTATTTGAAAAACCCAAAATTTAAGTGACTGCCTCAGTTTGAATCCTATGGGAGAGAAATCAATTCTCCTTTTCTTTTTCTGAGTATACAGTAGTAACAAGATACCTTAATTTTTTTTATCAACCATGATGATGCAATTCTTCAGATCAGAATGATTTTCACTTTGATATATTGATTGCTATGTAGTTACTAATTTGAAGCAAGCTGGCATGAATCCTGGCTGCAAAGGGTTTCATATCAAGCAAGCAAGAACATATTTACCATAGTGATTATAATAACAATTGGAAAATTTAAAGCAGGCCCTCCAAACACTTATATGAGGGGAAAAGGACCTGTTTGGGCTTTATAAGATGGTGTGTAATAGTTTCTGCAACTGGTAGATAGATCAGTTTTATGGAACATCACCAGAATGACCCTGATCTTTGCAGGTTACGGTGTCGGTCTTGTTTGCAGGCAGGCTCACAGGTGAAGTGCAGAATGGCTTCAGTGTTACAGTCTTGGCGGCCAGCCTCTTCTGAAATTCTTTATCCAGTATTTCCAAGGATCTCTTTAATCACGCCTGCCTTTTCCATATAATTCTGTACTTGCTTACAATCTACCCTTGTGTAAAATACACTTTACCTTCAACTTTTCTAGAAACTTTATCATTCAGTTTTAATACAGTATTTGAGTTAGTGTTTCTGGTACTGAAGGAAGTTGTTCTATAATTCCCAGGACTAACATTTATTACTGCTTTTTTTTTTCTTCATGTACAATGAAAGAAATCAAAACATTTTCCCTCTCATACTTCTCTGACTTTCTCATTTTTATGAAATGTCTTCTTTTAAAGTATGGTGTTGCTTTTCAATATGTTGACAGTCACTGCTACTTTGTGATTTTCTCATAATTTTTACTTGGCAGTTTTTGCACTGAGATTATGGTAAGTGTCCAAATTTTTCAAGCTACCAAGTTTTCTGATCCCATTAGAGGTGTGGGTGATGAATACCTTTGGAAATTAGGCCCTGAGTGTTTTAATAGAGTCATTATCTCTGTATGTTGTCACAACAACTAGACCCTTACAGTGATTCAGATCCAAATGGAAAATCACATCTCAAATTACAATAAATGTAGGTACATGCAATTATCATCACAGAAGGCACTTCAGTTTCCATGCTCATTTAGTCATGTTTTTTTCAGCTGAGCCTGCCAACAAGGGTACTAATTAATGTTTTTTCTAATGTGGACACCTGCCCATTAGGAGCTACCAGTTCTTTGTATAATACAGAGAAAGCTGTCAGATGGTAATTACCTTTTGTTTTCTGCTACTCAGGTCTCCAAAGGAGAAGTTTGTCTCAAGTTATCAGACAGGCATGAGACCTCTCACACCTTTGGATAATTTTTAATTTTCTGTTTTGGAGGGGTTCCTTTGGTTGTAGTTTTTTTGTTTGTTTCATTTTGTTTATGGGCTCTATTTGACCTTATCTACAGGGTCACATCATTTCCAAAATCACTTATTTTGTGATTTTAGGGGAATTTTAAATTCAAGGAGAATGAAATTATTACCATATTACTAAACCCTATTACTTTGTGGTCCAGAAAATTACTTTGGCGTACCCAAACACATAATTAACAGTAGTCAAGAACTACTGGATTTATCATATCACAGCTCCACTTCCAGAAAATGTGTACCGAATATTTAACCCCAGTACTTTATGATTTTGTTATACTTCCTTATTTGAAAAGATAAACACTTTACTACAACTCTTTAGTGAATAAAATCTGCCTTACTGCTTTGAGACCCCTGGGTTGTAATCTTCAGCAGGACTTGGATTATTATGATTTTAAGTCCTTTCTTCATTCTGCCTACTGCACTATGGTACATTCTTTATTACAGAAGTTATACACAGTATCTCTTTTAGTAAAAACACAATAGCAACCATAATAGTAACCTCAACCAGAATGGATGTGGAAACGCAGACAGAGCTCCCATGTAAACATGCAGCTGTCCAGGTCACAGACTGCAGGGGGTGCCAGGACCTTTTACTGGCAACGTGCCTGGTGGCAGAGCTGAGAGAGGAAGTCGAAAAGTTGAGGTGTATTAGGGAGGAAAGCAGCCAGGGTCTAGTAATCCCTGTAGCCCCTGTACCCAGACCCAGTCAGGCTGAAGGCAGAAACCCAAATGAAAAGAGAGGATGGAGGTAGGTTCAAGGTTGGGGAAGCAGATGAACTTCCCCCTAGCTCACCTCGCCCTGTGTGATACCTCTGAAGAACAGATGTCAGGTACTGGTTGAGGAAGGCCAGTCAACTGAGGAAATAGGTGATGGGCACCCTACACCACAGATGCCTCTTCAATCAAAAAAGTGTATACCCCAGATCACCACCACACCCACNTCCCTGTAGCCCCTGTACCCAGACCCAGTCAGGCTGAAGGCAGAAACCCAAATGAAAAGAGAGGATGGAGGTAGGTTCAAGGTTGGGGAAGCAGATGAACTTCCCCCTAGCTCACCTCGCCCTGTGTGATACCTCTGAAGAACAGATGTCAGGTACTGGTTGAGGAAGGCCAGTCAACTGAGGAAATAGGTGATGGGCACCCTACACCACAGATGCCTCTTCAATCAAAAAAGTGTATACCCCAGATCACCACCACACCCGCAAGGAGCAAAAGAAGGGTTATAGTTGTTGATGACTTTTACCTGAGGGGGATAGAGGTATCAATATGCTGGGTGGACCCTCCTCAGAAGCTCCTGGAGCCTGGGTTAAGGACATCACCAGGAAACTTCCTAGATTAATGAGGTCCTCAGACTACTGTTGATTTTCCATGTAAACGCAGAGGAAGCTGCAGCTCGCAGTTCATGAGCGATAAGAAGAGACTGCAGGGAGCTGGGAAGGATGGGGAAAGGGAAACTGGGGCACAGGCTATTTTCTCGTCACTCCTTCCAGTTGTGGGCAATGACGCTGGGAGGAACAGATGAATCCAGTCAATTAATACATGGCTCTGTAGCTGGTGTTTCCGCCATGACTTTGGTTTCTTTGACAATGGATTGGCCTATACAGCACCTGGCTTGCTGACATCAAATGGGAGGCACCTCTCTCAAAGTGGGAAGAGGGTTCTAGCCCAAGAGATTGTGAGGCTGATTGGCAGGGCTTTAAACTAGATGTGAAAGAGGAGGAGGTAATAATATCAGGCTTGTTTGTGACGGGTATCTAATCAGGGTTAGAGGGATGGGGTACTAGCAGAGGCTTTCAGCCTGTAGTCCTGAAGCAGGCTGCTGATGCTGCACTACAGTCAGTCTTATGGAAATGAACCAGCAGCTCCTGAGGTAGTTGAAGTCAACAGAAAACTACCTGTGAGATGCCTCAAGGGGTGTTCCCCTAAGAAGGTGGTACAGTCAGCAGCCCAGCTGAAGTGCCTCTACACAAATGCACGCAGCATAGGGAGCAAACAGGTGGAGTTGGAAGCTACTGTGAGGCTGGAAAGCTATGGCATAATGGCCATCACTGAAACCTGGCGGGATGAATCCTATGCCTGGAGTGTGGCTATTAAGGGCTATGAGCTGTTCAGAAGGGACAGGTGAGGAAGGGGGGGTGGAGGTGTTGTCCTCTCTGTTAAGGAATGGATAGAGAGTGAGGAGCTGTCCCCAAAGCCCTCCATGGGGGCAGATGAGGAAAGAGTCAGCTCAAAGCAGCCTCGCGATCACAGGCCTTGGTTCTCACAGGGGACTTCAATCACCCTAATGTCTGCTGGGAAGGCTACACAGCCACACATGTACAGTCCAGGAGGTTCCTCCAGTGTACTGATGATGACTTCTTGACTCAGGTGGTGGAGAAGGCAACAGGGAGAGGCGTACTACTGGACCTAGTACTGACAAACAAAGAGGTGGAGGACTGGTGAAGGACATTAAGGCTGGGGGCAACCTTGAGCCTTGGCTGCAGTGACTGTGAAAATATAGAGTTCAGGATTGTGGGTAGTACATGCAACCCAAAAAGTAGGTCCAAAACGTTGGATTTCAGGAGGGCTAATTTTGGCCTCTTCAAGAAAATGCTGGGAGAAATCTTGTGGGTTATGACCCTGGACAGTAGGGGAGCTCAAGAGACCTGGACAGTATTCAAATACCTCTTTCTGCAAGCTCAGGAGTGGTGCATCACTAAGGAAAAAAAAAAAACGAAAAAAAAGCAACACCAAAAACAAACAAAAAAACCCAACCAACCAACCAAACAAACAAACAAAAAACAAAAAAACCCCAAAACTAAAAACAGGCAAGGAGAAATGAATAAAATCACTCCAGAAATGAGACAATGTTCAGTTTCAAAAAATTATGTGGATGTGTGGATCCAAGCACGTCTGGGTTGGTTTTTTGTTTGTATATTGTTTTTTGGGGGCTTTTTTCCTCAGTTGAAACAATGGCAAGTAGATGAATGAATCACTAGTCTTTTCTGACAGCACTGAAGGAAGAATTAAAAAGGTGACTTCTTTGCACTTTAATGGAGATACTACAGCAAAGATTGGTATTTGATGTGACTGAAAAAAATGCCTAATTTCTTCTGTTTGGAGCCATTGATGTTAATACCCTTTTCTATGCCAAATTCAGTGTGTTTTTTTTTTTAATTCAGTCATTTTAAAATAAAATATATTTATAAATGACTCCAGGGCTATCATTTTTTTTCTGATTTCCTACTGTGGCTACAGTGGCTTTTTTATCTCTTGTGACAACATTTCAACAGTTTTGAGATCAATTTGAACTACAGAGCGGTTAGAGGTTTCAATCACATGAACTTATTGGAAATTTTTTTAAAATTGGTTGAGAAGGAAGCTGTTAAGGAGCTACTGCTTGGGCTGAGCTTACTGCTAGGCAGTGGAGAAGTCACATGGGGCAGTTCCACAGGAGTTTGTCTTAAAGAATTAACCACAGATGATGCAGAATATGCACCTTCAGGGGCTCAAATAGTGACAGTTCTGTGAACCATTAAACTTAAGTAGCTTCCCTGAAGGTCCTGGTAAGCTACAACAGTCAATATGTTTACTCCTGAGGCACAATTTCAGCTCTAGAGTAATAGTTGTCTTCAGTGTATTTGGTTAAGTTACAAGTTTCCAGCTATGGGATAAAAATTTAATCAGGCAATAATTTCTACTTAAATGTATTGCACAGAGCCTTGCTTGCATAACTTTCTGTTGCTGTGTAGCTCTTTGTGTTTCTTATTTTGCTACAGCCTCTTCTCTCTTCTGTGAAGAGTATAAAGTTATGTCCTCCTTTCTCTTGACGTGATAGCTGTCTGAAGCCAGCTCTTTTCAGTGGTTCTCAGTGACAGGAAAAGGGGCAATGGGCACAAGCTGTAACGTAGGAAGTTCCATTCAAATATAATGAAAAATTTCTTTACAGTGAGGGTGACAGAGCACTGGAACAATCTGCCCAGGGAGGTTGTGGAGTCCCCTTCTTTGGAGACCTTCAAGACCCACCTGGATGCAGTCCTGATTATAATGTGTTCTAGGCAATCCTGCTTTAGCAGGGGAGGTACCTTCCAACACTGCCAGTTTTTTGATTCTGTGATAGGACTTGGAGAATACTTCACTGTGTAATTCTCCTGACTAGAACAGATTGCCATATATTCTTTTTTTTTTTTTTTAATGGATCTCTTAGATTTTTACATCACCTACAAAAAAAGATTTTTCATTTTATCCATACTCAAGAAAAAACGTTCAGTAGTAGAACAAGAGTACCAGTTTAATGTAAAATATGCATTAATTATTCCTTTTAGAAATTAATTTAACACTGTTTTCTCCCTTCTTCTGTGATAGTTTTAAGTTCCCTTTTTGCAGTACTTCCTGGGATGACCTGCTGACTGTACAAAGTACACTTAGTATTTTTTGCTAAGCTGAAAATTATGAGTAGTCTAGAATCCTTGACAAAGACTCTTCACTAGCTTGCCAGCCTTCGACATGGATTAAGGTAGCAATATTGCAAAACATCTCTATTCAGGAAAGCAATTGCACACCTGTTTAAGCAGATGGTTAAATGCCACTAAAATAATTTTGTGGTGGCATAATGGACAAGGGCATGAGGGCTTGTATTGATAGAATATTTTCATTATGGATAGATGTTCCTGAAATGAAAAGCCTCCATGAAGTTATTGAGACCAGGTGCAGATGGATGAAAGAATGGATGAGGAGAGGTGGGCAACATATATCTTAGGGTTTCTCTCTGACGGTGTGTCTATCAGTCCAGAAAGACCAGTCCAATTGGTTCTGGATAAGAATTTTTAAAGAGTGTATAATTTTTTTACATCACCGTTCGGACTTTTTCTGCTTATTGGGACAGCTCAAGACAGATTGTGTGAGGGCAATCTTAAGTGTGGTGTTTGAATATATAATAGGAATAGAATCCAGCAGCATGTGTATACATGGTGCAGAACAAAATGTTCTGTAAACCTTGACAGAAAAGTATATGTCCTTGCCAGAAATACATACCCTTGAAAGACATAGAAAGCTGTTAATATGTGTACAGTCTATCAGGAGTGGAAATTGAAAGGGGGAGGTGAGACAGGGGTGATTTTGTGGCCTCTATTGCCATTTATCACTTCCTTCAAATAGACTGTAACCCATGAAGATACACAATCTCTTTTTAGGAGTATCCCAGATTGAATTGCTGAGCTCCCTGCAGGGAATTCATTCATCTGCCTGCCAGTCCTTGTGAATTATTTAACTCCTTCAGGTCTGCTCAGAAAGGTATTACTTTGGTTTAACCTTGTGGGCTGCACTGATCAAAAAAGTCACCTTCTATTACCTTCTATTTGTGGTCTCTTTTCACTGTTCTTTCACACCCTGACAGTCTGGGAAGTGCCGTGTCAAATTATAAAAAGCATTGATCTGTCCGGCACACACATGGAGACGGCAGAAAGTTCATCTAGGCAGGTGCTGACACTGAGAAATGAATGGGAGTAGAGGTCCAGCCATCTCTTAAAGCATTTTGTGGCCACATCTAAAGAAACATAGATTAAAGTACTCCAAATGATAATGTATAAGTACCATGCGGGGGTTGTATTGCTACTCTTGTTAGTACTAGAAATATTAATTCTTCAAAATGGGAGCTGTAATCTATGTTGCAAGTAACACCGAATGTGTACTGGCAGTGTTGAAAAATGGTTTTGAAATATATTTTGAGACCTTTTAAAAGTATTGTTGCACTGTATGTGTTGCATAGTTTATTTTAATGGCTATATTTACATAAGGCTCTCTTTACTGCTATGAGAATACTTTCACATTTTAGGGAAAAATAGCTTCTGGAGTTGTAGTAAGAGAATCATCTCTGTGACAACATCCTGTGTTCTAAGTGAAGTGAGGTATTATATTATAGAACTGCGTTGCTAGAGTAGATGTGTCTGTCCCAGGATATCCTGTCAGAACAGCTATGTCACCAAATTGTAATGTCTCTAACCAGTGTAAGAATAGGCAATACATATGATGATACTGTCTCAGCAAATGTTGCTTGCTATTATTCTTTGGTGTGTATTAACAAAATTGTGTCCTGAATTAATTTGTTTATCATTCCTTATTAATTGCCCAACAGCGTGTTCTGTATTTTTCTTGCTTGTTGAAAAATCATTAGGTTTTAACATGGATTTTTTCAAGTTGGACAAATTAAAATTTAATAGCAGTGAATGTCAGCAATACTTCCAACTAATCAAAGATTTCAGGAGTAAAATAGACCTTTGAAATATCCATTTTATTTTTGTTCAGAAGTAATCTCTTTAGGCTCTGAGCCAAATATCTGAATTGGCTAGAATAGAAATCAATCTAGCTTTTCCATGTAGGTCCTAAGATGTTCAATTAAGTCTAAAAATAAATGGACTGATTTGAATTGTGAACAAATCACTCAATTTGGATAAAATAAGGATTTTCCCTTTTCCAAATCTTTGGGGGTTTTATGGACCCTAGTCCAAAGACAATTGCACTGAGACCAGTCTTCTATTCCCGAAAAACTTATATTAGTCTTCTAATCAAAAAAA
Organism: Nycticryphes semicollaris; assembly: GCA_013400055.1. Classification (NCBI taxonomy): domain Eukaryota; kingdom Metazoa; phylum Chordata; class Aves; order Charadriiformes; family Rostratulidae; genus Nycticryphes; species Nycticryphes semicollaris. The sequence goes on from VXBJ01005132.1 coordinate 1,238,870, forward strand.
AGGAAGACAATGTTATGAAAGACACAATTTCTTTTATATTTTTGAATGCAGTCAGAAGCAGAGTGCTGAAACTCATCCAGAGAAGTTTGATTGATTTTATTTAAAATAAAAATATCACACAAGTATCTGAAGAGAATCTGAAAACTACCTATTTTCAATTATCCCATCTTTAGTTTGGGGAGACCTCTTTTGTAAATAAATCTGTTTTTTTAAAAACTCTTCGTGCTTTATGAACATGCTTTGAAAAATTCTCATGTCTTTGAAGGGAGGAGATTTCATGTCAATGTGAAGAATTGCTGTGTCCTTCCATGGAACCAGCACTTTAAAAATGCAGCTCACTGAATCTTTTCTTGCTAGCACCTCTTCTCTTCCTTTGTTGCTATGGTTCTCTTTTTACTTTCCTGTGGAAGCTAAACTCAGGAAAGAGGATTGTATCAAGGATGTTGAGCTTGAATGGATCTGCCTAAACACAGGGTAGGGGTTTGCTTGTGGTATCTAAACCACCATCTGCAGCACAGGCCTAACATAAGGGTTCTTGTCACATGCTTCTTCACAGTTAAAGATATATATATGTGTATATATATATATACATATTTGACTCTGTCTATTGGGCTATGTGATATGAATGCCTGCCTAATAATATCAAGACCCAAAACTGCATTGTCACTTTGTGCAGAGCAATGATATGATTGATTCATTCATTACTAGACAAGGCTGGATTTCCAGTGATGATAGCGAGGTAATGGCAATGGTGATACCACATTTAAAAGTGCTGTATGTGGGCATTTTTTTTAAGCCTATGAGGGTAAATCACTTTGTCAAGTGAGATATATATTTTTTTCTTTGGTCAGCATTATGCTGCCTCATCTGGTCCAATCTCCTGCTCAAATGGGGCCTTCTAGAGCTGGTTTCCAAGGACCTTGTCCAGGTGGCTTTTGAGTATCTCAAGGATGGAAGGCTCCACAACCTCCATGGGCAACTTGTGCCATTTCTTAATCACCGTCACAGTAAGAAAGAGATTCCTGAGGCTCAGACAAAGTGTCCTGCATTTCACGTTGTGCCCTGGGCATCACTGAAAGAAGACTAGCCCCATCTTCTTTGCAACCTCTCTTCAGGTATTTGTATACATTGATAAGATGTCCCCTTGAGCCTTTCTTCTCTAAGCTAAACAGACCCAGGTCTCTCAGCCTTTCTCATAACAGAGATGTTCCAGTACCTTAATCATCTTTGTGGCCCTTCACTGGACTCTTCCCAGTATTTCCATGTCTCTCTTCTACTGCAAGGCCCAGAACTGTACACCGTACACCAGGTGTGGTCTCATCACTGCTGACTGAGTAGAGAGAAATTCGTGCAGATGTACTCATTTTATCCACCCAGTGGCAGAAGCAGCAGCAAGCTTGGCTCACCAAAGCCTTCCCTAAGGCCTCTGTCTACCAGCTTTGCCCATCAAGTAGCTTTGCTTGAGCTCTCCATTTTGGAGTAGTAACCTTTGACCCTGTGATGCTCCTGGGAAGCTTTAAACCAGCTCTGGTGTGGCACAGCATCATGCAGCCGACTCCAACAGAAAGCAGACATTGGCTTATCGTGTTTTTAATGCAGTCATATTTGTACTCCATGCACTCAGAGCTGATCCAAGGCCCGTTGAAATCAGTGGGAGGTTTTCACTTGGCTTCAATGGGCCCTTGATCAGACCCTTAATTAGTTATACTTCCATTATTTCTCAGCAGGAGTCTGAAGGCAGAGCCTTGTACATTCCTGTCTCTTTTTTTTTTTTTTTTTTGAGAATGCTCATGTTATTGAAACATGATGTGAAGATCCTCCCTAAGGTACAAGAAAAAAGGCTTTGGTTTTTTTTCCACCCTTCATGGTTACATAGAAATCTACAGCTCATTTTGTTTTTCTTTTGTTTGTTCCCCTCCCCCAGTAAGCACACTAATTACCTGCTCCTTAAGCCTTCGTGCTTTCAGTCACAGTAACCTTACTGGAAAGGACTGGTAACAAGACAGACTTCAGGATTTAGACTTAAGCAAAAAGCAGTTTAATATCTAAAAGCATCCAAGTGATATAGGTTCTGTTATTCCACTTTGAAAAGTTACTTATGAGCCTAAAATTTCTACTGCAAGTCTGTGGGAGTTTGGAGTGCAAGTCAGGCTACAAAGTTCTAGCAGAGTACAAGTTCCCTCACTGCAATCCCACACAACTCTGCAAAGATAGGAATAAGAATATTTTTGAAAAAGCTTTGCAAAGACAGAGGTGAAGACATCCTGAACTGCACTGAAACAAATAAACATTAATAAATCCAGATATGCACATCACGATATATGTATTGATGGGCTTTTTTTCCTTTTTTTTTTTTTTTTTCTCATCTGTTGGACTCCTGAAGGGTCAGATTGTGTTTGCTTAGATTAGACAGGTCTCTATGGGGAATTTTCTGTGTGGTATACTGGGGCTGAGCATCTAAAGGAGGCTTGCTACCTTGCACTAATGCACTGCGAGAACTTATTCAGGACAGCATTCACCTTGCCTTGCTTCAGCTACCTCTAAGTTAAGTGTGTACTTCTGTGGGTCAGGCTGTCACTACAGGCAATTGGGAAGAAAAAATACTGCTTTGCTCCTTCCTAAAGATGGCAGGGGACATTGTCCTCTGGAGGTAGCTGTCTCCTTCAATTGGTCATAAAGGGTACCCAGACAAGGGACTGAACCTAGAGGTTTAACTTCTCACCAGCTGTGATGAGGTAAGACAAGTCCTCGTTTTCACTGGGTGCAGTAAATGTTCTCCATGAGCCCAAAGCACACAGTTGTCTCAGGTCTGTTCAACACAGGTATGTTTACAGTGAAGGTTCAGTTCAGTATGGGCAAATGTATTACAGGCTGTCTGGGGTAAACTTAAGGACAAAACTAGAGATAACAGATATCTTTGTCAATAAAGTGTAAACCTGTCATCTCAACGCCTGGAAAACGCCCAGTCTATCTAGAGTGTCATCAATACCAAAAGCTTTGATTGCAATGACTAGGAGTATATTTCACCCAGAAGGAAAATCACCTCACACACCAAATACATATACATAGTGGTATTTGAGGCATAACCTGTGAAAGCAGAGAGAATTCCATCTGGCCTACCATTTATGGGCACTGCATTTTTACTGTCACTTTTAAAAAAGTTACGTTAACACCCACCTCCAGGCTAAGTCTTTGCCTATGCAGCTCTGTTCTAAAAACATTCCCTTTCTCAGCTGGAGAACCTGCTCCTGTTTTCCCCATCTCTCTAGCTATACTTTCATGTTGGTGGTGCAGAACAAGACACTGAATACAGCTGCATAATATATATGTGTGTGTCTTCGGGGAAGGTGAGGAGAAGTGGCTGCTGTCTTTATAGGATGCAGAAGTGCTTTAGAAAGAATTTTTATGATACTGTCTGAATATGAATGACCACTACTTGAAATTAAAAGCTAAAGTAAAACTTACACAAAAAAGGTGTCTTCTGATAATTGTATACCATATACTTAAGAGACCTAATGACGTATTTTTTTATGTGACACGCAATACCTTTCCAAAGCACTTCATCTACGGTCACTCGTGTCAGTTTTTCTCACTCTGATTTCATATTGTTTGCTTTCCATAAATAATACACCGCTCTTTTCCTGCTGACAAAGGACCGTAGTTCTTAAGAAAGGAACTTCTTGCTTCTCCTTATTTGATAACATCACTGAGGAATCCTAGATACAAAGAAATACATTTTCCTATTGTGTTAAGCCTTAACAATTTGCAGGTAATTATACTGCAATAAATTCTACCATGTGAAATTGTGACACCTGAAAAATAGGCATGTAAGTTAGTATGTATGTTGCAGTTTGAGCTGTGCTAATTGCTTCTTATTACAGTGTATGAGCAGTCATGGGAAACTCAAGGACAGAAAACAGTCTGGAGGTGTTTCCCCTGGCCCACACTAAATTTTCCCTGTTGTCAATGGACTGCAAAAAATTACCCTGATCTTTGAGGGATATGTTTTTTTCCTCTCCAAATATACCAAGTCAGAGACTAGTTATTGAATAAGGTAAGAAGTCACAGAAGCTGAGCTGTAATAACTGACAGAGCTAATTAGGTCATACGCTAACATCTGAGCACAAAAAAAAAAAAGAATCTTTGTTGGAAACACATGCTGGGGCTTGGCATCTTCTACATTTCCATTATAATGCACATTTGATGGCAACAGTGTACAACAAGGGTTCAACACCCTACAAGAACAAAACATGCTGTCTTCTTAAGAGCAGAAAAAAAATCTTAATCGTCAACTGGACTTACTAAATTTGCTTTAACTCAGTTACATTTCTGAAAATGCAAAGATTTTGTAATATTTGTGCCTCTGACGTGCATTGTTTGCTTTTTAATTGAGGAGGTAGGAGGATGATCTGTTTAGGAGAACATGATGGCAGCATCCCCTTCCCTTAAATTTACTGTAATTGCTCCAAGGACTGAGAAATCAATCAGTGCAGTGAAGTTTTGTATCTTTCATTCTGTTGTGCTGGAGGAATCCTGTGAGACTTTGAATCAGTAAGGTTATTTATTTTCCTCCGTTAAAGCTCTGTATTTCATGTTATTGCTGTGTCTTCTAGATGCACAGTGGTGACAGACTCATTCATCTTTATGAAGTGTGCATGTTAGAACTGTATCATGATTACTGTCATGATCAGACACACATGGACTGATTTCCTTTTGGGGAATGCTAGGTGCATGATCTGTTCTGCTGCCAGTATCTGAACTGCTATTTCCAGAACCTGCTTGAACATCTTTGCATACTTCTGTGCTGTGCTATTGTTGCTTCACACAGGCAGATCACACACATACCAAGCAATTGACTGTCACAAGAAAGGTGACTGTTGTAAATTAATTTACAGTCAAGCTATTGAATTATCTGTCTCTTTGAATTTATACAGGCTAGTCCATGAATATACAGACTCAGTTCTGCGTGTGCTCACATATGCCAGCATGTGGGTACAAGTGCACATACTGTCTGCACATAATTTAATTTGCATTTTAATTTTACTACACGTATTTTCCTTGTTATTCCTGCTAGTGATTTTAATGGACTCCTTTCTTTTCTCCTTACTGATTCCTAAATTTCCTTTGTGGCAAATGAATAGAAAAAACAATATAGGGAAAAAGAATTTGAGGAAAATCCTCTCCAGACAACAATTTACATCTGACGCATGCTGTATATTTTACTCTTGAGTGGGGTACCTCCAGTGTACTTGCAAGAGACGTTACGCTGACAGAACCAGTGGAGAATACAAGAATGATTCAGAGTGAAAACTCTTGAGGAAAATTGGGTATTTACAGTCAAATAAAGTCCTCTACAGATTTCTGACTACATGACCTTTAATATAGAAAAAGAGTTAATAGCAGTTGTTTTTAAATTTGCCATGTTGAAGCAGAGGCATGGAACTGCTTATATGATGGAACGGGGAAGCTTTCATCATTTTCAGAATTGACAAAAATAGTGGATATTTAAATATTTCATCTTGACTTATTATGAGCTGACCTTTTTCTATACTTACTAATAACTGAATGTGTTGTGACTTAAAAAAGCTTCAATGCATCCTACCTGAAAGTGGATACAGTTAGTTAAGAAACACTGGAGGGGAAGGGGAATTGGTAAAAAGGGTGCATGCCTAGATATGGACTAATAGGCTGTATAGGTTAGAAAAAGTGATAACATGTTTTTCTTTTAAGCCTTAAGACTTGTGTCATCAGATGTCTTTGGGACTTCAGTCCTCTCTGCCAACAGCTAAGCATCTTTCTAGAGATCCACACTCAACCCAGAAGGGAGATGGAGTCCAAATAAATTACTTAAGTTGCCTTTGAATCATCTGATTTTAATGAGATTGTGTTAAAATGTGTAACTGTAGGAATGTTTAATGCAATGACTTCTCTCTCCTCATTAGATAGAAATTCCTTCTGTGTTCCTGGGTGACACGCTGTTGTTTTTTCAACTACTTAATGACCTGTTTTGTTAAGTAAAGATGTATTTTTACATTTCTACCCATTGAAACTCAAGTTCTTTGGTTTGGTATTGAATTATCTGGTGGAATAGTCTCCAGCTTCTGGGGGCTTGAAATAATGTAATGTAGTGAATAATTTTAATTTTGGATTAAATTTAGATTCAACAGTTATTAAGATATAGTTGATCAATTCCAGAGGGAACAGTCCAATGTACTCTAGATGCCTAAGTTTTTGACAGCTAGCATGACTGAAATATCTGATTGTTATTAGGATATATTGGAAATTATGTCAATTTTTGTCCATTGCATTATGCATTCTTGAAGAAATAGTAGCACAGAGCAGTTGTGTTCTGCTTTCCAGAGTCAAAAAGGAATAGCTGGCATAATACAAATCAAGGTACTGCTTAGATCTCATCTGTCCTCCAAGTCTCTGTCTACACAAGTAAGTAAGAAATGTGCATAAATGTTGTGGCCACTGGAACTAGGTTTTCTGAACTGTCTGAACTAAGTAATTCTGAACTGTTAGAGTGGCCATGAGCACAGTTTTGGCCTAGGCCAACTGGCAGTCTCCCACTCTTGAATTTGGGAATTAGTATGGGCCAAAGCCCATTCCTGACAAGTAATTTGGACATAACTATATACTTTGGAGACTGGGAGGGTTTGGTACTAGTGCCTTGAGGTCAGAGGACAGTCCCAGACATTAGTTTATAGCAGTGGCTTACTTAGCCATGCTCCCCTTCTTACCTTTATGAGACTTTCTGTTGGGCTTTGTCACAGTAACTCTACCTGTCCTGTGGGCACTAGGGTGTTGTGTGGTGTTTAGAGTCCAAGTCATAAAACAAAATTGCTTGTTATGTATTACAGGTATCCTACCTTTTCTGGCAAGCTAGCTCTATTACATCTATGTAATTGGAAACTGAATTAACTTAAGAATCTTTTAAACTTTTTATTTCACTTAGTTTTTTATTTTATGGGGGAAAATAAAATGTCTACAATGGTGGCTAAATAAGAGATCATTCAGTTGAAAAGTATCAATTTATTTCTTAGCTTCACAGAAAAGCTCCTTTAAGAGGTAATGTTTGAACAAACATGGTCTTTCTTTCTACAAACATTATGGTAAAAACCATTAAAATACTCAAAGAGTGTCAAAACACTGTTCCGTTTAGTTTTTCTCCTTCTCCCTTGAATCATGATTCTCTTTTTCAGTTACTAAGTATGTCTCCCATTTTATTGCTGGAACACCCACCCATAAGATTTACATTACATAGCGCTGTCTAGTATTTTATTGTGTAATCTTACAATTTATAGTACAGACTACAGAAGTCATAAGCTGCAGATTGTTTATTTTGGACTAATTTTTTTTCTTTCCTACAGAGGAAAAGTTATGTCTGATGTCTAACCAGGTATACAGTATTTCTACTTCTTCATATTGTATCAGAGACACATTCCTAATGTTTACATTTAACTTGATAGGTAGATCACTTCTATGTTTGCTTTGTTTTTTTATTCCCCCCTTCCCGCAAAGGCATCACATATAACTTCTAGCAGAAAAACTGTGGTCTATAAGAAATCATTTTTCTTATTCCGCTATCAATGCTGGAATTAATAGTGCTTATTCTTCAAACGATGTTTTGCCAATGACTGTCATTTTCACTTTAAAATCATATGTCAAAAGTATTCAACATTTTATATAAAATTATGTACTTATGTTAGACATCCAGGTGAAATGTATGAAAGTGCTGAAGTCTGTTTATCCTGCTTTACTGATGAAGCTTGAATTCAAAAAGACACTAAGAAGTTAAACTGCAAAGGTAACCCTGAAAATGTCCTACCTTCTGCAGTGGAAGTCAAATGGGTGTCATAGATTTTACATCTATTTTTCATCAAAGTTTATGGTGTGATAAAGATGCATGCTAGACTCCATAACAATTGAGGAAGACCGTATTTGAACAGTGGGAGTAGAAGAGAAGACTGCCAAAACATGGATTGCAAAGCAAGAAAATCTTAGGCTCAGAGGTTATTTAGAATGGTATTGTGTAAATAAAGGAAGCAGCTCTGCTGCCCAGCTGCTTCAAGGATGCCAACAGTTGTTTTAATCTTGCCAAAGGGCTAGATGCCAGTGACAGAAATTAACATAGGCTAACATCTGTTTTTGTGATTGCCTCCCAAAAATGAGAAAGGAACATTCAGTTGCTTCAATACGCATGACTGAAAAGGAAATAGATATTTTAGTGTCCTTTTTATAAGAAATGCTTTTGTGCACTGGTGCTTTTTCCAGCCTGTTCTAAGCAGCCCATGTGTTGTACGGGTATGGACTTCAAGACAATGACATTTTAGGACTGGCATCAGGGCTCATCCCCAGTCATAGCTGTCCATGGGGTCTCAAATCCAGAGTGACTCAGTCGGTGTTCTGGAGCCTTTCTTGGTGAAGACCTCCTCCTCTCACCTCCTCCTCTGCCAAATGTCTCAGTGAGGCAGCCAAGCATGCTTAATTCCTTCTCAACACCCGTGCACCGGGCAGGATGCTTCAGGCAGACACAACCAGTCTGTTGTAATTTACAGGCAACTTGATAAAACAGCTGTCCTACATTTCTGGAGTGCTTAACACCTTGAAGAAACATTTGTCTAAAAGTAATGTAAAACAACTTTGAAGCCATTTAAAGCAGAGACTCTGTGGAAGCAAAGTATAAGAAGGTAAGTAACGTAGTCGTTAGGCATGATCAAACCTAGCTGTTAGATACTTGCTTTCAGGAACACGATGTACTGCTTCTCTTGTGCCTAATTCCTAAGCCGCAGAAAGAGTAGGATCTTTCAGGATGGAATATGCAAGATCTAGCATGTTCGGGAAAGGTATATTGTTCTTCAGTTGTTTCCAGTCCCTTGTTTTTGTAGCCAATTATTCTTGTTTTAGGAGAGCAGCCTGTGTTGCTATTGACTTTGAATCTGGTTGTTCAGACCTTTGCTTTGCTTTGTCAAGACCACTCTAAAATACTTGCATACTTTACAAGTGTAGTTAATTACATCGTTCAGAGCATCAATGAGAAAAAACTGGACACTCTACAGACCCAACTTGACACATCCTTCCATACTGTCAAGGAACCACTGATAACTCTTCCCTGGCACACTTTTACAACTAGTTTTGTAACCATGATGAGGTAATTTCTTCTATACCAAGTTTCTTTACTAGAATACTGTGGCAGATGGTGTAATGTCTGAATAAAATCAAAATATATGACCTTCTCAGCTTCTTTCTTAGCCTGTGTTGATCTACTATGAAATGAAACTAGACTGGCTTAATGCAATGTACTGTTGATAAAACCATTTTGGTAGTTCTCAGTTTATATTTTCTGGTGCCTAAGGCAGTTTTTATTTTTTAAAGAACTTAAGGTGAGTGGTCCATAATTCACCAGTTTCTCTTCCATTTTCTGCCAAACATCCTTCATGTTATGGGTGGGCACCACACTTGCTCTTTCCAGTTTGCTAGAATTTGCCTCATTCTCCATGAATTCTCAGGTATCTTTGATGCTGTCTCAGACACTCCTTTAGTGTATTCTTCAGGTTTAATGGATTTGAAAGTTTTAGGTACGCAGTAGCCTGTACCTTCCTAGTTATAGGATAAAATCTTCCTTCTTGGTTTGAACAGTAGTAGTCCCTTGCCCACCACAGGCCTTTCCAGTGAAAGCTGATGCAAAAAATTCCCCACGGAAAATACTCTTCGTCCTACAGAGAATTATCTGTAGCTTTTCCTCCTGTTGAGAAGCAGGCCAAGAATCTTCCAGTGCTTCCTCCTGCTACTAATTTGCTTACAGATGAGTTTCTTGCTATCACTGATGCTTCTTGCAAGCTGAACTTTTTGTTTCTTGGTTTCCAGAGTTAGCCCCTATTTCCTTCAACAATTGTCTTCAGTGCTATGATATAGTTTTTGTATGTTCCCTCTTGTAAGGTCAATGTGAAATTCACAAGTTAGCTCAGCTGATCTCTTACTACATTTCTTATAGTTCATCTGGATTCCTCTGAGTGTGTGTGCATGCTTGTGTGGGTGTATGCCCTTTCTCTGAAGGACAGCTTTCCCTAACTGCTGCAGTTTTCTACAAAAATCCTTCAAATCCCTGTGATCAACGGCTCCTCCAATGTGGATGATTCTTCTAATTACCAACCCTTCTTGTTCAGTGACCTATTTTAAATCCCCTGTATATTAGCACCTTGTTCCTTTCCTTTTCCATCATTATTTGAACACTTGCATCTAGTCCCTCCCTATACAAAATACAGCTGGACAAGCATTGAACAAGCCTGAGGTGTCAGCCACCATTTCAAGACTCTGTTGCACCAGTTAACTTGTTATCCCGATCATCTAGTAAGATGTCTGTGCTAATATAAAAAAAGACAGGGAATGAAACAATCAGCCTTGTTCAATGGATTAATTCATTCACTTCATCCCTTTCATGACCTTTTCAAGAAGGGCCCTAAGTGTGCCTTTGATTTTAGGTCCTTGTCAAAGTCACTGGTGTTTACACATACCTAAAATCACAGAATCATAGAATCATTTAGGTTAGAAAAGACCCTTAAGATCATCAAGTCCAGCCATAAACCTAACACTAACACCAAGTCCAGCACTAAACCATGTCCTTAAGTACCATGTCTAGCTATCTTTTCAATACCTCCAGGGATGATGACTCCACCACTTCCCTGGGCAGCCTGTTCCAATACTTGATAACCCTTTCAGTGAAGAATGTTTTCCCTGAAAGTTTCTGTCATCCTTCCCTTCAAAGGCAACTAAAAACCTCCTCCAGGAGGAAGTTTATAAGTAAAGTTGGTGAGCAGGGGGGCTGAAACTAGTTCTTATCGCTTCATGAGCTGGGCCCTTCACTAAAAGAACTGGTCAAGACCATGTTTGTGGTGATTATGTTCCCTGTGTTTCCTTAAATCCTGCATTCCAGCTGTCTGAATTTCCTAATTAATTCAGATTTGTTAATTCATAGTATCAGTTCCTGGAGTAAGAAGTGTATTTAGCAGTACAGGTAAGCCTGAGTAACTTTTCAGTTAGTCACCTCAGACTCAGGCTGCTTGGCAGTAATGCACCCTCTGAATTCTTGAGGAGTTTTTTTTTGTAGTAGATTTGGAATAGAGATTTTTCTGCCTACCAGGTCAATGTGTCTGTTCCTGATCTCAGCAGATGATTACTCAGGAGTTGGAAACTGTCAACAAAGATGAATATAGCCAATTTTATCCTTCATTTCTTCCTATTGATACAGGTACTGTGGCAAAACTCATACCATCATCTACTGTCTCTGTCTTAGAGGTTGCCTGTGTTAAAAGGTTTATGATAATTCTTTCATATAATGGCCAAATCTCACAGTTTTCCTTCATGAGTCTTACAAAGTTCCATTAAGTGGCATGTCCAGTGCTGAATATCTTTCTCCTCTTGGTCTCATGGAAAGGGAAATACAACCCTTGCAAATATAGTCCAAGACTTGGAATGAATCATTGACCTCATCTGTCATTGTGCAGGTTGATATATACTTGAGAGACAAGATACCTCTTGTGGAACTGCCTGTGGTCATCAATCTCTGTTTTGTACATTGTGATACTTGTTAATACCTTATATTTCAAACTGAAAACTTGTGTTTAATAGCTCTTGAGAGTTACTGGCATAGTGGCTTATTGACCTGCTGGCCTAGATGAATTCTGCTGCTTTGTTTAAGGGAGATACTTTAACCTGTGGTGAATTAGTGGTGGGACGTTTTGTTGTACAGAGTTGCTAACTTGAGTTCTAAAAGTTGCATAGCAGTGTTAGCATGAGGATGTCTGTGTCTGAAGAAGTCCTGCCTCTTAATTGGACTAACTCTCCAGGGACCAGACCCACTTCTTTTATATGACCAGAATGGAGCTTAAAACCTTATATGTATCTTGAAATGTGAGATTTTAATAAGTAATCAGTATTTCTACACATGATATTTGACCTTTATGTTTTCTTTTAATCTCTGTTCATGCACACTGGGAGAAATTCACACCCCTGCTGAAAGAAAACCAAAACTCCTTCACTGAAATGCTAGCAAGTTTACAGAGGTAACATGTTATCTTGGACTCTGCTGTTTAAAAAACATTCTGTGCTTTCTTCATCCTACCACTCCTCTCTTTTTCATTGCAATTTTACTATCCCTTATCAACAGCAAACCTGATTATCCAGTGCATTATGCCTTGTACGTGCAAATGTTGCACATACAGATGTTGCACCTTGGGTAATTAGTCTGATTGAGATGGAGGATTCACTTTACCTCATGCTAATACCAATATGCTGTTTTGGAGATCTGCTCTAGTATGTATGCTGTTCACGCTCTTGCAAAATAGTTGTCAAATTTCCCCATCTTGATTTTCACAGGTATTTATGCAAGTCTCCAGAGTTCAAGGCAGGGGAGAAGCACACTTATGACACTTGAACACTGTTACTTTGTAATGGGAACTGGTCAACTGAGAGTTTGTGCCTTTCTCCAAATAGATAGCTGAATATAGCTATGCTGTGTTGAGTTTGGCTCTTAAGCTGGGTTTCCATCCAGCTTTTGCACGTGGTTGGTTATATAATACTGCAGCAGCATGGAAAGACAAGAATTACTTGATGAGGAAAGTGACAGTGGAACGGAGCAATGAATTTCATTATAAAGGTGAACAACTTCAGATTGTGACAGCTAAGAGAAAGCATTTCTTTAACGGGGATTACTTGGATTAGAAAATTATTAAACCAGGCAAAATGTCCATGGACTTAATGTAGTGATCTGATAAATAGCATGCACTTTGTACCAGATTCCTGTGGCCCAAGTTTGGTGTGAGTAATTGACCATTTGTAAAACTTGACTGTGTGTCTTTCTGTCATATCTTCCATTAATGGCACTGCCAAAAATGCAGAACTGTAAAATGCTGTGTGCTACATCTACTGTAGTGATGTTAACCTTTAAGTGTTCTTCTTTCTGTAAGAGTTGCTAGAGGTAAAAGACTTTCACTTTGAGATACCACTTAAAAGCTCAAAGTGCTAGTAATTAGGAGAAACCACTATTTGACTTTAAACTGAAAGTGTCATCTAAACACTCACGAGTCTTTGATGAGTCTCGGACAGAATAAACAGAGCACTGCAACATTGCTCTCCCAGTCACTATCCTGACACCACTGCTCTTTTTCCTAAACTGAAATTCTGCTTTGTGTTTTTTTCACTAAGGACTGAGTTCTTTGATCTTGTCCTGTTGCCTATAGATGGGGTACAGGTTAAAAAGGGGTAAAATTGCTTTTTGTTTAGCAAATGGAATACTCTGTCCACCTGTGGTCAATGCTCTGAAGTGCTGGAGAATGGAATTTACTCCCTTCTAATCTACGCAAATTAGAATTTGCCTACTCCTCACAACAGGATAATTGATCAACATTTTAATATACCTTCATGCCCCTGAGCTTTCTCATTAATTTATTCTTGAGGTATATATTGAGGAAAAGAAGGACTCCTTTAGGAGGGATGTGGGAAGCCCCTTCAAGAGTGGAGGGTAACTGTGGCACATTTTCAGAAGCCCAGGGAGAGTAAAAGGCTTTGTTCAGCAGCCTTGACAAACTGAACGAAGAAAAAAAAAAGTGCTTCTTGCTACATATATAAAGAGCAGGAGAAAGAGCAAGGAGGAAAGAAGACAAAGGAAAGATCAGCCACTTAAGGAGAGGTAATTAATGAGTATTTAGTTTATTTCAGTACCTGAAACAGCTGTGGTGGCCTAGTATATAGTCTACAGACACTTGTATTAATGGAACTAAGGAAGAAACTGGAGAAAACAGTTTGATCAAATGCAAATAAGAGCATGGGTATACTTGTTTCAGAATTCCTGGAAATGTTCTTGCTGTGCTTTTATTAGTGGACTAAAATGGCTGTAGTTTAATTCAAGTCACTACTGTAGCTGTGTAAGTCAATCAGAAATTTGACTGTCTTAGGAATGTGATAGTTAATCAGCTAATTCACATTTTCAATTATTATACTGTAAGGATATGTCTATGAGGAAAATATCACTATGCCAAAGTTCTCCCATGAAGATTGATATAGGTGACAAAAAGTTAATTAAGGGTTTCAATTTATTCCCACTGAAATGAGTAGGAAAACTCTCATTCACTTCAAAAGGGGCATCGACCCTTCATGTACTACTAGTATCAAAAATACACTGTTGAAAATATCAGAAGAAAATAAGTTCATGTTAAGGACTCAGATGTAGCTGAACCAAAACTATACTCCTATGTATAACTGTATATGCCCAGAGAGCTCTATGGACATCAGCAGTACAGAGCTGCTTGTACAGCAAACACTTGCCAAAGGAATTACTACATTTTTTAACATACACCTTTTTTTTTTTTTTTTAACATTTACCTTGTTTTGATGCAAATGAGTTAAAAGTTTCTCCAAATTAAGCAGATCCCATTCCAGTACACACGCACAGAAAGAATATATGTAAAGTATTTGGTGAGGATAGGAATTTTGTAGAGGTAACATTTTACAAAGGAAAATTCCAAATCTATTTCTGGGCTTTGATGCTGTGTACACCTACCTTCTGCAGGAGAAAGCTTTACAAATGAAATATAAACCTTCTAGAAATATGACACAAATTTGGAAACCATTGCTAAGTAATCACTCAATGATAGACTATTCACACAGAAAATCAAGTTTTAGCCTGAGAAAGAGCCAAGTTAGCAGCAAGAGATAGATACTCAACGTGGAAGGGATTATGAAATTTAAAAATGAGAATAATGAACAGGAGAATATTAAAAGTCAAAATACATAAGGTGTTCCAAGATGACTACAAACAGGGAAATGATATGCCTTCCTTTTAAGAAAGATGAGAAGGTGGATTTAGGGAACTACAGGCTGATTAGCCTTTTTTCAGTCCCTGAGAAAATTAGGGAGGAAATTCTCAAAAAAGCTCTTTCCAGACACTTAAAAGGTGAGAATATGACTAGGAAGAGTCAACTGGGATTTATCCCTCAGCAAATCATGTTTGACCAATCTGACAGCCTTCTGCAGTGAAATGATTTAGTCTATGGGTGAGGAAAGAGTAACAAGTTTTTAGCCAGACTTTCAACACTATCCCATAAATTCTGCTAGCCAAACAAGGACAAATGTACTGGATGGGTAGACTGTAATGAGGGGTGGAAAATTGTATGGACCTTTGATCTTGAAGTGTATACAGTTTCAAGTCTAACAGTTCATGGTGTTCTTTAGGAGTTGATAACTATTGGGGTCAGTGCTAATGCCTTCATCAGTGACCAGGATAACAGGACTGAAGGCGTCTCAGCCAGCTTTCAGATGACACCAAACTGGAAGTAACTATTGACGCACAGGGAGGTTAGGGATGTTAGAGAGATCTAGACAAGCATGAGGAATAGGTTATCAAGAAGCGCATGAAGCTGAACAAGGACAAATGCAAAGTCCTGCACCTGGAAAGAGCAAGACATGCATCAATTCAGACTGGGGACCACCAACTCAATAGGTAGCAACTCTGCAGAATAAGACTTGTGGGTTCTATAAAGAGCAAGTTGCAGCAAATAAGGCTGAATATATAATGGGATACATAAGTAGCAAATTAGCAAGCAGGTTGAAGGAAGGAATTATTTCCTTCTGCTTGGCACTGGTGAGGTTTGACGGGAGACCTCCAGAGGTTTCTTCTAACCTATTTTTTCTATAATTCTATGAAGTGATTTAATATTTCTTATATTCAGTAATGTTCATTAGGTTTTGGTCTGAGTTCATTAGAGGTCCGTGATAAGGGTTAAGTTAGACAGTCTTGTCGCATTGAGCAAAATCCAGCAAGTTAGTAGGACATACAAAATTACGTTCCTGATTATTGGCACAGAGGAAATATTCACAGGCAATATAAAGGTAAAGCATCTGATTTTCCAGTTACTTGTATAAACATTTTTATTTGGGTAGAGAAGCTTTTTAAAAATTTCCTTTAACGTTTAGTTCTAATAGTTCTAATTTTGACCTCTCTACTAATCGCTAATAGATGTTTATCTAGCTGCATCAGAACTACACTGCTCTCCTTTTTGCCGCCCACGTTGGTGTGTAGGATTAAGTAGAAGTGCTAATTCTAGGTTATTGAGTATGGCTTTGATAATTACAGTTATAACTCGAGAGTAAGGTTTGAAGCTTAGCTTTGGGTTTTGGTGTTTTTCAGTTTGGAGGGGGGGTGTTTGTTTTTGTTTTTGTTTTTGTTTTTGTTTTTGTTTTTGTTTCAGTGTGTGCGTGGGGGTTGTTTTGTTTTTTTGATGTCACATCTTTACCAATGACACTAAACTGACTATAAAGGCAACCAACAAAATTCAGTCTTTAGACCATGACTATGCAGAACTGTGGAATATATACTTTGCGTCCAACCTCACTCAACTTTAGATTTCACTGAATGAAAAGCTAGTCTGAAGCTGATATCTAATTGTTGTAGAAAATTAAAGTTCTTCCTCTGTGTAATTTGGAAAAGTGAAGCCTGATTTTTCTCCCTCTTCTGCTCAGAAGGGAGGGGTCTGAGGCCTTGTTTTCATGACCAAAATGAAGATTTCTTGTAATTTCAGCTGCCAGTGTTTCCTCTCCAATTTCCCAGCTCTTTAGCTTGTCTTTCTCTTGAATCATGTGGGGTAGCCATGCCTACAGACTTATTACCTATAACATCACTTGGCATTTTAATGGGCCCACTGTTCAAGAAAATAATTTTTTTCATTAGGATTGATTTAATGTTTTCTTACTAGTGAAAATGTCCTCTTGACACAAGATCTAGTCCAGCATGATTAGGAGCCATGCTATCTCTTTCAAGCATAATATATTTTTCCCTCTCAGTTTCTCCTTCATCATAGTGAACTGTGTAAACAGATGATCTAAACATTTTTTCTTTGCTTTTGAACTGATGGAATGGTTAGGCTTACTGCCATAAATTGATACTGGTCTGATCTCGCACTACTTGTTAATGGAAAACTTAATTAAGGGAAAGTAGCAATAGCACAATTCTGACTTTACTCTGAATTTTTAAAAAGAATTATGATATTTCATTAGTTGGTATGAAAAGATATAACAGATGACATTTTTTTATGCCTCTGATTTGATTGTTTCAGCTGTGCTTACCTCAACTGCTGTTAACTGACATTCCATGCAGGTTACAACAGTCATAAATTTTAAAATAATCTTCTTTAAAATATATTTTTATGTTTACTCCCAAATCCATGCTTTGGACCTAAAGCAGGCTGATCTTTATTAATGGTCAAGCAGGAATACTCAGGCTCCAGCTCCTGGTAACTGCTTGGATTGATACAGAGCCATCTTTGCTGAAAATGTTCTGTGTTTACTCCTGGGGAGCTACAAAAATCCCATAGGAGCACTGTGTGTGCTCGTACTATAGCAAAATGTGAGAAATTGCATCTAAAAATCATAATAAAGGAAAGGGATTTAGAATACTTTTAGACATTTCTAGAATATGTTAGTTGATCACTTTTCCTCTATCTGCTGGTTGCGCACTAGAATTACATAGCACAAATAGGAAGAAAGTTTAGGCTGGATTATAGGAAGATTTCTGATGACAGATTTAAGTAATGAAGTCATCCTGAGATGTATTAAAGAAGCCATATGTCAGATCCTTCTTTCCTATATACTAGCCTATTTAAAATAAATTTACATGTAAGGTTTGATATGAAACCCATTTAACTTAATGGAAAGGCTTTAATGCTCTTTGACTAAAATGCATGTACAAGATCACATATTTTCTGTAATTATATTTCTGTAACAGCTTGGCAGGATTTACTATTCCTATACCTTTCCAGCAAAGCTTCCTCCAGTTTCTTCTGTTAATATTATTTCCTCTCATGATAACATCATACATACATCTTTTCTCTTCAGCATCTCTAAGGACCTTCCTGATTTTCCTACCAGCCAGCAGCTTAATTCCCTTCTACAATATAAGTTGTGTGTGACACCCCAAACCCACCAGTCTGGCATCTGAATGAGGCTGTAACTAAAAACAAAACAACAAACAAACCACAAGTTCTGCTCTTTGCAAACAGTCCAAGTCAGAACTTCCTAATTATGTCTGTCTGTTGATTGTTGTTGGGTTTGGGGTTTTTTTGCTGTTGGTTGGGTTTTTTTAAAAAAAAATTATTTGATTTTATACAGTATTTTAGTTTAAATTCTGGTTGGAGATACATCTACTATTGTTACCTCTTGCTTCATGAAAGACCGAATCTATTTCCTGCAGCAAACACTGATGGAATGCAGTGGGACAATAATAGACGTTTGCTCTTTATACACAGCGGGTAATATTTCTTTCCTGGATAGCAGTTTAGAATACCTTTGTAATTATTTTTTATATATCCAGAAGGCAAAGGGTTTGGTAGTGTTAAGTTAGTGTATTAACTGCAGGAGCTTCTTGTGAAATACATTTCTGAGCCCTGTAATCTGGTAATAGGTAGATTTGAATTAAACTCCAAAATTTGCTAGTTGCAAGGGGTAGAGAGAAGGGAAATAGTGATCAGCAACATCTGGATGTTGCAAATTGGCCTACATTTCCCTGGGCCATCCCAGTGCTATGGAATGGACTGTGCCAAATATGGGATTGTTTATGATCCAGTTCTAGGCCTTTTTTTCTTTCCTTTTTGTATGTCTTTATTCCTTCTCTCTCACGCCCTTCTCCTTCCCACCTCTTCCAAATTTTGAGCTTAAATTTTTACATAGCTTTGCAATCTCTGACTAGCAATAAAAAACTCAGTCAGACCCAGAATTTGACACTGGGAAGCAGCAGAAGTTTGTGGTCACCTCTTAAAAGTTGAAGTCCAGATGTACAGAAAAAAGCAATGGTAATGAATGTCTGGAAAACAGTTACGTGACAGCTGTGTTCTCTCATACTGCATAGTGTTCACATGTGCAAAGTCAACACTTACCAACATATACCACAAAATCTTATTGTAAATATCCTACATATAATTACAGTCACCATCACTAGAATATTGCAGATATTGTTGGAATATTTTCTTAGTAAATACAAACTTCTGTTTGCATATTTCTCTTTTGGATTTCAATGGTAACTTTGGTGTGATTCTGGAAAGTACATTAAGATTGCTTTGGTTGTAATCCTGAAAGACTTCTGATATGGTATATGTTTTAATAGAATTATGCCTAATAGGTGGAATACAGCAGCTTTGTAACTGCCAGATACTTGCCTGAGATAAACATCTAGTTTATTTAACATGATTAACTACCTGAAGTATTAGAACTCTTATAGAGCCATTCACAACAGCCAAAGCTTGCAAGATTACTGGAGAAACACTGTATTTTATGATACAGGCCCAGTTTGATGTACATATGACACTAGTAGCACTAATGGGCTGTGATCCAATAGCCTCCTTTCTCCTCCTCCCATGTAAAAATGATGCTGGGGATAAGATTTTATAATCCCTAGTTTCCATTCAGTAAAGAATTAAATGAGGCATTTTATTTATTTCCCACCAAACTGATGCACTTTTCTGCATTTGAACCAGACAGCCAGCAGCATACTGAAGAGAGAACAGCACTAGGGCTGTACCAAAGCTGGCACGTTTTCCTTCACTTCCCTTGCAGCTCAATCTCCTCTCCTCTCTGGTTGACACAGAGGCCATGAATCAGAGCACACTGCAATTGATGACAACCCTGTTATCCTTAAACACTGGCTGGTTTTAATTCCTAATAAATGTTTCCTTCCATTTTCTTGTTCTTCCTGCTCCTGCTGTTGGTTCCAACTCTGATAGTCTAAGGCCACCTCTGGGACCAGGAAGCACGAGCTACTTCACGCTGCAGCTCCAAAGCATCAGAAACAATAGGAGAAAAAAAATTAAACCTGGTTTATATCAAGTATTGAGACTTTTACAAGCCAGCCAGGAAGAGAGTGATTTAGGACCATGCAAATGAAGAAGTTCAGTGGCTACTGTTCTGTATGGAAGCTCTGAAGACAGACTCAACACACTTTCTGCAAGTGTAGACTGCCACATTGATTTGATTACTTGAAGTGCATCCCATGAAACTTGAAGCTCCAAAGTGTGACAGCAGACGTCTCTAGAGGCCTATTGAGAACTTTGGTGGACTAAAATTGCTCTGTGGTGTTGCCCTTCAGAGTTGCCCAGCTCTTTTCACTGATGCCATAGAAAGCCTAAGGAGGCTATACTTCCAAAGAAGACACTGCCTATAGAAGCTTTTTCTGTGAAAACCTAGACCCATAAAAATCAATGGGGAATTACCTCTCTGTGTCTGGACAGCTATTGAGCTGGAAGAAGAAGGTTTTTAATTACAATCATTTAGCATAAATGCTTCTTTTCAAAAATGGAAAATCGATCTGACAAGCTGATAGAAACTGCAGACTGAGTGTGTCAACAGGAGGAGGGGAGAAAAAGCAGGAAGGTAGGAAATGCCACTATTTTCTCATTCTTCAAATTAATGCTTTAAGGAATAATTTGGCAATTGCTCATTGTTCTAATGAACGCCTGCTCTTGATTATGATAAATAGTAAATTATATGATAATTTCTTCTTTGCTTTCACTGACAAAGTTTTCTGTACTGACAAGACACAATGAGAATTTTTTTTTAAATGGAAAGCAAAAGCAGAGAATTTCCTGCAATGCTGCAAAGTGCTCTGAGCTGGTGAGTCTAAACCAGGGATGCTTATGATAAAGCACTGCAGAACACAGTTGATTAGAGCATTGAATTAACTATGCGCTCATGTGTTCTCTCTCTCATCATCTTGCTCGTTCTTTCAGTCTTCTATTTCACCCTTTCAATCTGCACATTTTTGTTTTCTTGTCCAGAAGTTTGGGTTTTTTGGTTTTTTGGTNCAGCCCAAGTGCCAGCACTTGGCTTTCATCAGAAAACAAGTCCCGGAGTTATGCTCCAGCAAGTCTCAACAAATCCTGAGCACGGTGGCTTCTTCAGGTCAGTGTCGTAGAGTCTACATAGACTAAATGAATGTTGAATAATACAGAACAGCTGTATATGATCTTTATGTTTATGACCTTTAGTATTTATTTGCCTATGAAATGCCATCACTGCTGTGACAGTACCAATCAGACCTAGGACTTCTCTTTCTAAAGGCACACTTGAATTTAAAGACCCAAACCAGTCAGGTCAATGAGTATGAAGTGAAACCAAAGTCAAGGTTAAGGCTGTTTCTGCATGCCTATGATGGGATCTGGAACTATATCCAAGCTTGTGCTAAAGCACCTCTTCCCATCCATACTGTCTCCAACCACTGCCTTTAGCCATGGGGCACAAGAGGATCATGTGGAACTGCATCAAGACCAAATGGCAAAGATCACCTTTACATTTGTACCAGCATCCTGAAGCCTCTGTGCCAGGATGAGTCAGACACTCCCTCTGACTGGGAGGCTTTTCTGGTTGGGAGGCTCAGATGTCCACAAACATATCAAAGTCTGAAGCTGAGTTCTCTCTGAATGAACCATTCACTATGCACATGATAGGAAGGGTACATCATTTGCAGTAAGGATTAATAGCAGTCTCTCTGGCTTAAATATTTGAATGAGCCTTCACTGTCTGCACTAACACATACAGTGCTATTAATGCAAGTGCTTTAAAAACTTAAATCTCTGTGGAATCATGATTTACTCCTGTGAATTGCAAACTATGCGTGAAAATGTTAGAGTTTTCTGGCTGCAAAACTAGTTCTGCCCTTGGATATACTACATTATTTTGCTACTGATACGAGACAAGGAAGCAAATGCTTCTT
This sequence comes from Nycticryphes semicollaris, assembly GCA_013400055.1. NCBI lineage: Eukaryota > Metazoa > Chordata > Aves > Charadriiformes > Rostratulidae > Nycticryphes > Nycticryphes semicollaris. The sequence continues at coordinate 1,260,624 of VXBJ01005132.1, forward strand.
GGAAGTAAATAATATTAAACTGAAGAATGATGTATATCATGAATATGCACTTCCAGCCATATACTTGCATTCATTTTATCACCACACAGAACGGGCCTTTTATTTTCTAACACTGAGGTGATATATACTATTGTAATAAGGCAATGTGTCTTCTGAGCGCATTTCTGTCCTTAGTGTCAGTTAGACCTATGGTAATAGTATGACTCCTATTCTTGTGGATGCTTATACCAGGAGTAGCATTCTGTACCTCATACCCAGATGCCATCAATAGCTAACCTGAAGTTGTAACTGGCAAACAGAAGCAAGGAATCAACTTTTAGTTATTTTTTTAAAATTCAAAACTATTTTGACTCATGCTCTGGAGCAAACTTCTGTTAGAGGTTCTTCTCAGTTATGTTAGAGCTGCTTCTGCAACCTCTGGCATGATTTGGGACTTCTGTACTCAAGACTCTGTACAATCCTTGCACTCAAGCAGATCTTCATGATTTTACTGGGCATTGTGTGACTCTGAGGGTCCATTTGCATGAACTACTGGTAGAAACTGTGCATTTTTAAAGAACTTTAAAATTCAGGGTTTTTTTTCCCTGTATCCGAAGACAGGATGTTCTGATGGCAGTATGTCACAGCTCATGAATAGAGTATATGTTACGAGCTAGCAAAAATCCATTTTAATGAGCCTTTAGAATCTAAACAAGATGTATTTCCTTAGTTGTCAAATTTCCTTGGCTCTATATGATATTCTACTAGGCAGACCATAGGTGATGTGTTAAATGAACATGGTGCTCTGAGCCTCCTTATGGACATGACTCATATCTGCAGAGCAATGCCTTTACAGATGCCATACTAATGTATATGACTAAAAAATTTCAGACTCTGCACCTGGCTTTTGACCACAGAGGTTTTCTTCCTTCAGCCCCTGCGTGGCCAGGACTGCTTCCATTTACCTTCTGCAGTACTCTGGGTTGGGATAGCCCGGTGTGGACTGCTCTTTTGACAGAGGCTCCATGAACTGTCATGAGAATCTGCCAGAAGGCTTAAAGCTTCCATGATAGCCAGATTCCTTGCCATAATTAAAAATTGCAGAGGTGTGTGAAAAAGTGGAGTTAGTAACCTTCTATTGTTCAATACTTTTATTATAGCTATTAATAACATACATATAATAAAATTTGAGAAACAAACAAAAAAAATCTTCCAGGAAGTAACTATCAAGTGGGAATGAGATTAAAACTCTATTCTTGGGTTGATGTTTGGCAAATTTAATGTTCATTGTTTAAGAAGCATCATTCTCTTTCTGCATGATCAGTATTTAAATAGTGATACTTAATATACTGGGAATGTTGTTTTCTAGCATCAAACTGCCTCCACCAGTAAAAATTGTACATCCACATAAATGTAACAAGCAAGTTAACCTAGACCATAGCTTTTTTTTTAAAAACTGCCATTGTTTAATTGTCCCAATTTAAAAGCAACATTCTGTAGCAAGCAGATGATGAAATCACTGAACAGAGCTCCCAAGCTTTTAACAATGAAAATTAAAAAAGCAATAAAATACAAATGTGTTCTCAATGATGCTTCAACAACCATTACTTAAGACATAGTTAAATTTATTTGGGAGTATGCTAATCAGGAATTCTTTTACTTCTTACTTTTAAGGAAGCATATAAACATCTGAATAAAAATCTATTCGTATATGTGAAAATACCATGAGAAGATCACGATAAAACCAGTAAACTTATACCAGCAGTGTCTAGAGTTTCTGATATTTTATAGGTGAAAGTCAGAACAGAGAGCTTATAACTGTTAAATATTGAATACACTCCTTGTGATTGATATTTTATGAAAATGTAAATTAAATTATGTTTCTCTTGCATAGTTTGAAGGAGGGAACTTGTCCTCCTTTCAAAATAACATGTTTCAATAAAATGAATATAAAACAAGGCTATAAATATGCGCTTATGAAAAACAAGTAAGTATTTTCTGCAGTAAAATTATGTATCTTGGGAAGCTCATATTGAGCATGGTGTAAATGCAGTGGCAGCAATTCCACAAAGAATTCTGTCTTTTACTAAACTGATTAAGGTTGTGGGGTTTTCTGTTGATGTTCCTATAATTAATTTTTTTCTTAGATTACTTACAGGGAAAAATCATTTTGTAATTATCTGATAAAATTTTCTGACACTGCAGGAATATTGCCTTATATAACAAAATCAATAGCTTGAAGTATTATAAATGATCTGGTAACTTCCCTGAAGAGCTGTATTCTAATACTTCTCTTTTTCCCACAGGAAAGTAATGAGTTCCCAAGACCATACTTACAGTTCAGTCCTTTATTTCCATATTCCCTATGAGGTAGGTCTGAAAATGGGAGGCCTGTCATTAAGAAATTCAGGTCTCCGATTCCATAAAGGTTTAATTCATTAGTTCACTTGGCTTGTCAAGAAGTGTAGTTAGGGCAAAATGTGGATCTACAAGACGTTACTTGTTATTCTTAGACATGAATTTGCTTGGAGTACTCGTGTAAGTACAAAACCCAACTGAGTCCCATGCATGAATTGGACTCACCTATGTAGCCATCTCTGCTAGGCTAGAATTTACTTGAAACAGACTATTTATAACAAAGGAATGCTGGCTAAAAATTAACCCAATAGCTGGGTTGATTTGACAGCTTGATTATAGTTAAAGCATAACCTCAAGAGGCTGGGAATTCGGATTCAAACCAAATAATTCTACACGTATCTATAGTTTACTGCCTATCAGGACCAAGGCAAGATTAAATAAATCTCGTTTGCTTAATGAAAAAAAGAACATCCTGACACAGTAAACAGCAAAAAAGTGACTAATCCATCTCTATCTTCCCCAGTGAATATTATTCATTATGCTGTTTGCTTTTCTAGAATATTTTTTCATACTCTGAAGCAATAATTGCATATGTAACTACTAGCATGAGATGTATAGGAAAACAGATCCAATAATTTACAACCTATCTGTGCAATAAATATTTGTCAAGTTTTGGTGAATTATCACTAACCTTAATACTTTTTTCCCTCATTTTGTGCATTTCTTTAAACTGGACATCAAATATTTGAGTGGAACAGATCTTGACTAGGAAGTGTTTTCCTGATTATTTGATTGGGTCTATCTGACTTGCACAAATTTCACCTGTGTAACTGTGCACCTCAGCAGCGGGATAGCTCCCTAAGCTAAGAGTACAATTTCTTCAAGTGCAATTTCTCAAGCAGATTTCTTAAGGAAAACAAGTAGAAAATACAGTTTCTGCAGGACTCATGTTATGGGTGTCATGTGTGTGAACAGTCCTGCTGGGGCACCAGCTAGCCATAACAAGGTACTGAGAACCACTGCAAAAGAGTCATAGGAAACAACCTCGAGCAAGTTCGTTTAAAAGATGCCATTTGTTAACGTGTTTGCTCTCAGCTCCTGCGTCCATTTGGCTCAAGAAACTTCAGCGGACCTCGGAGGGGCTTCCTCCGGCTCCCGGTTCCCGACGGGGCGCGGCACTGTGCTCGGGGCTGGCTCTAGCAGAGAAAGACAGCCGTTTCTGTCCCGGGGACAACGGGGGAGCGTTTCCCCTGTCTTCCCAGCCCAGGGCCCCGATCCAAAGATTCCCTCCAGTTCCCTGCCCGCCGCCGGGAGCCGCGCTCCGGCCGCGGACCTGCCGCCCTGCCGCTGACCAGGGTGCTGAAGACACCGGCGCCCGACGCTGTCCGCCGGGCTGACGCGGGGCCGGGCTGGGCCCGCAGCGGGCGACACCAGCTCCCGGGGGCTGGCGGTGTGTGGAGCGGTCGGGAAGCGGGAGGAGGGCAGCTGCGGGGGGCACGACTGGCACAGCAATAAGCAGCCATGAGGATCTCGTCCCGAAGCAGTTTCCTCCTCCCGTCGCGGCTAGAGAAGAGGCTCCCGGCACGGCTACTCGGGGCACCCGGCTCGCCGCAACTGCGGCTCGCTGAGCCGTGTGGAGAGGCCCCTTCCCCACCAAGGTCCCCCGATTCTTCTCCGACCCTTTTTACCACGAAAGTTTTGTCTATGGTATCTTTCCACCTCTGGGACCGGACCTGGCCGGGAAGGCACAGCGGCAATGGCCGGGGGAGGGGAAGGGGGGAACTATCTCCGACTTATTTATTTATTTAGCTCTTTCCTCCCTCAGGTCGCCATGGTGATACCGAGCTCGCTCTCCCTCAAATCAAGAGGAGACTGGCACCCATTCGCGAGCAGCACCCTCTTCCCTCCCTTCCTCTCTCGCTGCCCCTCTCCCTCGACGGAGGCTCTCTCCCTTCCCTGCCCGCCCACCGGGGCCGCGCCGCTCCCTTAACCTGGCTCCGGCTCCTTTCAGCCTGGTCCCGGCTGCCCTCAACGCTACCTGGGCTCCCCTCAGCCTCGCCCTGACTGCCCTCAGCCCTCTCCGTCTCAGCCCAGTGCGACCCCAGCTCCCCGCAGCGCAGCCGCCCCTCGCTGTCCTCCCAGAGAAGTGAGACGGGAGCAGTCAAAACAGCATCCTCCTTCACCCCCGCTTTGAAGTTCTTCCCGGCTTCGGCGCTGCCGCTGGAGCACCGCTGGGGAGGGGGCGGCTGGCCAGGACGTCGTCCCTGGTCGCCCCCGCCCGCGGTTACCCGCTGTTGAGCCCCTAAGCGAGGGGAAGCCGGCGCAGCCCCGGCCCTGTCGCGACGGCAGCTGTTTGCTCGAGGGAAGGCGTGGGGCCGGGACTCCTAAACGGGAGGCTCCCGCGACGGCAGCTGGAAACGGGGTATCCCGGGGCCGACCCGGTCCCTCCTCGACCTCAGCTTCCCCTCCGCCAGCTCTCCGTTTGCCCGAGGCTGCTCGCCACCCAGTTACATAAGGAACGCACCCTATATCCCCCGGCACTGCCGCTGTGGCTGCCGGGGGGGCTTGAGGAAGGGCGTTTCTGAGGGACGGGGCTGAAGAAGCGCGGCGGCAACAAGCCGTAAGGGCACAGGCACCGAAACGCAAGCCCCGAGCCAGCACCTTCTCCGCCTCCCTTCGGGTAACCCTCCCCGCCTTACCTGGCGGCGGCACGCTGCTCTCACTCCATGCCGGCTCCCCGCGGGACGGGGCAGGGTGGCGCTGCCCGGCTCTGCACCGGCTCCGGCTCTGGCTCCCAGCCGGTGGGTGCGTGCTCGCGTGTGAGCGCCGCTCGCTGTTACACGGCCCCGAGGATGTTGTCGGGCGTCTCCATTCTCCACGCCGCTCGCCCACCCTCTAGAGTCGCTCCGCCGCCGCGCAGACGGGCACGCCGGGGCAAGCGGCACCCGCCGGTTGCTGGGGCTCCGCTGCGGGCCGCTTCGCGTCGCTCGCAGAGAGAGCGGGGGGCGACCAGACGGCTGCGGCGGCGCCGCGCGTGCCTGCGTGTGTGTGTGGAAACGAGGGAAGCGGCGATGCGCGACGCGGAGAGCAGCGGGCGGGAGGGCGGGGGAGGNCTGCGGGCAGCGCGGGGTGGCGGGGGCGGTGCGCTTCTTCCGCGGGGGCGGCCCTGACCGCTGCGTGCACCTCCCCCCGGCCTGAGGGGGGTAGGCAGGCTGCCGCTGGGAGGGTCGGGGCGAGGAGCGGCGCATACCGGAGGTGTGATGGCGGGAAGGGTGGGGACCGCCCCCGCCGGAGAGTTCTGTCGTCTCCCGTCGGCGTGGGTGACACAGCGGGCGTGGGAGAGGGCGAGGTGCGGTCTCTCTCCTCCCCTGAGTCCGGGGGCCAGCTCCGGCAGCCTCTCGCTCCACCATCTGCCTCGGGACTGCCTCGCCTTCCCCGGGTGCGCCCTCCCCGGCGGGGCATCCGAAGAAACCACAGGTGTATCCAGGTGACCAGCGGAGGCCTGGGTCTGTGTCCTGCAGGACTTCCATGGTGCATAATAAGGGCGGATCTAGCACTGCAAACAAGCCTCCACCGCCTTTAGGGCATTGAACAGGATTTTTGCTCACCCTTCTCCCTGATTTAGTCAGTGGGAATGTAGTATCCTTGACGCTACTTCCCCACTCTCAGGTTTGGTTGAAATTGGCCAACAGGTACCACGTTCCTGTGAAGGAAGGGCAGCTCCCAGACAAACAAGCAAGTGCACACATTCAGATACTAACAGACACCTTACTTAAGGGTCCTTTTCTTAGAAAACCTAGCTGAAAAGTAGAACTAAGTCAACATTTACCATATATCATCCTGATGATTTTTCTTGTAGGATGCTTTCCTTCCAGGCTACTCCACCTTACACTTCACTTGTTGTGTCTACATTGTGTTGAATTACCCATATACCAAACCAATGCACTGAAGCAGAATGGGGCTGTGGTTTTTCAGGTAACATAAATAATAGCAGTCTGCACTTTCACAGGTTATATCAGTTTCTCTAGATTTTTTTTTTTCTTTTTTATTTTTTTTCCCTGAGATCAGCAGAAAGCACAGCTCCACAGCTCATCTGTTGCTCTGTGATCACAGATCACCAGTGATTTTATTTTTTCTCCTTTTGAGAGAAAAGTAGTATTTTAAACCAGCATTGCTTTAGCTTATAAAATCTCCTTATTTGCACTTCCTTTCTCACCTCATCCTTCCTCTTCACACCTTCCTACATTTCCTAATGTACTTTCTGGGAATCTTTTTTATTCTGTCTCATCTGAATCCATGGCATTTCTGTAGTGGATGTATTATACCATGCTAGTCTAAAAAATGGCTATGTTCTAACTTTTTTTTTTCTGTTTCTTAAGCTTTTTCCATAAAAGGGAACCTCACTGAAAAGAGCAATATGAGGCCTCTTTTTCCTTGGAGATTTGCAGGACTATTTATTTCTTCTTACAGGCTACTGTTCTTTAAATCTCTTCCCTTGCGCGAGGAGCATATCTACTGGAACACTGTCTGTTCTCCAAGCTGAAGCTGCTTTTCTAGACTCATTTCTTACTAATTTTTCATGCTTTCATTTGCCAACACAGGTGGAAAAGTGGGCATATTCAAAATGGAGAAAGTGTTTCTGTGGAACAAGGGTTTGTATGAGCTTATCCTCCCTGACTTCACGATCCTGACACAATGTGTTGTGTGATAGGGCCTTTTATCTCTATTAATTGCTAAATATTTCATGAGGAGCAGCATATGGATGGTTACATTGGGCTTGGAACCATAACAGCATCATTAAATTGCACAAGCCCTTGTGTTTTCCAAATGCCACTTTTTCTCTTGGGACACACAAACTAAAATGGCTCTTGAACAGGTGCACAAATAATTATTTTATACTTAGCCTGCTGTCCCCCTTCAATCTATTTGTCTCAGTTGCAGTTTTCTTTAAGACAGCTCCATAAATCTCACTGCAGAACCTCTCAGAGTCTATTAATACTTACGCTAGCACACACAGAAAAGATGCCTGCTACTTTCTTAAGGTCCCAGGCAAATGCCTGACTGGTATGTTGCTGAGATTTCTTTTCTCTTTGTATTTCAGTTGAAGGCCAAAGGAGTACTTGAACTGGCAGCCTCTAAATCTATATTGCTTTTCAGGGTGATTCAGTTAATGGGCTTTGACTCAGAGATCCTTCCCACCTCACTTCGAATGGATAGTCCTAGAAATGACTTCACCAGACTTGTGCCTTGCCTGAAGAAACAGTTTATGTCAAGAATCAAAGTTTATAGCTGCTTGAGGTTTTGGGAATTCGTTTTGGAGAATATGTTTTTTAAGCAATAGGGGAAGTAGAGTCATGGGTTGGTAAAGATAAAAGGTAGAGGGGATTGGTACATCCTCCTTTGGATGCCTAACCTTAGGGATTTACATTAGGAGTCTGCTCTATTTAGGTCATTGAAGAGAGGAGTCCATGGAGCAGTGCACCTGCTCACCTAGCACTCACCACTCAATGCACCTAAAATAAGCTTCAGTTCTGAATTGCCCTCCAGAGGGTTTTCTCTCCCTCACCTCCTGCTAATGGTATAGAGATTGTGCAGAGGATGTGGAGAGATTGTAGGGAGACTAACTGCCTAATCTAGGATCTGATGCATGATTATCCCAGTTTTCATTTTGCCAATGCAATATGGCATTTAAATGTGGAGAAATCACTTGCCAGCACCTCTCTAGGAGTGATTTTGATGTATGCTTGCCAAATGGAGATAGCTGTATTTCAGTAAAACTACAGCTTCCAGTACAAAATGTGAATGCACGTGTTATTCCCATGACTTTATCCTGCAAGCTCATGCAGCTTCCTGCTCACGTTATCTAATTCACATCTGCAAACGTATGCAATGGCATCACTTGTATGCAATGCAACTATGTTGTAGTTTTTGATATGCTAAATCACCTGTGCCAGTCTTGCATGTATTTTACATGCTGTGTGCATTCTGCAAATGTAATTTCATTCATGACAAATAGCATTGCATGTTTGAAGTCTGATGAAATTGAGCCAGAGCTATTGGTTCTTCCCTTCAAGTTCTGAAATGTTTGGTTTGCTTGGTATTCACCCTTCCTTTCCTCTGGAAGGGGTGAGTAGTTGAATAGAAAATGTGTCTGCAGAGGAATTTCCACCACAGAACTGTGTTTCATACATAAAGTCCATATTTTAACTATTTTAAAGAGTCAGTGATTTTTAGTCGATCATATTAAAGGATTGCTGTTGAGCTGTAACACAAAGTTTGTTCAATGCTCTCCTCAAAATTAAGGCACTTACCTGGAGATATAAAAATCACTCCTGAACATATCAAAAAGCATCTGGTTTTATGACTTTGACAGTCATATGGCTAGGTGATCCCAACCCATGGCTCTTAGACACTATCAAAACCAAAAGCACATGAAGATCAGGCCTGGGGGTGTTTTGATGTATGCAAGAGAACAAATCCTCTTGCAGCTTTGGAGGAGCTGCCTTGCCTTCTTTGCTCCTCCTCTCATTATTACACTTTTTCTCACTGGCCTAGAAAGTGTAAATCTAGATATTGCTTCAGACCATATGGAAACACTGAGAGCTTTTTTGCACAACAGTGAGACAAGCTATGGTTAGAAATGTCTGCTTAAAGATCAGCTAAAACAGTTTTGGTTCACACAACCTGATAATATTGACAAAGGGTCAAAATTTGCTAATCTAACAGGAATTTTAAATCCTCAGTAGGTTTTATGGCTTGCCAGAGTTGGGGAAATTTTGCAGAGCAAGCCATTGGAAACTGAAGGGGAGATGAGGAGAGACTAGTGGGTGGAAGCTGTCTGATTTTGTTTTCTGGCAGGAAGAATACCAGAGGGAATTCTCTTTCCCAGCCTACCACCCCCATTTTTTCCTTATTTACACATTGATGCATGATTTTTTGGTGTCTAACATTTCCATAATGCAATCTGGTAAACGTAGCACAGCTGTTTGAAAACCTGGCTGATATTTAAGATTGCTTTACTGTGCAAAAGCTCCTATTTCACTGGCTAGCCTTCCCATTTCTGGGTATCAAGAGAGGGAATGGCTATAGTTAGGTGTCACAGTTGCCAAGATTTATTATGGAGAGGTTTGCAATAACCTTCTCGCCTTTGCCCTTTATATATCTTCAGTGTTCTGCAGGGTGAAGTCTATCTTTCTTGATATTTTTGGATAGTATCTAACACACCCAAGCAACTTTCCTGTCTGCAATCAAGTACTTTTGTAACAGGAGAAAAAACCCAACACAAATAAGACAACCTAAAGCTATTGATCTTCATGGAGCATTATAAAAGCTGCTTATGTAAAGCTGTTTTGCAACCATCGCAGAGACACAATGGCGAGCTTGGAATTTTGCTGCATACAGCAACAAAATCTACCCATGTTTCCCACAGTATCTCATTTGATGTGCAAACTGCCTTCCTTGATAAAGTAGCTTGGACAACAAATATCTTTCTGAGTATTCTTTCTTTGTAAAATGCAGGACAAGTACTAATCATATGAAGCTCTTTTTTTTTCCCCACGAGTAAATTTAATTAATCAAGGGTTGTTTAATTTTAATCCCTTGTACTCCTTTTCAGAGTAATTATTTAAACTCTTTAAATCTCAAGTGACTCCCTTCAGCTCTCTTGTTTGACTTGGATTTCTTAACCAATTATGAATTTTAATTTTCAACAGGTAAATTTTTGTTATTGAGGCCAAGTTAGATACTACACTTGTGGTCTTATATGTATTATAGAGCAGTCCACCACAACTTCTCTTGACTCTGCTTCTAGTCTTTCCTCCCTGTTTTCTCTGCTTCCCATTTCTTCTTCAGCCTTCCCATGTCCTGAAATTTGGTTCATAAAAACTCAGCTCTGTTATCCTGTTCTGGTTTAGAACTAGAGGTCCAAAACTGACACGCAGGCTCATTGGATCATGTCTGCATGGTGCTGTATACTTACTTCCTTCCAGTGATTGCTGTTTACTGTAAAACCAGTCTGGTTTTTGTTTGGTTGGTTGTTGGCTTTTTTTTTTATTCCTGCTACAACTCCTGCAGCATTACTCACTCCTCCGATGGTTAGAAATTCACTTTGACACTGTACTTTAGAGTTTTGTTTATCTGGTTAAAATCTTTTTGTTCAGGCAGTGGATTTTCCACTAATTTAAAATAATGCTTACTTCATTTTCTTCCTTCCCTTCATTTGATCTAATATATTTATAGCAAATAACTTAATCCCCTCTTAGTCTTTATTTTCTGAGGTTGAACTAGACCAATTCTTGCTCTTTTTCATCGATACCGTGAGCTCTCCATCGTCTTTATCAGTCTACTGGTTCTCTTCTGTACAATATCAGTTTAAATTCATCTTAGTGGTGCAGGAGGAACCAGAACTGTGACAGTATTACTGCAAAAGGCTCATCAGTGTCATGTACAACAGGAACAATATTCCCCTCTCCCTAAAGGAAATGTCCTAGCTGATGTGATGTAGGATCACATTTACTTCTTTACAGTTATATTGCACTCATGGCTCTGTTATCTTCTGACTGGGGAGGATACAGTCAATTCCTTCTCTTTCCTTGTCAGTCCAATGATGTTCATAACTCAGGGCAGGAATTTCTCTTTAATTTATGACTTTGTACTATTAAATTTCTCTCCATACTTTAGTTTTCAAGGTCATGCAAGCCCCTGTGATATTCCAGTCTTCCTGTTTTACAGACAGTAGTGCCTCAGTTTGGGTAATCATCACATTTCACTTGTACTTTTCTACTCTCCAATGTAAACTAATTTTGGCTCTGTGACCCCTCCTCTGAATTATGTCTTGCCCAAATAGAAGGAAGGAAATAATTGGCTTCAAAAGTCAAGAGCTAAAACCCGTTAGTCTCATTGCTCAAAGTCTAAAGTAAGGTAGCAAAAATGCTGGTTGCTCCTTCCTGCTTGAAAATCAATGCGATTCTGTGGTTCTGGCTCCCATTCTGCAGTCATTTCATGGCAGGACTGACTGGTTGTGTCCACAGGACACTCCTCTCCCATGGACCTCTCCACAGGTGCATTAGTTCTCTACTGCAGACTCAAATAGCAAATTGGTGTTAGAGGTGGATAGGTTGCATATTGCAGGAAGAGGTAGGGGAAAGTAAAAGAAGGACTGTGTTTGGCTGTGGGTAAGAAACGTTGCTCAGCACCCTGCCATTGCAACTGGAAAGCTGGTTTGGTGATTGGGGTTAATACTGCCAGTGTTATAAAGTGCATTGAAACTGAAAGGGCAAAAAGTCTTAGTGAATATAAAAGCAAAGTGGAAAACTTTTTTTCCCAAAGTGATGATTATAAACTGCCCAATTAAGTAAACAAAGAAGTAGTTAAAAAAAACAGCACTGACACACATCAGATAATAAAATTAATTATAACCAGCAGCCAAAATGCAGTAAGTACAAACTAATCAAAATACTTAATTAGGCTTTGCAGTAGCTACTTTTCTCCCTACCACTATTTATTACAATTTTATCTGGGGGTTGGTGTCTTTGGTAAGGCTCCAGAGTGTATAATAACTAGTTTAAAAGCCTTATGCTCCTACAAAATAATAATATTTTGAAACATGGTATGTTTCAGGCTGGCTCAGCAGAGTAAGCAAGGACCCACTTGCCCTAAATTAAGAGATTTGAAAGCTGGTATTGACTCTATCTGTTCTGTATGTCTTGTGAGGTTAAAGGGTCTTGAGGTACTTACCAATATGTTAGTTCTTGGCCAGACAGCTGGCATTTGTATCATTGCAGGTATCTTCTACAAGGACCACAGGTAAATTGATATGGAATTTAAGGATGTAAAAGATCTGTATCAATAAAAGCAAATCTGTGTATAGAAAGAAGTTAGTGGCAATTTAGAAAAAAGGCCTCATCAATAGTAATGTATATATTGTTGTTGCTTGGGGTAAAAAGAAAAAAAAGAAAAAGAAGAAAAAATAAAAAAATGGTGAAAAAAAAGGAAAAAAAGAAAATTAATCTTATTTCTTCGGATTTAGGCATGTAGAAAGCAGCTACCCTAAGTTTTTTTTTTTTGGCTTCTGCCCTAGTTTCAATGTAGAACATGGTGGTGAGTTAAACCACTACAGACCAATCATATAAATCACAAATAGATACCCTGACATCCACAGAGGACAGTTCTGCTGAGGGGCTTTTAAGGAAGATAGATTCAATCCACCCATCATTTACAGACAACTCCCATGGATCCTAAACTCTGTAGGAAGTGTGCACATCCCCCTTTAGAGACTGTCCTTATATAAACATAGGCACTGAACCTGGTGACATAGGCAGAAATGCTATGTCTGGCTACAGAAACCTACTGGTTCTAAAAGGAGTTTTAGTTAAAAGGTTGGGCCTCTTTAAAGCAAGGATTGGGCAAGTTAGACTAACATAAAAGGAACTTGCTGTTTCATTCCAGTCACAAACCATTGCTGCACAGCTCAGAGTTAGTAATTTTAAACCCTGACAGTTTAATTACAAGCTGATACCATGCCTTCTATATTTATAACTACATTTTGATTTTTGATTTGTAAATTCTGAACTAAGGGAAATGGACTTTGCATGGAAAGGAAGGGGATTAACATCTCCATTTCTTTTTGTCCAAGTCTGTGCTGTGGTGTTGGTGTCTCTCTTCTCTCTTGCCTCATGAGAAATTAAATGCAATGAAAATACACATAGCACTACTCCTGCTTGTTTCATGAAGCAGCTCTCATTTTGTGGATAATGTATTAAAACAAAAATAGGCAATTGGGTGGTTGTCCCTTCTGAAGTCTAGTTAAAAGAACTGGTCACAATGATATGCTGCTGAAAAACTGGAGGTGAACTGGTTGCTCATAGCATTAACCAAGATTGTGAGATCCTTCCCTCTTCCAGCCTTCATACGGCACAGGATGAGCTCCTGGGATTCCTCACCTGGTATGTTCCCTGAGGGGCTTGTCCTAAATCTGTCCCATAAGGAGACACCGTCCTGTGCCCATTCCCTCATGGTTTCAGCTAGGGGGGCCATGTAGGAGCAGGCTTGATGTCATTTCTAGGCAATGTTTAGATTAGTGCTGAAGACTATCAAGTTCAGTGCTGTGACTGTCATAACCTGACAAATCCACAAAAGAGTATCTATGCCGAAGAAGCCTTTAAAACCTCCAAGACGGCACAAGAATGGATTGGAGCAGAAGTATTAGAGCTCTGCTTTCTGGCTTATTGGACTTCCAACACCCAACAGTGAGATGCAGATGATTAAAAACTTCAAAAATACCCACAGTGCCATGTCATGCTACAAACCAAGGAGAGAGTGCAATATCCAGCTTTTCTATTGTTTCTCTAGTATTTCTGTTGCATGGTTGATGGTTCTCATGGTTGATGAATGGAAGGTGACAATACTGTTGACAAATTAAATGTGTTCCTAAATAATTTATGCTTTCAAATTGTTTTTAAAGAAAGGACACAGCACCAGATATTGTAGAATAGTTAATACTCTAAACTCTCCTACAAACCAGAAACTTTGTATTTCCCATTTCTCTGTACACAGTGCCAGCACTTGTATCTACTAAAAGTAGGTACAGCTAAAACTGTTATCCCGCCTGCCAATTTATGAGTAAGATATTTTATAAACTTGCTTTGCACTGGTATCTTTGGTCATTTGGGTTAATATTAATCTAAAATTTAGGTGCACAATTAAATAGACTTTCTCTGTGAACAGTAGAGAAGGAAAGCCATTCTGTACTTCGTGTCTTAGACATATCCTACTATGATGGAAGATATTTGGGTTTTTTTAAAAAAAACCATAAAAACGTTCCCAGCAGTGTAGTGTTCCTCTAAGGAGACTGGGTGAGGAGGAATCATTTAAAGGAGGAGATATTGCCCCTTCTCAAGGGAAGCTGCAAAACTTCTCAGGGGAGTAAGTGCCAGAAACTGAGTAGCAAGGAGAAATTCCTGTCATGGTGCTCAGGGCTTGCTGTTCCAGGAGAGCTTGAGATGCACTCTGCTGGATGCATCAGGGAGGACGTGTGCTGTGGGGATGAGAGACAGCAGGAAGAGCAGTACAGGAGCAGCTGTTTAAATCAGTGTCTGCCACTACTCCTTGGACTGGATGAGGACCTCCATGGAAACAAGGAGAGGAGCAGGGGGTAAAAGCAGTGACTAAATCCTTTCTATTTCTATTCTGTCTTTTCTTATCACAAAACAGCTTTTGCCATTCTGAAAATCCATCACCATAGTTCATGTTCTACTATATCCTTACCTTTTAAAGTTTAAAAGTCTCTCAGCCTTTTTGTGGAAGTTGCCATGAGGAAAAAGTACAGCCACATAAACCTCCGCAACCTGAGCAGCCTAGGATCTGGTTGTGGTAATAACGATGAATTATCCCCAGCAGATACTTCCCTCTCTGAGGGCTTTAATAGGCAGTGTAGATGCGATACTTGCACCAGAACAGCTAGAATTACCTGAAATGAAACTTATTCTGGGACACAGTGAACTGTGAAGACTGAAAGATGACTGAGTGTCATAACTTCTTGAGAAGCAGAACGGACGAGGTGGCAAACCTGGAAAAGGAGATTCATTTCCATTCAGTCAGAAGGAGGTCACCAGGAAGTTGTGTGGGAGCAGAGTGTGTCTATGTGAGAAAAACTGAGAAAAGTCAATGCAGGGATGGCACTCAGCAAGGAGAAATCTTAAGACAAAGCGGAAGGTACTTCTGGTAGGGACAAGAAAAAATTATTACAGGGCATGTGTGTTCTAAAGGGATATTGTGTGTATTCTGACATAAATGACAGAATTGTGAGGATCTAAATTCAGAGCTTATACTAAAAACCTGCTATAAGTTCTTTTAAATTGTTTTGTATCCAGATACAACTTAGGGTGAAACTTAGCAGATATTAAGAAAAACAGTATTCTGGTCACCTGCAGCAGATTTCCAGTAGAGTTACTTGTTATATTTCCAGGTATGCTAAAGGATCTGTAGTCATTAGCATCACTTGGGGATCTGTCTTTGCCAGAAAGTGCTTAGGCGAAAAAACCCAGACAGCTGAATTTCATCAAATTCACAGATCTAGTTCCATGGAGACGTCAGAATAAGCAAATGGATGAGTTAGGAATGATTATAGCACAAAATTTGCATTCTTATTTTTTAGTTAAAAAACAACAAAAAACCTATGTACATCTTGCTTCTGGGGAAGTCAGGAATTACAAATACAAAGCAATAAATGCTGCATTAGAAATAATGCATACACAGTCACTTTGCTTTTGTATGGTATCTACATTCGAAACTTACTAGCCAACATTGTGAGATTTATTTCCAACTGAGAAGGCCACTTAAAGCTCAGTAACTAATGTGATTTAATAAAACACAGAATAATGCACTCCTACTTTCCTTTTCTCAAATGAATATTAATCTCAGAAAACAACAAAAAAGCATGTAATCACTCAAGTGTGCTATTTCACAAATAAATTATATATAAACCAAAACACGTACTGGGTTTAGGAGATTCTTATTTGGCTTGTACAGGCAGTTTCAGAGGAAGGAAGAGTCTTAGGAACATTTCCATAAGCTTTGATGATACTGTGGGCAGTATTTGCCACAGTATCTGCATGGCCGTTAATCCTGATTTTCTGTGAAAACGCAAACCACACACACACACAAATATAGAGTGAGATCTTGACTTTATTAATGTCAATAGTAATTTTGCCCTTGCTTTCCACAGAGTTAAGATTTCACTCAGGGGGTTTATAGCCTCCAGCGCTTTCCACTCCTAAGTGGTGATACGGGTTCATAATTTAATTTCTGTCAAAGTAATAATGTCTGAAATAGAGAAAAGCCACTCTCTTTTCCTTAGTACACTTTTTTATTACACAAAAGGCTCATAAATAGAAGCCTAAATAACCACAGTTCCAAAAGCTCTCCAGACCCAAGAGGTCTGTGCACGTCTCCTGAAGTCTGTGCCATTGAGGCTGATTCTGGTACAGCAGCATCCTGGAGGTGTACCGCCAGCGTGTGAAGAGCGGCAGGCAGGCAGCCAGACAAGCAGCCGGCCACCCACACATCGCTGCAGCATGCCTGCTGTACGACGTATGCTTTCAGCAACCCGCTTGGATGCTTTTAACTTTTAGCTTTCTGCTTCGTCTTTGATTCATTGACTTTCTGTGGACAGTGAAAGATGTCTGGATGAGAGTGAGCTAGATGACTTCAGGTATAAATCTTTTGCCTTTGGTGGCTCTGCTGTAAATGGTTGGGCTACTAAGGGAGACCTACAACCACATGTGGAGTAAGTAGTCACTTGGGCAGGGGCACAGTCACAGGTTGTCATAGGGGCAGCAGGGACCGGGTAAGAGATAGATCCCCGCTGCTTTATCCAGGCCAGCCACAGAGCTGACCTGGTTCTGTAAATGGATTGATGTTATAACAAAACAAAAATGTAGGCAGGGGGTTGACACAACTTCTTATAATGGAGAAGACGTAATATTTTTGATGAATCTTCTCATTTTAATGCTGGCATGAACTGAGTTAAAACAAACAAATTAAAAAAAAAAAAAAGTGGATATGGAAATATTGCAGCATCAGTAGTAGGCAGTGTGAAATTGCCCTCTTACTGTAAAATGTAAACAGTAGGCATCCAAGTTTGCCGGTTCTATTTTGTATTACACAGCAAGGAGAAGGTTTTTGTTGTTTTTTTAATCAAGTCCTTCTCCAGGACTTAATGTAAGGTAATGCATAATATATAATGTTAACAGGCGAAAAAAATAGCTGAAGGGAAAAAGAAATGAGCTGGCAATATTTTTACTTCTAACATGCTGGTTCAAATCCAGTCCATGTTGGTAGCAATCAAAAGTTGCTACCATCTGTTGTTTGGCGGCCTTTGTGGGTGAGCTGTATCACTGTGGTTCTATGGACAGGTGTTTCTATAATGACACCATTGCCATGCTTGGCAGTCGCTGGTAACCTTGCTGGTAGCCTCCAGAGAGAAGCCAAAGACTGCAATGAATTTAGACACAGAAATATCTTCTCATTCCCCATGCCACACCTAATTAGATTCATGAAGCCGCATGTGGTCTGTTTTGAGTGCCATGATCTATGTGAGGAAGCACCTGTTGTATGTAGCTTGGTCAGCCTGTGTCTGGTGCAGATTTCCATTTTCCCACCCAGGAAGAAGCACTACAGAAAGGACTTTGCCTGGGTATCCACTGGCCTATTCTCTGAGCACTCACTGATGTAAAACCCTGGGAAGGGCTTCTTGAGTGGCATCTGGAGGCTGCCAGTGTACCTGTTTTTTTGGGTTTTTTTGGTTTTGGTTTTGGTTTTTTTTTGGTATCCTCTTCTTACTGTTTTTGCTCCCTAACTTCACTCCTGCCCCTGACTCTGTTGGCTGTCCTCTCTCTCCAGTGCTGAGCTGTGTGTCTTCCTGGCTTTGTCCTTCTTCCCGGCATCCTTGCTCTTCACTGGGAAGTCTATAAGATGGTCTTATAAAAAAGAAATAGTATAGCTATAGGTTTGCCAACTTTTGGTAGCCCTGCCAAATGGCAGGCAGTTTCCTGAAGCAGTCAGGCCTTCTCTAGTGCTCTGCAGTTTAAGCTATTTTGGTGGATTCTTCCAGATTTGCCAGGGTCTAGATTACTTTCCATCTACTGCAGCTCAGGCACTAAAAAGCAAATAGTTAATTTTCAAGCAAAGAAGGAACCACTACTTGTGCGGCTCCTACGGTCCCCTCTGTCAATCAAAATTTTTAAAGAATTTAGCATGGAGTGAAATACAGTACATCGAGCTAAAGTATCAGGATTTCTGGTTGAATAGCAGAAGTATAACTTCTGTAAGGAAGCACAGCTTCTGTAGGAAGGCCCTTTCACAGGAAATTGCTTTTTAATCCACAATTTTTTAAAAAAGGAATACGATTTCTGTCTTGCTGTGTGTTATCAAGTAGAACACTAGTTGGTGTTAATAGAAAGGTTCTCATTGACTTAATAGGTTTGGATCAGATCCTTTTCAGAGGACTGGTGTTTTTGAGAGAATTTTGCACTCATCTGCCTCCACAGCATGTCTTGTGTCTTTGAGCATCTTGCTTTACTCATTCATAAGACTCTTGGAGGATGTGGTATTTGTCCTGTGTAAAAGCTTTGGCTGAAGAGAGACCTATTTGTACATAGTAGATGTTACAGTTTAGAAGTCTCCCATCTCCGGTCTCCTGTCATGACCATTCTGTGGGTGAACTAATAGACCTCAACACTCATCCTCTGGTGCACCACAGTTTTTTACTGAGCCCTTGCTGTGCATCTTGGGCCAGTGGCATGGCTTGGGAAATTTCAGTGGACCACCTCACATTCCAGAATAGGGGCGTAAGAATATTGGAATAACTGGATTTTCGTAACAAACTTTGCAAGTGGTTTTCTTTTCCTGGAAAAAATGAAAAATTCTGTGGTAGTCAGTTTTTGACAAAAACAGATAATTTTAATGAATTTTTGCTAAGCTGAAACCCAAATTTCCTGCTGAAAACCAGTACAGATTGAAACATGATCAGGTAGCCTTAGTTTACCTCCAGCTGACTAGGAAACAGCTTGGTCTGTGGACAGGTCAACTGTACATCTTTAGTTGAATTTTAATTGTGCCTAATGATTTTGTAAAAAGTTCTGTGGTTGCATAGGACACCGTTATGATTAGAGGCTCCTCTGCAGGCAGATAGGTGTAAATTGGCTAGATTATAAACCCTCACTCCTGACCTGAAAGTTAATGGCTGATAATAATTAGGGTGTGTTTGGATACAATTGCATGACATGCTTTGTGGTGTCTTTTGTATCACACAAGACAACTTTGTTTGCACTCAGTAGGAAAAAAAAGACTGATTGTCAATTTATGAAGTTCATTTTTCAACCCATATTTATCGATAGAAACATAGTAACTCTCCTAATTATCTGGGGATAAAAAAATGGTGTCATCTGTACAAGAGACCATCTCACTTGCCTGGGGAGATCAGCAGAACTTTGCAGTTCTCACTTTTCTCTGGCTCTTTTTCATGAACTGTCAGAATTTTCCCTCACCCCCTATATGGTCATCTCTTTTATGGCTTACATTGATTCATTTTACTGGTTGGATATATTTAACTCTCTTTGAAAAAGTGTTTCTTCAATGAGGTTGAGATGAGTTAAAGATTTATGACCTTGCTCATTTTCTTATCTGTTTCTTGGAAGATTTATGAAGGATTTTATCATCTCTGAAGTGCTCTCTTGGTTGTTGATGGGGGAAGCTTCTCAGGTCACCGGCTCCTCACTGTACCCAAAGTTTCTTTTTCCCTCTAACCTAACAGTCATGGCGCACTTTGCAGTAAAATGGGTTCCGAAATTCATCTGTACTTTGTGTCTCAGTTCATGGTAAAGAAAGGAGGAGCTGCTTAATATAGGCATGTCATGACAATATGGTACTATATTACAATATGATTTATGTACCTAAACTAAATAACACAATTTATTAAATGTTAATATGCATAAAATTATAATTGCAGCATGCACTTGCATACTTATGTATAGATACATAAAATCCACACCTCCAGTTTATGCAGGCAGTTAGGTCTTTGATTCTCTGAAACTTTGTAGGTTCAAAACCAACTTTAATTCTCCCCACTCTCATTTACTGCTGTTGTGGTTCTCACCATCATTTTTATTTCAGTAGAAGGCATTATGGATTTTGGCTTTCCATTCTGGAAATGCTGACTCTTTTCTGTTTCAGGCTTACTGCTGAGACTCAAGGTGTCTGAATAATGTTAAAAACAAAGCAATGACTCGGAAGATGAAGGGAGGAAGACAGCCTGAACTTGTGCACTGTCTGTGCTTGTTACTCCATGTCCACCCTGCGAGTAAATGACAGTAGTTTACTTGGAGCAACCAGCTCCCCATTTTCTCCTGGTTGTACTATTTTCTGGCAACCAGTCATTAAAATCAGCAATGCTCTAATGATGTGCTGAATGCTAGGGATGTGGAGACAGAAGACATGCAAATATTGAGGGAATCTTAAGTAATCCTTTCTCAGAGTGCCTATTTGTTTAGAAATCTAATTCTTACGCTGAATAGTGAAATACTTCTTGTCAGCAAGACTCTCCCTGAAGCCTGACAGAGGCACCTTCATAGAATCACAGACAGAGGCACCTTCATAGAATCACAGAATGACAGAATGATGTGATGTTGGAAGTGACCTGTGGAGATACAACCACCCCCCGCCAAAGCAGGTCCACATAGAGCAGGTTGCACAGGAACTTTTCCAGGTGGATTTTGAATGTCTCCAGAGATGGAGACTCCACCACCTCTCAAGGCAGCCTGTTCCAGTGCTTTGCCACCCTCAAAAAGTGAAGAAGTTCTTCCTCATGCTTGGATGGAACATTTTATGTACAAGTTTATGCCCATTGCCTCTTGTCCTGTCACTGGGCACCACTGAAAAAAAGACTCGCCCCTTCCTCTTAATATGCACCCTTTAAATATTTATAGGTGTTGATCGGATCCCCCCTCAGCCTTCTCTTCGCCAGACTAAAAAAGCCTAAGTCATTCAGCCTTTGCTCCTAAGAGAGATGCTCCAGGCCCTTAATCATCTTTGTGATCCTCTGCTGTACCCTATCCTGCAGTTCCCTGTCCTTCTTGAACTGGGGAGCCCAGAACTGGACACAGTACTCTAGGTGGGGCCTCACCAGGGCAGAGTAGAGGNGGATGGAACATTTTATGTACAAGTTTATGCCCATTGCCTCTTGTCCTGTCACTGGGCACCACTGAAAAAAAGACTCGCCCCTTCCTCTTAATATGCACCCTTTAAATATTTATAGGTGTTGATCAGATCCCCTCTCAGCCTTCTCTTCGCCAGACTAAAAAAGCCTAAGTCATTCAGCCTTTGCTCCTAAGAGAGATGCTCCAGGCCCTTAATCATCTTTGTGATCCTCTGCTGTACCCTATCCTGCAGTTCCCTGTCCTTCTTGAACTGGGGAGCCCAGAACTGGACACAGTACTCTAGGTGGGGCCTCACCAGGGCAGAGTAGAGGGGTAGGATAACCTCCTTCGACCTGCTGGTCACACACTTCCTGATACACCCATTGGCTTTCTTGGCCACAAGGGCACATTGCTGGCTCATGGTCATCCTGTTGTCCACCAGGACTCCCAGGTGGTCTCCTCCCATTGTGCCTTTCCGCCTCTATTATTTATAAATTAGGATACTTTGATCTGAGACTCCTGGATTCAGTTTCCAGCTCTGTCACTCATTTGATATGTGACCGAGGGAAAATCGTATATTCTCCAAAGGAATTGCTCAGTCAGAAGAAGGTCTCTGTACATTGCTGCAGACTATAACATGTCTTTATGTTCAGATGGCCGATGAACCCTCAGACCCAGCTTTGTCAGGCAGGTAGTCTACATAGGTTCAAGCTGTTGACAAATCCTATCTGCTTAGCCAGCAGGTGATTCTTGCTGCCACATGGGAGGGACACCAACCCTCTTATTTGCCCAGTGTTCGGCTTCTTTGTGACATATTTGGGACAGCAGATGGGATATACCACAGATAGCTGGGTTAATCAAAGCACAGTGGAGTTCATCTACTCTGCAGGCAAGAGTATGTTTGTGTGCCCTTCCCTAGTGCTGGGCAGAGTTGGAGTTTGCCTCTCAGCTTTCCTAACTAGTTTGCACTCAGCTTCTCTTTGAATACATTTCTAAAGCAAATGGTTTATTTGTGATTTAGCAATTTGCCTTTCAGCTTAGCCCTAAAGCCACTTTTAAGCAGTCACAGAGATGGAACCCTGCTGCTTTATGGAAATGCATCTTAAGCACTTATATGAAAAACTCCCACTTACAAAACAGGAAATAGAATGAAAACTGCTTATGTGTGTTCTTATAATAGTGTTCTTATAATACAATGCATATTTTCCATGCATGTTTTAAACAGAGCATTTGAATAAAAATTGACTTGTAAACCTTTGTGATTTATATCCAACATTTTCAGGTGCAAGAGGTTAAAGAAAAAAACATATTTTTGTTTTCACCTTCACTGGACAGGTTTGCAAACAATCACATATGTTTAAGGGATTTTTGTGCCAGCTGTAGTTATATCAAATGATACAATATTTCATAAATAAACTGTCACTTATTCAGCATCTTTATTTAGAGGTGCTAAACAAGAGACTTCTCCCTGCCTAGTGGAACACACATGGAGAGAAATATTTTAACAATCTAACCCATGGAATAATTTAATTTCTCAGGTTTAGTTGCAAATAAAGTCCTGTGGTCAGTCAGCTGAGGTTAGTGACTCCTCATGATTTTAGGATACCTGTATGAATAACTCAGGGCAGAACTGTGCTCTGACTATGGCTAACACTCATTAAGCAGGAGCTGGATGGAGCCACCTGGAGGTCAGGCTTTAGTTCACTTTGTGATTGCCCATTTGCTGACTATGACTTGGAGAAAACAAGACAAAATTATGCTCTAGTTCTTATATTTGTTTTATATGTAGATATAGGTGTATAATAAGCAGTGGTACTTCTAGAGTATATGTGTATCACAGATACTACAGCTGATATGAGTATTTCAAAGGTATTTGCAGAATCTATGCCCCATACTGTTATATATATATATATTAATCTTCATAGAACAGGCTGCTAGGTATAGGATTCTAAAAATATATTTTAAGAAGTTCTAAAGAAATTTAATTATTAATATAAACAAAATAAACTGTATTAGTTCTACTCAGCACTGAGCTTGATATTTTCACAACTTGAATTATGGAAGAACTTATATTCAGCCTGCTTTTTCTGTTAATTACTTTTTGCATATAACATGAGAGCTACTCATGAGTCAATTGCTCGCAGGGTTGCATTTAAAATAAACAGAGCTCTAGCAATTGAACTGGTACACACTGCTGCAACTTTTTACCCTTTCTTTCCATCTCCCAGCCTCAAACCCCTCTTCTCACATGCATAAGGCTTTATAGAAGTCCTCAAGCCCCTTATGTGCTGAAAAGCCTCTGCATTCTGCATTGTGGAAAGATGAAATGCTGCAGCAGGGACGGTTACATTAGAAAAGAGGTTTTCTCACTGTAGCTATTGTTGAAATTTTTGTGAATTACATTCACTGTAAGAAGACTAGCTCCAGCCTGGATTTAAAGCTGTAATTATAACCATTGCACTCTATCTGAATGGAGTCCATCTTGAAATGCAGTATGTGAGAAAAGTGATGTTTTTTCTCATATGGTGGCAAATCAGTGAAAGAAAGAGCATTTATCTGAAAAGCAATTTCTTGTGTAGTATCCACTCTGCTCATACAAAACAGTTTTTGGCAATGTTCTTTGTCATACAGAATATTTTTCTGTTTTAATGCCTGCTGAAGTTTCAAGTAGAATTATTATGTGATTGCTCTAGGCAAGATGCTAGAGTAACAAGTTTGTGTACTCTCAGCAGGCTTTGGAGCAGTGGATGGAAGAGGTGTAAACACGTGTTTGTTTATGAGCATTATTCATAATTAGACCGTGTGACAAGAAGAATTAAGAAGTACACAGATGGAAAGTAAATCGTTCAATAGTTATATATGACACATATTAAAGATTTTTTCACTCGGGAATTCAGTATTTGGGTTTGATTTAATTTGTGTAATTATGTCAGATACTTTGAGATCATATATCTCTTGGGTTGGACAGAATTAGAAATACCAGCTGCGATTTTGTGCTCATTTGCACATGCACAACCCACACAGTGTTGTTCCTAGAGATAACAACCTAATGGTGGTTTTATAGATCTATTGGTGAGATGAGTCAACATTTTTTATGGCTGTCATTTTTCCAGGATTAACAGCCAAATCCTCCAGACCTTTGTTGCTCTTAAGGAGTTAAGATAAATACGGGTTTGCATTCTACTTAAAATCCTAATTCCCATGAACACCCTAGCTTTGCTGGTGAATACCATTTGTAGTTAAGCTTAAATTGATCTCACTGGAGGTGACTGTATGAATAATAACCGGGTGAGAAAAAGCCATAGAGATTGTCCCTAATATTATCTTTTACTGAAAAAATGGATCTTAAAGATCAGAGAATAAAATAGGAAAACCTCATACATATGCTGTCTGTGCTGTTATGGGAGGGCAAAATTTGACATAGTTCATTTACTGAAAAAGTAACATCTCTGCCTTGATTTCTGTCTCTATAAAAGCATTATATCAGCTACCTTTTGTCTATGAATACCACGCTGAGATTTGTAAGGTTTAGAAAGATCTGTCAAAAATCTGTTATATCCTTCAAAACTTTTATCAAAGATTTTTGCCCAGGTTTTGAATCTTTGATGAAAGCATATATTCCAAATAACCCCCCTCATCTTCTTGTGAATAGAAGACATCATAGTATTTTTCACACATGATTAATCACAATTCTGCTAAAAATAAGTGTCTCAAATCTGGTGTGAACTTATTTATCAATCATTCATAAGACCGTTTTGCACTAGACCGATATTTCCTTTGTTATTGATTATTTTCTCATATTCAAGAAACAGTAGCTGGGTCACTGTGCTATCGTGATGCATTAACCACAGCAGAATAGCTGGTCAAAAAAGGTGATTGATTATGACATTGTTGGTGCAGCCTCACCTGGAGTGCTGTGTGCACTTCTCGCCCCCACAATTCAAGAAGGATGTGGAAGTCTTTGGATACATCCACAGGAGGACAGCAAAGCTGGTGAAAGGGCTGTACGAAATGTCCTATGAGGAGTGGCTGAGGACTTCAGGATTGTCTAGTTCAGGGAAAAAGAGGCGGAGGAGCAACCTCATTGATCTCTACAGCTTCCTGAGGAGGGGAAGTGGAGAGGAAGGTGCTGAGCTCTTCTCCCTGGTATCCAGTGACAGGAACAATTCAAAGCTGTATGAAGGGAGGTTCGGACTTGACATTAGGAAATGTTTCTTTACTGAGAAGGTGGTCAAACACTGGAAACAATTTAGAATCATAGAATCATAGAATGGTTAGTGTTGGAAGGAACCTAAAAGATCATAGAGTTCCAACACTCCTGCCGTGGGCAGGAACACCTCCCACTAGACCAGGCTGTTCAAAGTCTCATCCAGCCTGGCCTTGAACACTCCCAGGGATGGGACTCCCACAACTTCTTTGGGTAACCTGTTCCAGTGTCAGGCTTCCTAGAGAGATGGTTGATGCCTCATGGTTGTGTGTGTTTAGGAAGCATTTGGACACCTTAATAACATGCTTTAATTTGGTCAGCCATTAATTGATCAGGCAGTTGGATTACATGATCATTGTAGGTCTCTTCTAACTGAAGTATTCTATGCTGTTCTGTTCTGTTCTATTATCACAGAATCACAGAATCTTAGTGGTTGGAAGGGACCTTTGAGATCATCGAGTCCAACCACATGAAAAAAACAAAAAAAAAAACCAAACAAACAAACAAACAAAAAAAACCCAAAAAACCCAAAAACACAACAAAAAAAAAAAAAAAACCCCACCCAAAACCAAANCCTCTCCTCGTACGACTTGTTCTCCAGACCCCTCACCAACTTGGTGGCTCTCCTCTGGACACGCTCCATAGAGTTATATTCAATAGAATTATATTCTATTCTATTCCATTCTTCCCAATAACTGCTTTATTTGGTCAAATCTCCATCTCTCAAACTGAACAGTGACTTCTCCAGCCATTGGGTATATTTATTTTTCCTGTAGCCCTCTCCCATTTTTAATTTATTCTTTCTGGGATGTGGGCTGTAGAGCTGATCATAACATACTCATATCATTCTTACCACTGCCATGTTAAAATCATCCTCTTGCTACTTCTCCCCATGTAAACACAGACATCATGTTAACATGGGGGTTTTTTGTTGAGCTATGTGACTCCTTTGACTTTGAGACTGTTGCATAAATTCTTCCAGTCAAGACTCCAGCATTTGTTCTCAAAGTCTTACTAGTTTTACTAGGGGAACTTCACAAGTTTTTCTCATATAACTTTGCTTTTTCCACTCTTTACCTGCATAAGACTTCAATATGTTCAGCTCAAAAAGCAATTCAGATTGCTTTATATAGCTGATCAGTTCTCACTATTATTTACCATTCATTGTGTCCTCCACAAATTTCATAAATTGTAATTTTGTTTCCCACTCCCACTACATCAGTGAGAGCTGAGTGTGCAGAAAAATATAGTCTGTGAAGAGCATGAATTGCAATGATTCATTTGTGTGGTGCAATAGCCCTCCTTTGTTATTTCCTTCTGCTGATTTTCCAGCTTTTGCATTTCAGAGAAGCTGTCCTGAAATCAATAGTGGAATGTAAAATGCATTTCACAAGGGAAGGTTGATTTTATTTCAGTCCAAATCCATCATTTATATATCCACTACATTCTACCAGGGCACCATATGGTAAGGAGACAAGAGGGGTGAATTACACATAACGCAATTATGGTGTGAAAACACAGCCATTTCTGTTATTCATTAGATTGTAGTACTAAAATAATTAGCAAAGATTAGAATGTAAACTAATAATATTTTTCGGTATGCCTATGAAAATATCTCTACAGATTTCATAGTATACACATCTCTTAGGAACGTGATTCAGTATTTGTTGAGACCATAAAAGAATGACCAAAACAGAAAGTATTTTGAGCATCATTGCTGAAATGTAGCTTCTTTCCCTCCCTTCCTCCTATGCTCTTTGTGTTTTTTAATTTTAATCCATTCGATCTGATGATATGTATTCTACTTCATGACTTTCAGTAATCAGTTAATGTACACATATACAATTTATGTTGGGTACACTTTTTATTTTGTTCTTCACACTTTAAAACATGCTTCTGTTGTTACTCTAAAAATAATTTTCCCATAGTGTATTGGACTGGAATCTGGAAATCTATGTTTTCAAAGGTTTTTCTTTAACTAGTCAGATTTTTGTACAGAAAGGTATTGAGCAGATATGAATACCTATATGTGTAATTTTCACTTATGTTTTTTTTTCCTATATTCTGATCAGAAACACAGTTCTGATGTGCAGCTGCTGTTATTCTTAAGAACCATATATGTCAGGTTTTGTCATATACACTCTCTGTTTATCATCAGCAAACACTGGCTGCATGTCAACCAAAACACAATGGGTATTGCTCATTAGCATCTTCAACAGCATTGTTGCGCAAACCATTCCAAACATTTTGCCTGTCACACTGACAATGTGCAGATATTTAGTAGTAATAGAGTAAAAGTGAAGGAGTCACCAAAAGGATGGAAATATGGAACATCTATATATTTATACATCTTTACCTCATATGAGCACAGCTGTGTATGGGCGAACACATGAAGATTTTGTAAACTTAATCTTAACAGAGAAGCTGGACATCCAATATATTAATGGGTTTACTAATTTTTTCCAGGCATGCAAATATGTTTGTATAAGCTTACCTCCAGATAAATACAATAGAGAAGTCCTACATGCCACTTTCCATATTTATTCAAACCTGTACTGTAATTTTTATTTCTGCTAGATAGATATAAAATCCTTATTGTAAACATACATATATTGTTAGGCTAATGTGAAGTACAGAAAATTGATTTTATGAATTAAACCTTAAACATGAAGGGATTGTATACACTAATAAATAACACAGCTCCAAATATTTAGTAGAAGGAGTCATGGTTAATATCTCTTCAGCATTTTCATTTGTGAGGGAACAGATTTCCTCACTAAAAGAGACTGGAACAGTGGATATCAGTATACATTCTCATGTACAGGCCTTGTGATTGAGATTCTGACAAAGAATCTGGCTTGTTTTCCTTGCTTCTGCATGTTACTGAGAACAAAAGCATTAGATATAACTAAAAAATAAATAATAGAAAAACATATTGGGATGGAGGGGTGTGTGGTTTATTAATTAATTAATGATTGTTAATAAAGTTACAGTTGACTTGTAGATACCTGTGTGTAAAGAGAATTAATGGAGTGGAGAGGAGGAGGGGAAACAAGAGGTAAGTACCTATGGTCTGCTGAGCACTGTGTGTCTGGATGCTAGGCTGGTTATCTGTTCTGATCTTATTAATGTTTTGTAAGTTGTTGAGAGGTGACTTGTTTCCTCTGTTTTTGTGTACAAGGTCCTTTTAGATCAGATAGACAGACAATAATTGGCACAAGAGTTTCCTGAAATGATGACCAGTTATAATTACTGACAATCTTTCTGAAGTTGTATATTTGAAATAGAGCATGTTATCTCTTGCTTCCATAGTTAGTCTTTTTCCTACAGATCCATTTCATATCCTCAAATGGGGCACATCTGCTTTGAAGACAAATGCACTAAGTGACAGTAACACTATAAGAGTGGAAGAAGTAGCTGTTGATTTTGGTCCTTCTGTATTAAAACCTGCAAATATCAGACCTCTGTAATTCTTTCAGAGGACACAAAGCAATAGGCAGGGAAGAATAGACCTGAACATATCCTGAGAGTTTAACTACCCTTGTTAAGAAAATATCAATATGTCATTTGATATGTTGAGAAAAACAAGAATGTGTGTTGATTTTTCTTCTTACCTCAGGGTATACAGGCAACATAGCTTTCTTGGAAATAAAAATAGAATGCTTCTACCAATAAAGAAAGTCTTTGGATCCATAACTGATTTTTGTCTTTCCTAAGAAGGGTAAAAACCTAAGTATGGTCTTTTCATATTGTAGTGCTAGTGTTTTCCTGCTTTAACTGATTCACAGAAAATACTAAGGTGGTAAAAGAAAACGTACTTGGATTTAATGCTATAAAATTCTTGATCTGGAAAGGGCAATGGTCTCTTTAGTAAGAAGAATTTTGAGTTTTCAAAAATACAGATGTCTAATTTTGGTAGACTTTACCTGGCTACACCTCACAAGTATGAAGTGGCTCTTGTTTTAAAGGGATTACATCTCTGATACACATGGTCATTCCAATTGCCTTATGTCCATGGACTTCATTTCAGCAGCAGAGGACTCAACTCACTGATTCTGTTCTTGTAACTGTTGCGGTCAAATTATCAGAAAATAAAAATAGATGTGAAATTTAATCCAGAAAAGCTTATGTTTATTTAAATTCTAAGGTTTTTTAGTCATAAATATTGCTGGCCTTGCAAATGAGTTGTGTGGGAGTAGGACTTCTATGTGTCCATATTGCCTGCAGAATAATTGAAGATGATGTATTTTTAAAATTTCGTATCACTAAATGTAAATTAAAGATGCATGATAGAATTCATTATCTTGGCTACAGACAAGACTTTTTTTCTTTTTGGTGCTTTTCCTCAGGCTTGAGGTGAATGTGTAAATGAAAGGTTGGTATGGAAATTCTGTTGTTCAGCTTCAGCTGGGAATGTCATAATTGTGAGCCTGTTTGGGTGCTTAAGTCCCAGATCCACCCCTCTCCACTCTCTTTTGTTTTTTTTT
>VXBJ01005132.1:1290882-1447747 GCA_013400055.1 Nycticryphes semicollaris
CAGCCCCCCCCCTCCCCCCTTTTTTTTTTTTTTTTTTTTTCCTTTTTTTTTTTTTCTCCTTTTTTTTTTTTCTTCTTCAGGACACAAAAAACATTAAGAGCAAAAATCCAGCCTTTCTGAGTTTCCCTGGAAGTTACTTGGAAGGACCATTTGTGTTTGAAGGGTTAAGTTGTTCACTACCTTACTTTCAACGTTTTTCCCTCTTACTAACTGCAGATAACCTGGCTGTTAATCTTAAATGAGTGGTGACCTTGGTGATGAGGAGGCCTTTTTCTATGATGGCTGAACCAAAACTGCCGACTTCCTTTCCAGCATCATTTGAAGAAACGGCATTAACTTAAAGTCTCTGTTGGTCTGAGAACAATGTTATACATTTCTGGCACAGCTGCAAAAGATTTTCACACTGGTACCCTGACTCATCCTGTCCCTTTGCATTTTTATGCATGCATTTTGCCTTCAGTTTTTGAGGGGTGATTTTTCACTCAGTCTTTCAGAAAATTGCTTTACCTAGCAACAGTAAATAAGTCATATGATGAACAAAGCTAAAGTTACTGCACAGGTTTCATCATTACTTCCATGCCTCTTAACAGAATATATTTACTTAATGTGAGCTATAAGTCAATTCAGATATGAATGCTGAGATACTAAGCACAGCCTGATCCCTTACGAGCTGTGGAGTTCTGATAGCTGACTCAGGGTTTAGACTATTTAGCATCAGCAAAAGCCTAATATTTACAGTGGAGCTGACACAAAAAGATTCCAACCAGGGATTTCATCAGCTTGATATTTAAATGTTTGGTACCCACAAGTATCAAGGCCTAAGACAAGAAAAAGAATTCATCACAGCATGAGTTTTAGAGCCCATTTAGTATTCAGTCACAGGGTATATAGTAATTTATGGAAGAAGATTTTGAAATAAGTATTTTGGGGCTTGCTAGAGGAAGGTCTCAAAAATGACTGTGGTATGACCTATGTGAAAGAATGGAGGGAAAAAAGGCACTTCTTTAAGGTGGGTCCCCTGTCCAAACTGTGACCAACTAGAAGAAAATGTTGGATACCAAGCATCTTGGACTCAGATTTTTCAAGTCTGCAGTTAGAGGCTGGGATTTTATAAGTTCTCAATCTTGTTGTATTTAGACAACAGTTTCTCAAAGTGGATGCTAATGGAAGGAGCAGAGAGCAGCTAACTAGGCACATAAGTTTGCCTGTTTTTTAAAAGCTGTAAGTGTAGTGCCAAAGAGTGCAGTGTAGTGCCAAAGAAGCTTGAAAGTCACAAGATTCCAAAGCACTCAAAAGCTTTTTTGTAACCTGTAGCTTCAAATGATTATGGAAATATGAGACAGCAAAAGCAAGAGGGCAAGCAGAGACTGATACAGGACAGAAAATTTGTTAGGAAGCAGCCCAGTGAATAAGTAATTGGAGAGTGAAATAAAGATCATCTTGGAGAGGAAGGGAGCATCTTGGCAAAAGGGAAAGAGGACAGTGAGCACTGTTGTGGAAACAAATGCTTGTTGCAGAGAGATATGTAAGAGGATTTTGCTCCTCCTGGAGATGTAAGCAGTGATGAAACACTGTGGGAACAGGGAACTTGAAGTCCCTGAGCAATAGGTAAGGGTCAGAGACCCTGTGATTTTATATCATGGTTTAGATAACGACAATTTAAATGAATCCTGGAACTTTTCCAAATAATTGTGGTCCTTACAGCTCTGAGTGGCAATAATTTCTTTGGTTTTATAATTTCTTCTCAGAGAGTTCATACAGTTATTTTATCTAAAAGTCATGTAAGCCCTCAGGGTGGGGTTTCCCTTACCTAACTTCACACAAATCCAGTACAGACATCTGCATTTGTACAATTCACCTGAGACTTTTTGTAGTTAGTGAAGACAGCTGCATACTTCATGGAAGAGATTCTGCTGTTTTAAATCTATTTGAAATCTCTACCTTAATGTGAGATGAATGATGCCCTAGACCTTTTCTGTCTAAACCCCACCTACGCTGTTCACTGCATGCTGTTAAGTACCTCATGCATATTGATAATTGTTATTTGTCATTTCCTCTGCTTTAGTGAAAGCATTAAATTAGTAGTCTCAGACACAGGGATTGTTCTTGAAATTTTTTTCACCGTTCTCTCAGGCAGAAATATTCTCATGGCAGTTCATACTGTCTTCAAGTTTGTGGAAAGCTGAGAGAAGAAGGGAGCAAGAGAGAAGGGGATTAAATTAATTACATTGGCAAACAGAAATATATGTTAAATGTTTCCTGTGGATAACAGTAATTTATTCAGTTCAAAACTTTGGAGAGCTAATTCAGAAAATAGTTTACAGCGCAAGCTTCCAGCAGAACTATTTTTCCCAGAAGGTAGGAATATCAGATTAATTTTAGGGAGGGAAGAAATTGCTTGAATTCGTAATTATATGGGAACTTTTCCTGACATTGAAAAACTGGCAAAGACAAGATGTGCTGCCAGTAGACAAGTTCTTCCACCAAACAACTTCCACTCAAATCAAGGTCTCCTTGGTCTGGCAACCAGAATAGATGGGCCCATAGTGTGTGCTGTACATTTGGGTATTATTCCAGTGCTATGTCTCTCAATCAAATATGTAAGCAAGTTGGAAGTTTAGGACGCCCTGTGCAGCTTCTTTTGGCTTTCGGGGACAGAGATACAGATAACAGATGGCACACACTTTTGTCTCCCCTTTCTATATAATCTGTATTCACATCACACCCATATGTTAAGTCCTCTGCCACCATAGGGGCTGTAAGTATCAAGGTATCAGGGTGCTGATGGAGATGATATGAAATGACAGGTCAAGAAATGTTCTCTGGATGTCCCATCCTTCATGGGATGCTCCAGGGCACAGACTGAAAAGCAGTTGCTTCCCAGCAAACAGATTTTGTAAGTAGTGGACTCTTCATCTAGGCTAGTTGCTTCTCACCTGTTTTCAGTTTTAATGATGTGCTTCCAGATAAACTATGTATTTAGCTCAACAAATGGCAAGACAGGCTCTGAATCAAAAAAGACAGCTTGGGTGTTCTATAAATCCATAAATAGTAAAAAAAAAAGTCCAAAAAAGGTCTTTTCAAGACCCCGAGCCTCACAAACATGAAAACATTTGTTGTATCCTTTTTTAGCAGTTAAGGAGAAGAAATAATATAGCAATAAAAAAGACTGCAAGTTAAATAACCTAAGCAAGCCAGGCAAATTTCTGGTCTTATAGATTTACTTAGAAAACTCTCTTAATAAAATATTTCCTTAGCAAGATAAGAATTTATACCTGTAAAAGAGTTTTCCATTTATATTGTATCATCCTCAAAATAACTATGTGAATATTTGCACATAAACATTTTCAACACTTGTTCACTATGGAAAGTGCTGAGATAAAACTGGCATTTTTTTGCCTTAAGAATAACATTGCAAAGCCTAGAACAACCTTTTTTTTTTTTTTTTTCTTTAATATTTGTGATCAAAGCTGGAAGCCCTATTTTATGAATATGAACTCAAACCTAGTATCTTCCAAAGAACCAATTTAAACCTTCACTGTTTTTAATAATGTCAGAAGACAGGTCAGGCTAGCAGGAGGCAGAATATGCAGTTTATGAGATGATAGGTGGAAAAATTAAAAAATTAATACTTAAGAAAGTAAATGAAAGACCTCTCGTTTGTGTACAGTGGGGCAATGTGAGAACCTTAGAGAGAAACCAAATGAATTTTCAGTGTGTGACTGAAAAAAACAAACAAACCCTTCAAACTTCAAAAAGCACAGCACATTTCTAAAGCATGCTGCTGCAAATATATGTATGATAGACTGGCTTGACATTCATATTTCTTATTTTATATTTTACAAATTGGAAGGGCTACTTCTAGGTTTACCCTCTGGGCTCACCTATTCAGGTTTGAAAGGGCAACTTTATTCATGACATGTTCAGGAGCAACTGATTTTCTCATAACTTGCATAGGGAATAAAAATATTTTTTTTTTAAATGCAAATGAAAGACTGCTGTGTTATCTGTGCATTTTATGATGCTCAGCAAGAACCTGGCAGTCTGCTATGTCTTTGTAAAATATATGAGTAAGATGTTGTAGTGAAGTCTTATTATTTGGACTGTGGGATTTGGTACAAGAATTACTACACTTCATTTACCATCCTCTGAATTATTAAGATAACTAAAAGAATTTATGGATGGCTATCAGCATTAATGAACAAAGTATATTATGTGAAGCTTTATGCTTGCTTATTGCTTGTCGTTGTTTGATCATTCATCAGTTTGAAATCTATGGTTGTTCACAGTTCATCTGCCAGCCATTAGTATGAATCAGTGATGCACGTTTTATATCTGTTTATTGCCTTGCAATATGAAAGAGAATATGGTACAGCCAATTGCCTGATATGTGCCTCCACTAGAAAAATGGATAAGCATAAAAGTTGTGAATGTACTTTAGCATCTGTCCTGAGTATTGTTTTTATTTTATGAGCCTTAAGGGAAAATCTGTTCAAGAGT
This sequence comes from Nycticryphes semicollaris, assembly GCA_013400055.1. Lineage (NCBI taxonomy): Eukaryota > Metazoa > Chordata > Aves > Charadriiformes > Rostratulidae > Nycticryphes > Nycticryphes semicollaris. The sequence continues at coordinate 1,295,383 of VXBJ01005132.1, forward strand.
TGCCTTTACATTTCCTTTCACTGCTAGAAGAATAGAGATATGGAGAAAGTACCAAATTTCTTCTTGTACAATCCAGCTGTCAGAAGGGAAAACCTTGTAAAGTTCTGTGTTACCCTTTCTTTACACAGAGTAACTAATCTTTATAGGTGTTGAAAAAATGGCTATCTACAAAAGCACCTACCTCTAACTAGTCACTGATTTATTTAAATATATAATAGTTTAATCTAAAATATAAATTAAGTTTTGTATTAATTACATAATATACTTCCTTTTATAGGTGCATATTTTACAGTCTGTATTGTTTTTTCATCTGCTATACTGATAGTCTTGTAAATTTGGCAAACTTGAGGAAACACTATTATAGAGCAGATATCAAACTTCTTGTTAAGTTACTGAAAGGCATTTTCTGTGTTTCTTTTGGACCTAATTGTGACTAAAGGGATGCAACAATAGGTGTTACAACTCTGGTCTGTCATGGCACGGAAATTAGTGCTTATCCTGAAGTGTAACAGGAATGTCATTGAATTAAAATTTTTACGCATTTTATGTGCTTTATTTGATTTAGGCTTAAAAGAGTAAATTTCTCTTCCACTAAGTGTGTGAGCTACTTCTAGAGCCTGGGCATCATATACATTTTATGGCATCATGTTATACAGCAAGATGCTCTGAGATTGGCAGTAATTGTCTTCATTATAAATAAACCTGGGTGCGTGTGCATATATAAAATAGCAAAGGCTATGGCTGCTCCTAGTTAATTCAACTTTACACGAAAGTTCCCAACATAAGTCATTGTCAAGCATAACCTGCCCAGGGAAACTGTGAATACCCCATCCCTGGAAGTGTTTAGTGCCAGGTTAGATGAGGCTTTAAGCAATCTGGTCTAGTGGAAAGTGTCCCTGGCCACGGCAGGGTGGTTGGAACTAGGTGGTCTTTATGGTCCCTTCCTACTCAAACCATTCTATGATTCTATTTACAATTAGTATGAAAGGTGGCTCCAAAACTCTGCTTAGTAACAGGTAGAAAATGACAGTAAAATACCCAGATGTGAAATTTTCCTATTACCACACTGCTGTACAATTTACTCTGCACAGGTCGCTGATCTTATGCATTTCAAAATTGGCTTCCGGTATTTTATTTAAAAATTACTGCATAATAAGTTTTGCAACTCTATGTCACAAAATCAATGAAATATTAGCAGGAATTTTCAAAAGAAAATTGCACTCACAGCACCTTCAGGTAGGTCTTTTCATCACTTGGTCAGCTGTTCTCTCTGTTGATTCCAACAACAACAGCATACAGCTCAGTAAGAAGGAAATTAAATTTCAAATATTGAGTCCCTATAGGGAATGTCTCCTTGTGGCTCCCTTAATCAAAATATGTTCCACTTCAGAGAGGAAATTAAATCAAGGTGGCCAGCTTCTCTCCCTTCTCTCTTCCCCCATGAATAAGTAAGCCAGGACTGCACTGATTTATTGAGGAAAAGACTGATTTTGAAGGGGTAAATTGTGCATTTGGAACAAATGCACAGTGTACCTGTAAAGCAGAGCAGAAGACTATTTTTATTCCTGGACAATTCAACTGTATTATAAAGTCTCATTGTAATATTACCAAGGGTGTTATCAATATCTCATGTGTAGAAAGATAAACACTCTCTACAATGTGTTCCAGAACACGAGCCTAACCAGGTGAGCTAACACACATGACAAGAAAGGTATGGATGATTACAGATTAAAGTATGTTTTCTGACACTTGCAGGGCTCAATCTGTAAAATATAAGGTGCTTTGAATTCCCCTTGCATTTTTGGGTAGCTTGGACACCGGCTACCCACAGCATCAGCTGAGGGAGGATGACAGTAAGTCCCTCTCACAGGGAGGTCTCAGCATGCCTCATTCATGAAAAGACAAAGAGGCTTTGAATCAGCTGTGCAGGCTGTGTACCAGATAACTGATCCATAGACAAAATGAAATACCAGGATTGACTTCTATCTGAATCGTATACATCCCTCCAAAATTTTTTTCTCAGGCTGGTAACCACAAGTTGTGTATTAAGGTCTTTTGGATTTTTTTTTTTCCCTTTCACCATTTTCAGGAAGAAACAAGAAAATCTCCAACATTTGGAGCAACATTTTCAACTAATTTGGAAGAGAAGACTCAGATAGGAAAATGAAGTTCAGAAAACAAAAGATTTTATTGGGTGCTTAGTGGAATATGTTTAATGTCATATAAGGAAATGAAGGACCCAGCACCTGCCCATTTTCTGTGGGGATTAGTCATTTAGTTGTCATCTGCGCCTCCAGAGTCCAGCCCTTAACATTTTAATTTAAAATCCACTTTACAGTTAAAATAGCTCAAATTCAATGCAAGTTTTTATCCAACATGTACAAAATGTTTAGTTTGAAAACTGTGGCACCTTTTGTCCAGGTTTTGTTGAAAACCATCATTCAAACTAAATTTAGCATTTTTTATTCTCCAGCTTTGGGTATACACAGGAAAACTATGTCTGTGGGTAAGATTAGAAGACTGGAGACAGGACTTCTTTCAAAAAAAAATAAACCATGGACTGAGAGCTGATCACAGGAAGTCTCGTTTACTTTGTTTAGTTCACTCAAAAGAGTCTGAGCTGAAAGAAGGGAATGTGCAAACACTAGACTAACATCTCAGAATTAAGACACCACCTAGTGAATCAACAATGAAGCATATGTCTCTCAGTCAAAATAAAATCATTTACCAAACATTACCTTTAGATAAGGTGTGCCGTACTCTTGGTGACTCATATGATGTTGATGATTCAATGACCTACATGGGTCTTGCTATTGTTAGATTGCTAGCTCCAGTTTCTTTTAAGTGCCAGTCTAACAATGTGACTGATTAGGAGGATGAAGCCTTATCAAAGAAAAGCTATAAAAGGACTACAGTTTGCATGTTTGTTTTGAAATGCAGGCTAAATCCTAAACCTGGGGCTTAGCTCAGCACTGAAATGTCTAATCATCTGCTGTTTTGCCCTGTAGCACACAGAGGGGTCTTTACCCATGCCATTGCATATTGGACATGCATCCACAAATACCACTTTGAAACTATTATTTTCTAGAACTGATTTAGGGTCTAAAAAAATGACATCTACAACCTGTGTTTATGAGATGACTAGAAAGAGTCTAATTTACTTTCCCACCCCCATTCCACACAGGAAAAATCCCCAACCTGTTCTGGAATTTTCAGAGCAGTTAAAAAGAGAACAGAATGATGGAGAGGGGAAATATGTCTGTTACACATGTGTGCATGCATATACAATATGTTTATCCGCCTTTCTTCTAGTCCTACAGAGTAACTGGTGAATTAGAATATGGTCACTGCCAGTACAACAGGAACTCAAAGCTGACACCTATTTCCTGGTGATATAAAGTTGGGTCAGCTGCTCTTCACGTTTCTGAAAAATGCTGTATTGAATTTCTTTGTTATTGTAAGACCACCGAATGTATATGTTGTCTTCAGGATATTTTTGAGTGGGTGTCTCTTTACACCAAATTGACCTGATGGAACAAAGCACAGATTGACAATAGCAAAGATAATAGCCTCAAAATATTAACTCACGTTCCTATGCAGAGACATATTTTTGGATAAATTTGTGCCAGGAAAGTTTTAACTACACTATTGTCAGCTGGCTTACCTATTCATGTTCAGTTCATGGTCATGTTTAGTCTATGCTGGTTTCCTGGCCCTGTCTTTCATCACTGAAGAGAGCTAAATTACATTTTGGAGATTTTTGTCTTGATATTCTGTCTGAAAATGGAGCACAGACAATTGCTTGACACTAAAGAGATGACTAAAGTATGTGAGATGAGTGTCATTCATAGAAGATACCATACATGAAACAGATTTTAGTACATGCTATCTTGCCAACTGGTTGTGGCATCTAACATGTTCCAAGTAGACCTGAGAGCATTGATGGACACCCTTAATAGCTGCAGTAACAAGATCTCTTGTTGCATACTTTTCAAGAGTGGCTAGATGTTGTGAGATAGACTGACAAACTAAAAAAAAATATTTTAGTATTTTTGAAGAGAAGTATAACAAGTCAATCAAATTTCTTCATGCTGGAAAAGTTACAGAGTCCCTCACAATTTTCCATTTACCATGAAGCAGGAGTTAGACAATGGCAGCGATCAAAATGAACAGATTTGTTTCTTATTTTCAATGTTTTACTTCCTAGTGGGGATGTGGGGACTGTGAACAAAAGGCACAAGTTTTCCATAAAGGACCACAAAGGTCTTTCTTTCCTTGTTGTTAAATATAAAGATGCACTTGCTGTAATGTCCTGTACAGCAGGGAGGTGGTGATTACTGCTTACAGACCTAATCATAACTCCTCCAAACTTACCTTTATATTTTTATAGGAATACATTTTATGTTTATAAAATACAAGTGTAATTGAGCACAGCTGAAGAGAGATTTTACATCAAGTTAAACTCAGATGTTTTCTTTTCACACAGGACGTAGCAAAACACGTTATCACAGGGTAAAACAGATCATCATATAACAGCTGATACATGATGGCAATCCATGTGTGCTTTATATTTCCCCTGCAAAACAGGATGTGATTTATGCAAGCATAGTTTCTCCAATGAAAGCTGGTTGAGTTCAGTCAAATAAACTTTTCTTTTCTGCCTGCAATGTATATGTTAGTGGAGAGTTACAGGAGATCAGTAGATGCATATTAAATTCTTATTCTATGGTAATCCTTATGTATTTGAGCTCTTGATTGTTACTTGATATCCCAGGCAAGCCAATATTTGCTTCTCTGGTAGGCCTGACTGGATTGTTGCTAAAATTGGCAGCTGTCATTGGCTTGAATGGGTTTAAAATTCAAGCTAAAAATGTCACTTTATGTAAATAAGCAACTTATTTTATATTCTCAGCCAGTATCCTCTAGCAAAATCTGAATGTGTTTGTGAACAACCCATCATTATACCTTAAAAAAAAAATCTCAACATTTGTTTGTTTATGTAACATTTGTTTTAACTCTGTGAATTGTTTATGCTTGGTGGAAAGTGATTGCAAAGTCATAATGATTTTGGATTATTTTGGGGACATCTATAACAGTGCTGACTCTTGATTCTTCTGTACTTGCACATACAAGTCACCCTGCATTTCTGTCTTCCTTAGCACAGGGCTACAATTATTAATCTTGATCTGATGCTTGTATTTGAAAGTAGCAGAATTTTCAGGGCTATCATTATAGGCATATGAGTCACATCCCAGCTTGAAGTTTTTGGTTTATCCCACTAGCTGTGGGTAACACCTGCAGTAAGCTTTTCCATATCATGATAATACCTACATGGTGTTCTCCATGAGCAAAATACTGTACAAATATTAGCTATCTAACCCTTGCACAATGTATATGCTGTGAGTAAACATGTTATAATCCTCAGAGATGAAGGTAGGAGAGAGTGGGAGGAAAAGAACAGCTCTCCTCCCCTCCTCTGCAAAGACCAAGAAAAGTTTTCCCTCCTCTTTCAGATTTATGCAAGATGCTTCACTTGATTCTTGGACTGTGCAGCAGAGATTTACTGTTTCTGTTGACTTGGGCCTTGTCTTGTCCTTGTTTTATAGAAAACACCAAGGGAAGATAGGAATTGCACAGGCACTGTGGAATGACTCTCTGGCATGACTACATTCAGACCAAGAGCACTCACCTGTGTGTCCATTGCACTGCATCTGTCCAGAGCCATGTGTGTAGCTCTGTTCATGGCCAAATGCTTTTCCTATAGATTACATAGGTTTAAGGTGTTTCTTTGGGTTTTTACACCATTTTAACAGCAATCTCTGTTAAGTATATACTCATGGACCCAAGTGTCAGAAGGAAAAAAGAATGAATGAATGAATGAATGAATGAAAGAATGAATTCACATTTGGTTGCTGAAACATGTCCACAATTATTTGAAAGAGAATTTTAGAAGTTGTATGCAAAACTGTATAATGTCCTCTTCAGATGCAAGAAGCACTTTGAATACACAGTGCGCTCTTCTGATTTTCAAAGGTGTGTTCCTCTGTTTTGTAAATACAGCTTGTCTGCTGTAAAACTGTCCTGCTGCAGGGCTCAGTGGGTAACTGCTGGCCCAACACATCAGGAGGATATATTTTACATTTTCATCATAGGAATTAAGAGGCATTTATATTTCTCATATCCTGCATGGATATGGGAATATAGGGAAAATTCTGAGCCCTTCTCTCTCTCTGCAGCTTAAAGTTGCTCCTACTGGCCAATGCAATATAAACACAGGGAAAGTAGGACACTTGAATAGATGCATTGGTTTGAGTATGATTCCTCACATAGTTAAAGATATGTGTGCTCTAATGGTCACAGTGCAACGGCTGAATTACATGAAGGTCAGAGAGGGAGAACAGCATCTCACGGAGATGGATTTTTCTTGTCCTGAGTTTAAGAGGCTGCAGCTTGTAGTGGCTGAAAATGAGCAAAATGACTACTCCAGAAGGCAGAGATGCTGGGCCAGGGATTGCCATATCTCTCTATGTATCTATGCCAAGCACAGAAAAATATCAAGTTGTTATGTGATATATATTTTAAGTGATCAACAAGATGGCTGCTGCAGTCACAAAACTCCTACAAGTATTTACAATTAATCAACTCTCCAATATGCAGTCATATAATTACAATGCACATGTAGATGAGCAAGGCTTGGTCAGATTTTCCATGTTCATCAGATTTTCCATTCAATTTAGACTCTTTTTTTGTTGCTGTGTGATGGATCTTTGTCTGCTGTACCTTATCCTTTTCCCATTGAAATCAACCAAGTTACTGCTTTTCTGATATCGAGTGTTATTGAATGAGGCCTCAGCTACAGCCTGAGTTGTTAGATTTTGCTTCCTTTGTTGCTGAGGCTTTTTCTGCTCTGTAAACAAATATATATTATCAAGGCGTATATGACTATCTTGATTCTAAAACAGACAAAACAAATACAGCCTACCCATCACTTATTATTAGCCCAATATTTTCATTCAAATAGGAATGTTAACATTTCACATGTTTTCCAGTCTTTTGCAGTGAGTCTGCTCCAGAAACTGCCATCTACGAGTGGCAAGAGGAAAAAATGACTCATTTTTGCTTGGAAAGAGTAATCTCAAAGGACTGCATCAGCTGACTGTGGTCCTCATTTAAAATCAGGATTATGATAGCAAGGAGAGGAGTGCTGAATTGTTATACAGAATATTTCTGCTGTTAGTTCATTAGTGTTTTGAGCCAAAGGGATATAATATTTGTGTTCTTTCATTGAAATACAAAGATGACTGTTAGAAAAAAAGAGTTTTGTTAACATCTGCTTTGAACATTCAAGTCACATCAGCTAATGCCTATGGGATTATACTTGCTCTTGTATAAAGTACAAGTACAATGTCTGTTCACCAGTTACCCTGCAGACTTACATGCTCTAAGAGGTTCCTATGATTTTTACAGACAGTTGCACAATAGTGAATTTCAGTCAATAAGAGCATGATACTAACTGAAGACAGCATCTGAAAAAATCAGCCTGAGCAAGTAAGTCATGATAATGACTTTTTTTTTCTGTACAAATGCAAATGCCAGCCTTGTTGATCAACAAAATATTACAAATGCTGCCATGGGATTTGAAAGAATCTGCCTTTTTGGAAAGCCATGCCATCTGGAAAGAAAAAAAAAAAAAGCATTACCTTATAATTTGTTGTAGAGATGAACATAGAATCATAGAATGACAGAATGGATAGGGATGGAAGGGACCTTAATGATCACGTACTTGTAACCCCCCTGCCATGAGCAGGGACATCTTCCACTAGATTAGGCTGCTCAAAGCCCTGTCATCCTGGTTTTAGAGACAGCCATTGCCTATGTAATCCAAGATTCCATGCTGAGCTGCTGTCCCTCTTTGTCCCCTGCCTTGCCCTTTGGTTGTGTGGGGTACAGACAGTGGGGAGACACCATCACAGCTGTTGCTAGTGACAATGTTACCATTAATCCTTCCCCATGCTAGGAGAGCTTCCAGGGCCACCTTGACAAGAGTTTAAAATGAATTTGTGACAGCAGCTAAGTGCCATGGTCCTCTAAACGACAAAATTAAGTAAGTGAATTTAAAACAGGTGGCTTAAATCCTTTACTGGGGACCATGATGAAAGGAAATACCTTGGCAGATCTGTAGGGCTGTCCCAGTGATTGACAGCCTGAGATATTACTGGTGTTGCAGCTTGCTAGGACCCAAAATTTCACATCTTAACACATATTTAACTAATTTTAGAGTTTTAAGGGTTTGACAGTGAATAGTATGAGCAGAGACAGTGGAAGAATGAGCTTCTAATCCACCAGTGATCCTGATAATTTACGCTGGTGGGTTGTAAAGGGCAAAGAAGACCTTTGCAAGGGAGACACTTTTCTCACTTGCTGCCAAAGTTGAGAGCTGTATGTTGAATGAGGATGAAGACAGTTTGAAGAGAGAAATTTGTCTCTTTTATAAAGTGTTGCATGTTGTCCTGCAGAGCTGCTGTTTCTTTCTATTTGTATCACAGAATTAGCACAGTAATGCTGTTCAGATCAATAAATCTGAACTAATATTGAGATAACTTGTCATGTAGACTCCTGCTCTAGCAGTGGAGAGAGAAAAACCCCTCCAGATAATTATTTGTTCCAGGTGTCCAGGTGTAAAGCAAGACTAATACTCACCTAACCTTACTGGAGTGCTCTGAAGGCCATTCTTTTTCATGCTGGAAAGAGGCTCCCATACACTTGTCATGAGCTCCATACATTAAACTAGTAAGAAAGATAAAAAGTTGCTCTTCAGCCCTGATTTTGTGAGGTGGTCTGGGCCACAGAATGAATTACAGTAATAAAAAGAAATCATAGAGCAACCCTTCGGGTAATTGTAATTCTTTTTGTTCATGAAATGAGATAGGTCTCCCATGGGGAAAAATGGAGTACATGACCATCATGCATACACACACAAAGGTTTAATTTCATTTACACAGAAAACAACAATTTTGTTATTTCCTTCACATAAGGACTAATGTTGCAACCTCAGTATTTCCCTTACTCCCGTTTTAAATATAAGTATGTTATTTTTTCACTGCCAATGTGTCTAGGAAACCTGTAATATCAAGGGCTACAGACATCAGTGTGTGAGTTGTAACAACTGGTTTAGTGGCTGATTTAACCATGTCAAAGGTTGAAACTGATGTCATACTTTGAGTGTGGAAATAAGCACAGAAGAAAAAAAGAGTGATCAAGACAGCCAATGATAGGACAAGGGGCAATGGGTGCAAGCTGGAACATGGGAATTTCCACTTAATTATGAGGAAAAACTTCTTCATGGTGAGGGTGATGGAACACTGGAACAGGCTGCCCAGAGAGGTTGTGGAGTCTCCTTCTCTGGAGATATTCAAAACCCGCCTGGATGCGTTCCTGTGTGACCTGATCTAGGTGTTCCTGCTCAAGCAGGGGGATTGGACTAGATGATTTTTCAAGGTCCCTTCCAATCCCTGACATTCTGTGATTCTGTGTTAAGCATGTGTAATATAATGTTCTACTTGTGGCAAAAATTGCAAGTAGATTTATAAACCTGGAGGACTGACAAACCCTGGAAGGCAACAAACTTGGAAAATATGAGAGGCATTAGGAAAGCATCAGGTCTCCTGTTAAGCCTAGTGCTTATGAAATTTTTACCATGCTACCAATTCATGGCTTATGCAACAAAGTCAGAGTTAGTTCGTATCCTAGAAAAATTAATCTTCTATGAAACTTGCTATTGCTTTAGGTAAAGCGGCATAAAATGCTGTTAAAACTTTTTAACAAAATGAACTAATGTTGGCCCAGGTGGTTTTTTGGCTGTTATTGGCTCACATCCAGTCTTAATGAACAGAATTTCAGAAGTCCTCTCAGTGCACACTGGTTATTTCAGTGTTTACAAATAGAATGGGACTTTGCTTTCAAAGTTATTCCTATGGTTTTTCTCTTCAGCAATGTCAGAAAGGAGCCTGTTTGTCTTTACAGAACTTACTACACTGTCTGGACATACATACAGCATAATTTAAGCCTTTTCTGTCAAACTGGTAGGGTCAGTTGTCACAGAGTAAACACATGCACTGAACGTATGTTCAGTGCGCATAAACATACTGCGCTAGCATACTGGATGGTTAGCTTCTCTTCTGTTGTACCATAATCGTTTATCTGTGATGTTTGTTTCCTATGAATTCCCAAAAATATTATTCTTTACAATGTTTTTTAATCTCAGTTCCATCAAGGTTCCCCACTTAAAATAGAGAAATTAATTTCAACAATAACAATGTGCATTTTTAAGAGGGGATGTCTGAGTTAGACTGTGAGCAAATGATCTGAAAAGTGAATGTAATCCAGAGCTAGGCTTAATACTATTGCTGCTAAGCTCTCTTATCTTTTTCTTACTTGATATCGGTAGCTCTCACAGTGTATTATCTCCCTCTGAATTCATGTCTGCTGAAGGTCCTAATTTCTAGCCCATGGAGGAAGCTCAAGTAAACCTTCTTCCATTCAAGGTCTTCAGGGTCAGGTAAAAGGTAACACTACTATAATTTTTCTTTTAAAATATATATATAGTGTTTATATTTTGTGTGTAACTGAAATTCATCCATGCCCAGCAAGTGGTGATGTCATTACTGAATTCTTGCTTTCACAGTGAAACCATTGGTCCTCCTCCCGGGGCCCTCACTGATAACTGCAGGCTGGCATGCTGGTGATGTGGTGCAGCTGAATAGGGGTCCTTTTTCACTGCTCTAAAAATGTAACCTAGACTGTGATGTACTGAGATGGCATAAGTCATTCTTCATTTTACACAACATGCATATGAAATGCTGTCTCAGCCTATATTTCAAATTACTATGCTGTCATCATGGGCCCTCATGTAAAGTCCAATGTTATTGTTCCAGTGGTTAAAACTGTGTTTAAATTGGGTCCATGTTGAATGGATTTTACAGGCTGTTGCACATTTCATTTATTTGATTAAAAAATCTGGCCCATGTTGCTCTTAATTCTTCTGTGCTTGTAGTATATACCAATCTTATAGCTTTAGCTTCATCTGTCACAGATGCATTTTTCATGCAGTGATTCATTTAGACATGATACAACAGCTTTGTCCACCAGCTAGTTTTAGAGTTTCTTCTATGGTTTTCAGTGGGTTTTCCTGTTTTCTCCTTAAAACTCAGTGAATTACAGAAATTCCACTATAGAATGTTTCTGAGTGTGTCAAGTCTCTATACATTTTCCCTTACGGCAGTACAAATACTTGCTGGCATTTTTCTTTAGTTGAAATTTCATGGAGTCCCAAATATAACTTAAAAAAACTAGTCCAACTATCAAGATATTTCATTTTTATTTAAAGAAAGCTCCTCTTCATACAAAACATGCCATTTTAACAGTTTTCTGAATGCTGGTATGGTATAGGTTTTTGGGAGGGCTAGTTTCAGGAGTTTTTTCCCCATTTGCTGATCTAATCCATAGTGATTTTCTAGGAATAAATAGGAAACCTTTCAACCACTTCTAATGAGTCCCAACTGTATCTCTCATCTGCATTGCCAAGTGCTGTATTCCCTGCTGTACAGTGGAGAATCAGAAGTGTACACTCAAATTTTTATAACAGCCACTTTTGAAAAACTATGAAGTGATATCCCATACCTTGTTGTGTGATTTCCCAAAAAACTCTTGCTAGAGCTGCTCTGTTTCTATCAGGAGAAGTGATACTATACAAGGTTAAGGTGCAGTGGCTCATCTCTTCCTCTAAGCAGTTTTATTGAACAAGAACACATAAGGGCTCTGTGTGGTTTCATATGTATTTGTGCATTATAAACAATGCATCTTTGAATTTCTAAGCGAAACAGCCAGATAAATCTGGGAGCAAACAGAACATCTGTCTATCAGTCCTTCAAATAAGGTCTGCCAACATTCCAGCGATGAAAAGCAGCCACAAAACATTACCAGACATTTACATTAGCTTGATACCTCTGGAATAAGCAACCCAGTGATTGCATACAATTGCATTTGGCCCTAATCATGGAGAAATATGAAGACAGTTTGGCCAATAGTTGGAAACACATTTAAAACATTTGCTCCTGCCTACTACCCCCTATTCCTTTTCAGGATTCCCAGATGGAGTACATCTTAGGCTTCGATTAGTTTTCTGTGGATTTGACTATCACAAGCAATTTTTTTTTTTTTTGGAGATTTGGAATCCTGATAATTTCTGTTAAAATTAGGACCTTAATTGTGGGCCTTTCCTTGCCCAAATGCCAACTCTGCTTTCAATATACTGGAAGTTTCATATTTTTTAACTGTGAATCGAAGACTCCTTGTTCATCTTTCAGTACTGATGCAATCCTTTGGTTTTGTTCTGTATCATGTCTATGTTTCAGGCTGAATCAAATAAGTTTTTATTCTTGACAACTGCTAAATAAAAGTTCAAATTAAAAAAAAATTATTTCAAGGGAAATGAAATTTGGAGAGAGTGAAAAAACCTGTCTATTGAAAGTCAAATTCTTGGAAATAAAACTAGGGGGACAGATAACTAGGGGACAGATAAAATTTAGGTGGAACACAAATTATAAAGACAGCTTCTTTGCTGAATCAGGCAAGTGTCCAATTCACTGTTTCCATGAAACATGGTGCTGTGTTCACTTGTCACAGACAATTTGTAAATTCTAGCAGGTCTCCTGCTTAGTCCTACCATCGCTCCAACAGATAGCACATATTTGCTGGGTTTTTAATATCACACTTAAAGAAATTAACACAGATTGCAGGCTGGCAGGAAAAAAATCCCTGGGGAGCTGCAAGTTTGTACCGTCTCTTGGGCAGATGAGTCAAACCTCATCACCTCTCCCCTCTAGCACAGGCTCTTGGAAGCAAAACCTTTAGTTCACATCAGCGCAACGGGATGTCTCTGCTGAAAACTTCTTTCAAGAAATTAATATGGAGATGCAAATAGAAAATAATAACTCATTTCACTAAGACAAGAGCCCACCAGTTAGCTTGTTTCAGTAGCCACTGAGCTAGTTATTTGTTGCCAAATTGTGTAATAATATATTTTGGGACCTTATGATTGCCCCATTTAGATCTTCACAGATCATCTTTTCTTGCAAAAGCTGATGGACACGGTTTGTTCTCTTTGTGAATGCAGTCTGTGGAAAGTATGAGGATGGCAAAACAGGGCTAAACCCCAACCAGAAAATGCCTGCAATGAAGGCTGCAGTAGTTACTCAGTCACACCATAGCACACGAAAATGAACTGCCATTCACCTTTTCCTCTCTTATGGAAATCATTATCATTTGCAGCATTTGATTGTTGCAACTCTTGGATTAATACAGTCATTGACATATTTCTTCTTGCACTGGAAGCACAGGTCTCAACTACGTCCATTCAGTTCCTCTCTCTTGAAATCAGCTCCACTTCCCTGCTCCAGGGAGCAATCCCTGACCCAGAGGCCAAATGCTGCAGAGTAGCTTCTGACATTTCTGAAATGGATTGACTACTGTGTACCTCTCGGCCTGTATCTTCTCTAGGACCCATACAGAGCATATAAAAAGGAAATGTTAATTTTCTAAATTTCTACATTTTGCAGCTCAAAGTGCCAAAAATGATGTCAGGGTTGGGTTTTTTTCCAGTCTTCTAGAATAGTGTTGCTGGTTATAGGATCCTAGGCCAGTTATATGCTGTCAACATATTGGTAGAGTACTGAACAGGTATAGGGAGGTTGAGAGCTGACCAAGAGCCTCTCTGCGCACTTGATTTGAAGGTGTTCAGAGTTTTGATGGTAACAATAGTATAGTCAAGTTTAACCCGATGAAACCCACTTCCCATCAGGTACATGTTACAGATGCCTCTCATTACCTTCTTCTGCAGCTAGGAATATGGTGGTTGTCCTACCAGCACAGATGCACTGTTTGGCTGCAAAATGCTACCAACTCTGGGTGATCTCATTTGAAAAGTTCAAAAGCAATTGGAGGAGAAAGGCAGAGAGACTAAACACTTGCATAAACCCTATTTTCCTAGGAAACTATGGGAAAACCCTAGCAGTTTTTAGCAAAACCATTTTTTCCCCACCAGTCTATTTATTTATTTATTTACTTATTGACTTTACATGCAAAATATCCATAGGGCTCTATCAAAACTGTATTCATACATTGCAAAGAACACAATGACATTTAACTGTGCTGCAGACATGGGATACACCAAAAGATATATCTTAGCTGGGCACTGATTTACCAGGAGATGCTTAAGTGGCTCTGGCTCTGTCCTATTCCTATTGTCATGGTGTCATGTACTTTCTATATCAGGCTGTATATGGTGTCAGTGCCACTGTATTTTGCTAAGCTCCTGCACCCTATCTCTGATCTGGTGTTGCGCTCCTGCAAGAACTTCAAACACAAAAATGCTTTCTTTTGCTTCAGTGGCAATTTTGAATGAAGTTTAATTACCGGCTTCTTTTGCTCTGTGTTACAAAGACCTGGGGACACTTGCCATCTCCTGGGGTCCAGAAATCTTCCCACACCACCTTCAGCCTGCTGCAGTCAAGAGGGGAGGGAAAGCAGCTAATACTCTGCCACACAGAGAACACAGCTTGTTTTTGAAACTACGTTTCCTGCTTATACAGACTTTTCCTCCCTCTCCTCTGTCTTTTTCACACTTTGAATTTTTTTTGAATTTTGTTTTATAACCTTGTGCTTGTGTCCCCTGCTCCCAGAGTCTCCTGACCTATGCGAATGCAATCTGGCTGGAAATTGTGTATTCTTTCCCAGGGGAAACACGCAGACTTTCTTTTTTAAATCTGCCTTGTTCATGGCTGCAAAAATCTTACTCGTTTTATATTCTAGGAATGAACAGAGGAAGGAAGGTTTTTGCAGCCTTCACTCCCTGCCTGTTGCGAAGGGGCTAAGGGAATATTTTTGTCAGCCATCCACACTAGATGGTATTTTTTTCCTGCAATGCTAGGCACAGAACTTGTGTATTCATTTCTGTGTTCAATCATTAGACAGGTACTTCCAAATTTTCAGCTTGGGATTTAACAATGTGCTCAAAGACTATATGCATTTTATTAAAATCATATGCTTTGCAATAAAGGAGTGTATGTCTGATACTGCCTCACATTTTGACTGTCTCAGCCTGAAATACCCATTCAAGTTCTTTATACTGGACAATGCACTAACTTGGCAGTCTCAGTTTCAGCTGGATTAGCTATGAGCAACACAGTGCATTTCCTTAAATTATACTGAGCATATGATACGGTTTTGTACTAGAGTCAGCCTGGGTCTGGGGGACAGATAATTCCTGGCCTAGTATAAAGACTGCTGAGACAAACATACTTTCCTGACATCTTTTTGAAAAAGTTTCAACACAGAGAGTTATCTTCTACTGGCTTGGCTGTTTGTATCCTCTAGTTACTGCATTTTTCATCTGATTCCTGTGTGCCCCACAGTTCAACTGACTGCTTCGGAGATATGGTCTTTGTAGCACTCTGTAGAAATAGGAGGGTTTGGCTGCACAATATTGATGTGATGTGATACAGAATGGAATCAGATGTTCTGCTTTGGATATCTTGAACAGAGCTTATCAGCAGTTCATTGAACAACTCTTATTTCCTTTTTCATTTTTGTTTATTTGGGGGTTTTGGTCTTTGTGGTTTTTTGGTTTTTTGTTTTTGTTTTTTTTTTCCCCAAAAAACTCCAAACACATTTGAAAGCAGATATGGTGGTACTAAATAGCCCAGCTGTAAATGTTTTGGGAAAGCTTTCAAATTTGTCAGCACCGTATTTCACTATTTCAATTAAAAAAACTTCATCTGCAGGATCATAGTGACTATTCTGATTTTTTTTTTCAAAAGGTTCAAGCACTAACTACAAAAATAATTTCAAAGAAGACAGTAAGATTACGCAAAACCCCCCATTCAGATAATTCAGAAAGTATACACTCTTCACTTTTTTTCATTTTTGGGGTTGGTTTTTATAGTTCTACACTATGTCTTGACACAGGACAGACAGTATTTTTACAATATCAAAAATTCTTGTGGTGCAGGGAAAATACTTCCTTCTGGTCCCAAGCTTGAATATGATAGATTTCACTAGAAAATATTCCATACTAAATTGTTCCTAAGAAATAATTGAAACATATTCAGGTCCACAGTTGCCCCCTTCAAATTTTTGATCACCAAAAGCAAATGGAAATAATTATAAGCCTTGTGTATGTATGTCTTTAAGTAAATGTAGAATAATTCAACATTAGTCCTGGACTAAAACAGTGAACATATAATCTTATCTTGATCTACCATTGTATCTCCTTGCATAATAAAAACAATACTAGGGTTTAAGGCTAACCAAGACTGGAGGTGGAGATGAAAACAAAAAGGAAAATGAGGTTCAAATCAACAATTCGATGGACAGACTTCACTCACAGGTCCAATACTCAAGCATAAGAACCAGCCTCACAGGCAGAAGCCCATAAGTGTTGTGGGCATCACACAGCTTGAGCTGCACATATTGTCCCCGCTATACAGCGCAGTCCTCTTCTGCATGTTGCTTCTTGCACTGAAAGAAGGGGTAGTGCCCATGGCTGGAGCTATATGCAGAGCTTAGCAGGAGCTTAGAGAATGCCCTTAAATAATTTGTGCAGTAGATTAGGGGACACTATCATGGGACTACTGTTTCTGAGAGGTTCAAAGAGCCCCTAAAGGGACTCACTGACAATTTCCACCCTCTCCTGTCCTGGTGCCTGAGGGAGGGATGCAAGAATGTGATGCCAAGGGAGAGACAAAGGATGAGTGAGGAAGCAATTTACCTGGCAACCAATCTCATGTTTGCTAAGTATTAAGGATAGGAAATCTACAGCTCTGTGAAAAAAATATCCCATTAACTTTGCTGCCAGAGGAAATAAAATATAAACCCAACCGTAGGTGCTTTTTAAATAAATCTGTAATTCTAACTTCAACAAGTGCAGCCGAGTACAGTAACCTCAACAGAATCTGCCCACTCTTTTCTAGGCGCTTTGATTCATTGGACATGTGGGAACATGCATGTGTGAGTGTAAGGGGACTGGAGGCCCATATGTGAGGAGATCCTCTTGGCAGCCAGCATCCTTCTTTGGGAAGGGATCCAAGACAAATTCTTGATGCACTCTTAGGGATTAATAAAACAGAGCAGAATGGGAAACCGTTAGATGGGATATAGATACAGTGGACTGCTGCAAATGATGGATTGCTGATTATCATTGTGACATGATAGGCGACTGTGGAGAGGCTTCTCTTGAAAGAGTTTACAAGTCTTAATGTGCTATGGAGTGACAGCAGTCTCCCCCTGGTTGCAGAGGTCACTGCAAGTGGCCACAGCCCATAGCACAAGCCAACACATTGCCTCAGCACCTACCTGGGTGAGCTAACAAATGGAGATGGTTGAGGGGGAAAAAGAAAAGTTCTTTTTTTCCCCTCTTGCATTATGTTGACACATTCAGGAGTGTGACGAAAAAGGAAAAAGGACTTCACTGAGAGGTTCAAATCAACAATTCGATGGACAGACTTCACTCACAGGTCCAATATGCTACTATTGCAGGTTCTACGGGTACAATGGTGAATACACTATTTCAATTTAAAATCAATTAGCAGAATACACTATTACAACCTACAAGTGATCCTGAAAAGTTACAACACAAACCACAAGCACCACATTAATATCTTAAAAGAGTGCCCCAATAACGATCTTAATAGCATCCCATATACCATATGTATGTTTCTTAATCACTTGCCTTCTCTCTCAGGTAAGGTCGCTCAGTCCCTGGGAAGTTACCCTGTACAGCATCCTGGACAAGGAGGGAATGAATCTCCTACAGGCCAACTGTATCATTGGAAGATTCCCCTTTTTTCTCTGGAAAACTTATAGTTTATATTTCCTGATTCAATGGGGGTGCAGGATTATGTCTGAGTGGATTACAGTATCTGGAATATTTACCTCTGGTGGTGTGATGGTTACTAAATCTCTGTTACTAATTTTGTGATGTCTAGCACTCAAAGTCGCAGTTCTGATAGAAAAGGTATGCAGAATTCATCTGGTTTTCCTTGTTTCAAATATAAAATATACATTCTTAACAATTCCTCTTTTCCTTTTTTTCCCCCCCTTTAGCTTTCCCTCAGATTAACCAATCTCTCAGGAATTTCATATTCCTGTTCCTCTAAAATGAGCCCCTTAACCTGCATAAGGATCTTTTTCTGTTGGAAAGTTATTGTCCAAGGCTGTTTGCGTTTCCTGATATTTTCTTTCTCATAAGTCAAATATTGCAGGTGTCATATTGGCCCTGGCAGAGGAAAGTACTAGCTTAGTTGGGACATAAATGCAGTGGATTTAATAAAGAGGCTCTGCACTGGGACCACCTGATTTTTCCAGGCTGTGGCTGTGTCCTGCCCTGCAGCTGCCCAGATTTCAGGTGCTGAGGCTCTGGGGGCATGTTCTGGGCATGGGTGTCATATAACCCACAGAGATGAAGGAGATGTTCATGCCAGAGGTCTGCCTGCTCTCGTATAGCCAAGACCAAACAGCGTATATCCTAGCAGGTGACCAAACTGAGCTGAGGAATCCCTTTGACTGACAACCTAAGGTCATCTGCTCTCATTTATTCTGCAATGTGACCAGGTCCTCAGCTGTGCTGCAACAGAATAATTCCACCTGTGGTAAATGAGCTGGGGACTTGGTTTCACATTACATGCATTTTAATGACTTTAGCACAGCGTGTCTTAGGCTTAAACTCATCAAGTCCTACACATCTGAAAAGAGAGGTGAGACAGCAGACCTTTAACATCAGTCTTGCTTACTTGTCATGTGTTCATCATATATATGGCTGGTGTTATACGCTCTTCTATCTCCAGTAAGGAGTGCCTTCAGCAGTCCACATCTCATGTTCACATTCATAGATAGTGAAATGGTGGGGTGGTTCACCGGTGAGAAAAGGCAGCAATTTTTTCCTGGACTGTGTGCCTCTTGTAAGTTACACTATATATTTCTTCATGTCCCATGTGTAAAGGGCTTTGTTGCCACGTAGCAATCAGGTACCGAGTTAGGTGTTGCCCTGCAGGGGTTACCACATCATGGGGATACAGGTAAAACTGAAGGGGTTGAGAGGATTGTGAGCTTGCAGAGTCATCGTATAGAGCAGAGCATATCTATAGTGCTGTCAGGGCACTCATGCTCTCTAAGATGCTTCAACTGGTAAGTTTGGTGCCTTGAAATCAGTCCTAAAGGAAGGAGAAAGTTCTGTGCTTTTAAGCTCTTATAGCTGCGGGTGCACTGCCTGTTTCCTGACACTGATTTATGCTGCTGGGGAGCAGACAATGCTGCAGAATGCAATAATAGAGTTTGGTTTTGTTTACTGACTTTCATACTCTGAAGTGCTCCAAGCAACCTCCACAAATGGCAAGTTAAATGTTAACAGTTCAATGTGTTGCACAGTTCCTTGAGTGAATTAACCCCTGCAGTACTAAAGGCTTTGTGCATGCAATCTTGCAGCTGTCCCTCTGCTTGCGGCTCTGTACCCTTTCAGCTCTAAGCTTCTTTGGCAGTTTTTTTCTCGAACCTTGGTGACAGTAACCTTTCCCTTGTGGGGCTCATGTTGTTGTCCTCATGGTGTGAGCCTCAAGAGCACTGCAAGACCAGATACTGCTGTTATGGTGGGCCTTTATGGGAACTGATATGTCATCAACTATGGGCTGGGCTAGTAAGGTTTTAAAGCATAAGCCTCTCTCAACATCCTGTGTGCAACAAATGCCTAAGTAGACAAAATTCAGCAGATGGTATGAACTTACTTAAATGAGCATACTTAAATTTTGTGCATTAGAGTATTTCCAGCTGAAGTGCACCTGCTGAGCTGGGATATTAAAGATCCTGAACAATTTTTACCAATCCTCCTTCTTCCCCCTTTGCCTTGAACTTCTGTCAAACACACAAATCAAACATCAGAATCTCAGTAATATACCATAGAAGCAAGTTGCATTTATTTTTCTTAGCCTGGTTTCCAAAATAAATGAAGTCTGGTATTACCCATCTGTCAGTAAACCCCCATCATATCTTTTAAATCAGTTGGGAAATTAACGTGCAAGTCATTAAGGTAAATAAAATTTTGTAACTTTGGTGAAAATAATTTTCAGTGTGTGTGAGAGAGACCCAAACTATTGCCCCAGTGTGGCACGACTCAGCATTTATGAGCTATTGACCTAGATGCTACTAGATGTTCATGACTGTAAGCAAAATATTTGCAGCGAACTGACCACATCTTGAACTGTGGCTTGTACTTTTACCATCCACACTTCTTATTGCATCCCCATGTTAGAGGGTGTCATACAAGAGCCAGTGAATACTGTGAGAAGGACACATATCTATAGGAAATGAGTTTGATTAGGTCTGTTTCACACAGAAAAATTTAGAAAGTGTGATTCACCATAAGCTCCAAAAACGCTCTTGAATCCACAGTCATGGAACCTTGCAGATTGTCTTAATGAGCCATCTCCCCTTCTGCTCCAGCAGGGAAAGAAATAGCATCCAGGTGTGTAATTCTCGTATCCAACTTACCTTTACTTGGCAACCTCACCAGTTCTTACTCATTTAAGTCTTCGGCAAGCTTTAAACACTAATTAATGTACTGCATTATCATATCTGCTAACTTGTTTCTGGTGGTATTTGACAAGTTCTTACATTTCTCCTTGCCAATCTTGTTTTAGATTGCAAGATGAAATAATGTATGCTCAGATCATGCTGTGACTGGGGAGTTACTGCTTGATAACACCAGTGACTTTCTTTTCCCGATTGCATTTTAAGCTGTGTTTATGACAGACTGTCTGACATATTAGACATAATAAAGAGGCTAATAAACAGTATTATTGAAATCCATATAGAAGATAGGTCAAAACTCTGAGAAGAAGAAAACACTGTTAATTACAGATGGAGGGCTGGCTTCTGAAAGTGCTGGAGGGTGTGTTTTAAGGATGTTTATCTCCAGTAGGTTATGAAAAAGTCAAAAGAGCACATCCTTATCAACAAATATGTATGAATTAAATTTGGAAATAAATATCCGTTATATTCCTTTATCGAGTTATCAAGATAAATGAGATGCCAGAAACTAAACTTTTATCTTCAGTGACATGATGTTTTTCTGTTTTCTAGTTTTATTTCCTTCCTCAAGTTTTCTTTTCCCCTCCAAGCCAAAATGATTTTTCCTTTCCTGTGCTCAGCTGAAAGTAAATGAGTCTTTAAATGGTTTCTTGATTCTTACTGATCCTTGCTACTTCATAGTTTTGTAATCAAAAAAATCTCCTCTCAAGTGTAAAAGAACATAGTCTTCTAAAGAAACTTCACATGCTCACTTAGGGGGATATGTTATCTTTTTCTATAACTTGCTTTTTCTGTCAGCTGTAAGATATACCAGAGCTTTAGGAATTCTTAATATGCTAAAAATGTTCTAGCTTTCACAGTCACTTAATATAAGTGATGCCTTGGGCCTGTAGAGCTTAATTTTATTTCAATTGGGCCAGATGGTCCCCAGGTACGTGACAACAAGCACTTGTAGAAAAATAATTATTCCACAGTTTAGAAGTAATTGCACTTCAGTATCTCTGCAACAAGAAGACCAACCTTTCCAGAAATGGGTAATTCAGAGGTGCCTTCCTCTAAATGTAAGATGCCCTTCACATTTTTCCATGAAGCCTGGGAACACCAACTTGCTCTTGCAACTAACACCCACCCATAGACATACATAATTCTATAGGGATCCTTGGGAGGGTTCTTGTGTATCACATGCAAAACCAACAGACATCGTCTGTAGAAATACCTGTAATGAACTCTCTATTTTGGAAACAACACAATGATTACAGAACACAGGCAGCATTGCTATGTGCAAATAGAAGCTATATACATCATTCAGTAATTTTCCCATTGCATCAAATACGAAGACAAAGCAAAGGGACAGGGATTTCTGTCACAACTCAGCCTCTTACTGAACAGTTTGGGGGGAGACAGTTAAATACTTACAGGATAATTAGCAATTGTTGGAAGCCACCAGACAGCACATAGATTTGTGGGAAGCTCTGAAGGGAAACACACGATAAATGAAGACATCCTAGAATTGTTTTTGGAATCAGTTTATGATCTCTTTGCAGGTCCCTGTATAACAGAGAAAAGTAGAGCTTTTCTTTACCTACTTGAGTCAGGCAGAATTAAAGCTGTGCAGAAACTGTAGTGAACTGTGGGTTAGTGGCAATTACTGCCACTCACTGTAGCAGTCTTCTGTACCTCCCAACAACTGTATGTGGTGGCAGAAGGTATATGGACCAAACATCTGGGCATGGCTCTTGCCCCATTCCTGTTTTATCCTGTTGACACGGTGAAAGTTGTAGATTCTCAGTCTTCAAGGAATTGGACCTCTCTGTGGTACTTGTTGCCTGATCTGTAACTCCTGACTGCACTAAGGTTCCCAAATGTATTTGTTGTACCTTCTGCTATTCCTCCATACTGAGCAGATGTCAAACAGGTCTGTTAAGTCTCCTTTGGTGAATGCAAGATCCTCACACCTGTCTCCTCAACTTGCCTGCTGTCATGCCACGTCTGACACATTAGTGCTGTTGCTGCTACCTTTCCTTCCCTCAGGGCTCCCCTCTGCACACTCCTGACCAACAGCTCTGCAGTCTGTTCCCCAAATGTGCCTGGTGCACAAGGGCAGGAGGAACTGTGGCACTGTACTCCATACATCCCTGTGCTCCCCTCCAGCAGCCAAACCCTGTGGCCTTCCTTGCTCATGTAGCAGATATGTTCTCCCATTATGTGATTGGACATCTCCCAGCCTGTGACCCCATATGTGAATCTCACATTTTGGAATTGCACTGGACTGAGAGGTCTGTAGAAGGAACAAGTGTGCCTGTGGGATTGATGACATAAGGTGGCACTTGTGGCACTTGTAGCATGTAAACATGAAAAGCCTTCAGGAGAGGACATCTGAGAATGCGAACAATTGTGTTTGTACTCTCCAGCCCCATTCATAATGTTTCACACACCTTATTTAAGTATGGTAACACCTCCTGTAAGTTGTTTGCTTTTGTATACATCTTGAGGAGCAAGAAGCAACCTGTCTTTCACTCCTCTATTTAATTTCCTGGCTGAAGATGGAACTGAAGAATAAAATACTTTTTTTATTAACAAAGATTTATTTACACCAGCAAATTGAAAACTGAAGAGTGACACATCATTGGAGAATGGAGAGAACTTTGCTGCTGGAGGGCTGATATCACAGTTCATGGCTAGAGAGATCCCCATGCCCTTGGCTTTCCCTGAGGGGAGAGAAAGGGTGCAGTCTTCAAAGTCATTGACTATGTTATACTTGGGGAGCCAAGAGAGGCTGAATGGGCATCACTATGATGGAGAGGTGAAAGAGAGCACTTGAGTGTCTTGAATTCTCCTTGAAGGGCAATAGCCAAAACATCCATAAAAAGATTTGTTTATAGTTCCTTGGAACAGAGTGGCTGTTTACATTCGTTGAGATTAGGGTGAGAGCACTTATTTTGCACTTTCCTTCATCCCTCTGAAATGTAAATACATTTATTTATGTGCTGATTTACTTCAGTCCACAAAGGTATTTCCAAAAGGAATTTAAGTATTTGCTGAGTACTGTTTTTCATTTAGCCTTGTGAGTTATACTCCCAAAAAAAGAGGGCCAAGACTCATGAAAGAATTTTTCTATCTAATGATGCCCTAGAAAAATATGCCACATGGAGCTACTGAGGTCATGTTGACTGTGGAGTATTGAGAAACTGTACTAATACACCTCTTCCCTATTCTTCAGAATTATGCTTTGCTTTCAGTTTATGGCGTTAGTGGTTTTACTTGTGACTGAACTGCATTGGTATATGTGAATTTGCAGTGAAAGTACTTTGCCTTTTAAGGAACAACAACTATTGCCTTTCCACAGTGATTTGGTTTTGTATTTATTTATATAGCACTGTTGGGTTTTTTTTGTTTTTGTTTTTGTTTTTTTTTTTCACAAAAAGGCTAGGTAGCACGCGTAGCAGTCACTTTTATTCTTTCTTTCTTTTTTTTTCCTATTAGGTGTTTGACTTTAAATACTTGCTAATTAAGTTCTTTATTAGGTAATTTATATTGCAATTTAGTTTCAATGAGTTTGTAAAAGGTGCTGTTACTTCTGAGAACATTTGTGTTACATATGTATTCTTCAGCACTTCAACAGAAAGTACCTTAAGTATAGGTGTTACAAACTGTTAATAGTAATATGGCCAGGAAATTTATGGAGAGAGATCCTCTTTCTTTTTCATAAGCAAATGAAACACAGCTGTTTCTCAGCTACTCCTTTGTTTGAAAAAAATAAATAATATAGTGCTGATAACAGCCTAATACTGCTGCCAAACTGCTGGGGATAGTATAGTTCCTCATGCAACTGAAAGAAAGTAAATTGGTGTTATTAGCGGAGGAGGAACTATTCAGTGTTATTCAGGTTGTTTAATACTTCCCACATAAGAGCATGTATTTAATTCTTATCTGTGTACTGAACTTGAATTTAACTTGGATGAAACTTTTCCAGACAAGCACTATGCCTTAGTTGGATATTTTTGAAGGAGAGAGGAGACCTCATAATTCGTCTTTAGTATGAGGCTCAAGGAAAAAAACATGTGATATTTCTCTCCAGTGAAACATTTGATTATCTTTTCTTGAAGTACATCTTCACTCCGTGTACTTGGAACTTAAACATGGATTTTAGCAAGAGGTATCCTTTTTCAGTTTCATGTCCATGAACACGTTCCAGCTGGAGCTAAGCTGAGTAGGATTTTTCCTGTAACTGTGGCTTCAGAGTCCTGCAGGCTTACTTGAGGTCCATGCTTCTTCAGGAAGAGAAGAGAGATGCTCTCAGTGGCTCTGTTACTAAATCTAGAACCTATTTTCCACTACTGAAAACATTAAAATACAGTGGGAATAGTAAGAGAAATTGGAGAAAGAGCCTGGGAAAGGAGCCTGATTGATGATAGCAGGACTCAGCAGCTACAAAGGTTGCTTAGGCAAGCATGCTTGGACTGGAAGCAGGCATGAGAAGTGAGTGAAGGGAGATGACTAGGGATCTTTGACAAGTCATGGGATTGCAGTGTAGTAAAAACACTGAAATTTTCCAGGCATAGAGTTTCCTAGGACATAAAAGAAATTAGGACACTTCAAACTGTACTGCTGTGATATAGAACATTGACCTGTCTGAAGATTTTTATGCAGACTAAATTATCTCAGGTACCCCTGAAATTCACTCTCTGTCTAAATCATCTCACACTTCTCTGAAATCACTGTTTTTTCATCACTAGATGCCTCTGTTTGGTTATTCAGTCTTCCCATGTTGTTATGATGCATTTCAAAATGTTGTTTATAGCCTTTCCAAGAGATGAACTTTGTTTTTAACACAATAATTTTGCCCTGACTTGAAAGCAGAGGTCTACTCAGGTGTCTGCAAATAGATGAAGTGAAAATTACACTAAGGCTTTTACAGTTTAACTCCCTGTCTCCCACCAAGCTTCTCTTATAATGTTATATTCACTGAATAGTGAGCCTTAATAAAATTATGTATTCACTCATTACAACAGTTTATATCTTGCCACAGAATCCCGTGGAGGTAAATACTAACAAACTTAATAAATTAGGTATTCATAATTGTCCAGTCAATTATAATTGTAGCAAATCAAAACTTTCCTGTTCACCATTTGCTTCTTGCTTTGTAGTAGCATATGTATCAATGAACCTATGTTTTTAGATAGCTAATGTATTTGTCTTCTTTTTATTTAGTTGACATCAGCTGCCATAGGAATTCTGTTATGCTTGCAAGTTATGTTTTTGTGAGTGTGGTCACTCATGTCAGGTAAAACATAGAGTAAGGTAGCAAATGTATATGAGAATGATGAAGACTTGTGACCGTAAGATCCACTGTGAAGTAGTACTTCTGTAATCCTTGCTGGGGTCATCAATGTATCAGGAAGAGCTCTCTCTCTTGCGTGGATTTTCAGAGGGCACATTTCAGAACACAAGTTAGTCTCAGCCTATTCATTTTCATAAAGATTTTGAGAGAGTTGAAAGATGATCTTTGAGAAGAGAGGAAGATTATTGTCTCCTGTTACAGAGATTTGACTCCAGTACCATATATTACTTGTTTAAGAACGAGATTAAATTATCAAAGACCAAAGAAAATTTTAAATTTATTTCATAAATCAACAAGAAAAAAAAAGTAGATTAGATTATTGAAATCTTAGAGCAGTGCTGGTCTGACAGAAATCAATGGAAAATGGAAAATCAAACAAAATGATTAAAACAGGCTGATGGATCCACAAAACAGAAGCAAAGAATATTAGATTACTTTCCTAAAATATTAAATTAAGCCACTAAATTAAAAATACTCAGGTGACAGATATGCTTATCTCATAATAGAGTTATTACCCTCTTTTAATGTTGATCAATTATTTTATCTTGTAAACAGTATTAAATCCTGCCAATGGTAAAGAATTTATAAGGATATATGTAGAGTTTTACTTGTTGGTTAATTTTTAAAAGAATCTGTCACAGCTTGACCTTAAATTGGGATGCACTAGGGGTAAGAGGATCTAGAGTTGCTGGCAGGTCTAGCAATAGAGGCCTCCCTGCTGCTGGAAATCTCATGCAGGGGGTCTGACAGTAAGGGCACAGGCTGGATGACTTATATTAACACAGTTAATGCCATTACAGATTTGCTAACTTTTCAAGAGAAATTACGTCAGTGAAAATTGCAATGAAGACACTGCTTATGAGGATAGATGTCTGCATTCAGATTAATTTTTTTTTTCTTCTACTTTCTGTCTCCATATCTGTTTGGATTTTGGGCAGGACAGATACTGTTTCTTGAAACTAGCAGGACAAGATTACTTTTCTGAACTGGAGTTTCTAGGCACTAGTACAAATAAGTGGTAACTGTGACAGTGGTGACCTCATTACCATAGCAACAAAAGGAGTGATAATATCAGTCACTTCTGCTGCTGCTCTCTTCTTTAAGAGAAGAGTTGCTAGAAGGAGAAGGAGGTAGCCTAGCTGTGAGTTTGCTTATGAGATTGCCTAGACGCTGGGAATGAGGACAGGATTGGAGACAGAAACCTCAAGATCTGTTTGCAAACTGTATTTGTGCATGCTTAGCTCTATTGCTGGCCAGAATATTATGACAACCCCTAATTAAAACAAAATGTGTCCTAGTGATTCTGTCAATGGGAATGATGTAGAGTGGACATAATTTTCATATACCCACATATAATAAATTGCACCAAACATTAAGCATGTGACATCTAAGCCACTGAATGATGATTCGGTTGGCAAAGCATAGGCATGTAATGTAGTTTGAGACAACATAAGATATCTGAGGCATCCAGGTGAGGCTGGCAGAAAAGATACAGGAGTTGTAGGACAGGCAGGGACCTTCTGGAAAGTCATTTAGGCATGACAAGACAGGCAACCTCAGCTGGCACTGGAGACCTAGGTTAGATAAGTGTTTCACACTGCAGGTGCCCAGTGGAGTCCCACTACCTAGGCTGTCCATGGAGATGGCTGCAGGTGGTGATCCAGCCAATCTGTCTGATAGACTTGTTTGAGGATGGGATGAGTGCTTTATGGCAGTGCCAGCTTTCTATTAACGTTGGAGAGAATGTGAACAAGTAGCCTAACATCTAGACATTAAGACATTACTCAAGTTAGATGATACCTTCTTACAGGAGCCAGCCAGGCTTAGCCACAGAACAAAGCAGGGCACTCTTGTTTGAGACTGTCCACAATACATTTGAGAATTTCCCCTATTACAAGTCCTATCAAGGATAAAATCCTGAGAAACTCTTCTATAGTAACACCATGTTTTTAATATGCAATTTTCAAAGAGGAATATACTTGAGGACTTCCCCAGCTGGTTAGTTTTTAAAGGCAGTAAAGTGGGTTTAGAAAGAAGTTTTTGCACTAGATTCTACTGGGAAGCAGGGAAATATTAGCTGTGTAGACTAAAGAAATAGGATGCCATGAACAGAAAAGAAAAATAATTTAGGATCTTTAGCCCCTGTGCAAATATACTGAGAAGCCTGTGGTTACCTTTGAGGGATGTTTATTCAGGTAAATCCTTTGAAGCTAATTCAATTTGACAACAATGAAGAACTGAGCCCACCAGTCACAGAAATTACTCACTGTTTACGTTTTTTACCAGACTGCAAATATTTCTGTTCTGATAAGGTCTTTGTGATTGCAAAGGCTGCATACTTTTGACACTGTTTTTGTAAAAGGAAAGTTTCCTCATGAAGAAACCACCTAAAGGCTATCAAAGATACGCTATATCTTCTCTACAGTCTATTTTCTATTCACCCTTGTTGTGTAAGCATCTTAAATTAGAACTGTTTCTTTTCTCAGCACAGATTGGATGTGTCATGAGATAGCTGAATCCCAGCTGGGTGGTCCCAGCATGGAGCATTTACGCAGTTCTTCAGAAGCAGGTGAGATTTGGATCTGCATAGATTCAATACCTGCCGTGTCAGCATCCATTTTTGGAGAACAAGATTTCCTGGATCACAGGTAGTGCATTGCTGCTTCACAACAGCTATTGAGCGTGTTGTGATTAGCACTGAATCTAGTTCACCCTTTGAAGATATCTGGTTACACTGGATATCCACTCGTTAATTTAACAGAAATAGTTTTTATGACAACCTACATGCACAAAAATATATCACATTGGAGCTTTCTTTGATAATGGATATATTTTTATTTAGGCTGACTTAGTCCTGGGTCAGTACAGAGAAAATGTACCTAGAATAATCAAAGACATTTTAGCAAACTGTTCTTCTACTGCCTCATATCAGGCATTTGGTAGAACGTCCAGGCCTGCATATATACTTTTGAAAAATTAATTTTAAGATATACAGAGAGGTTTTTAGTCATAGTTTAAAATCGTGCGTTTCAGATGCTTTTTGTCTTGTGCCTATTCTATTAGATTATTAACATCTAGAAGAATTTTATCTTTGATACAAGTTGCTTTACTGCTTTGTTTCATGCTTACCATGAAAAGACAACAAAGAATAAAA
The DNA here is from genome assembly GCA_013400055.1 of Nycticryphes semicollaris. NCBI lineage: Eukaryota > Metazoa > Chordata > Aves > Charadriiformes > Rostratulidae > Nycticryphes > Nycticryphes semicollaris. The sequence goes on from VXBJ01005132.1 coordinate 1,324,512, forward strand.
CACCCTTAAAAAAGGAAATTGATAAACATTGCCCATTTCATATCTATCTGGCAACATTTTCTAATAACTTTGTCAAGTCAAGAGAGCTAAGCACTAAGCTTCTTAATTAGGAAATGTATTTTGAATTTACTGAGATTCTTAAATCACACCAATATTTTTGAAAACCCCATGTACGTAAGCTTAAAAGCCTAATTTTAGATTTGTCATTTTGAAAATGATAGTCAGTGTGTATTAAAAGTCTAGTCACTGTATAACTCTATTGAAAGCCTAATCATCTCACTTTTTCACAGTGACAGATTCTGTGCCACTAAAAGGATTTAGTAGGAAAATAGATAATTCTCTTTGATTCACATATTTCTTTATAATCTTAACTTCTAGTAAAGTAGTAGTGCACATGAGTAAAGCTGTATGTTCTGTTAAGAGTCTGTAGGCCAACAGCCTTCATTGTATTATTCTGGTTTTCGCCTCTTACAGTACTGTGATACTACCATGCAAGATCTTAAGATCTTGTTGCTAGTGACATTAAAATGAAAATATAGGTTTGTTATATAAACATTTTAGTATAAAGTCACAGCAGTCTGAATATTCCATTTACCTCTATAGACTCTACATGACCTACGTGAGTGATGAAAATAGAACAGTAAAAAAAAATTCCTAAGTTGTTTTTCATTTCAATATGTTGCTCTTAGCATGGACTACAAGGAAGGACTTCAGGGCAGCAAGCAAGGTACAACAAGTCTCCTTTCTGCATTTTCCAGTGCTTCATGGCAACTCATCCTTTGGGATTCACTGTGAGAGTAAGCAACACCTTACTCTGAGCTGTGGACCATAGAAACCTACAACCTGACTGTTTAGGAGAGGGGTAAGTGAATGTGCTGGAGACAATGAGGAAGGTTGAAAAAAAGCAGGAGAGGTAACCATTTTATTCTGACACAGGAGGTTTAGGTGCAGGTGGTTTTGGAAAGAACTCTCCAAATGTCTTATTTTGTAAAGACTTTGTAGAGGATCTTTCTCCTCCTTCCAGTTTTGATTTTTTGTTGCTATCATTGCAGTCAAGTCCATATATTGCACACTTGGAGGAATTAGTTACTGCAGACCTCATACCCGAACTTCAGCCTGTTTCTACAAACAAGATGCTAAACAGCATAAAAGTGAGTGAGGAAACTGGTGCCATTGTGTTTCAAAATGTTGTAAAACCGTAACTGTGAAAAAGAAACAAAAAGACTAACTTGTCCTGGTTTCTAAATAGATCGTCTCAACTATTAAAGGAAGGTGGGCAGCTCAGAGTTAATAAGTTCCAGGCTAGAAAAGTCTGTTAGGGCACAAGTGTTTGCTGCTTTTGAAGAGCCAAAGCGACCCCAGTGCCAGCCATGTCCTCACCAAAGTCCTGCAGAGTCTGAGTTCAGCAGGCAGAGCCAAGGGGCAATGGGGTCCATTGACCATTCCTAATGCAGCGATGGGGTGAACCATGGCTGGGATCCATCCTGAAGGTCTGGTAAGGAGATGAGACCAGGGCTAGACCCAGGGCCAGGGCTAGAGACAATGTGAGGCCAAAGTTCATTCAGGGCCAGTGGGGAGACAAGCTACACTGTCTCTCCTAGGGATCATTCATGAGATGAACTACCACAGCATAGGGCTGAGGTCCACCCAGGAGGCATGGTCTGTGGGACCCACTATGGCACTGCTGGGGCAGATACTGATATCTCCAGCCTGAGATGAAAAGTGGTTCCTGGGCCTGTGGGTGGAGATCCTGGCTGAGGTTGGCTGTCAGGCCTGATGGGGTACTCAGATCCATGACAATGTCATGTGGAGAAGGTATCTCACAGTGCGTTCTCTGCATAACTGGTGAGCTAATTTTATTTTTTCACTCTTTGTTCTTTTATTGTTGAATTTTCTTGGCAGCTCTTTCACCCTGTGATTTGACTAAATTTGAATGTTGTTGATCTACGCTGCAAAAGAACGATTAGTGCTTAATGCTTGTCAGACATCACTCTGTACATTTATCAGACATTCTATTTAAAATTGAAGAAGCGGTTGGAGACAAACAAGCATGTAGAGAAAGTAGAATTAATTAATCTCAAACATTTCTAGTGTATCAAAATAAGAATTTACAACATCCAAAGATGTAAACAAAGAGGGTTTTTTCAAATTCCCCAGGACTGAACATACCATAGAATGAAATCTTGTTGGTTAAGGTAGACTCTGAAGATGCTGGTGACCCTACAAATGAGACATTTTTAATATCATCATTACTATAAAAATATAGATTTGCATTAATTTTCATTCTGTTCCAATCCTCGTGGTTACTATTAAAAACTTATTGTAAATGTTATTATTCTCAAGACTGAGTGTGAGGAAAAGGAGTGTTATTCCATCTGCTGTCCATGTTCCAGGGACAGTCAGTAGAAATCTTGGAAAAGGCCAGACTTGGCCTTTTGTAGGCACACTGAAATTAAGATACCACAGAACACTCACAGTTTCTAAAAGCACTGAAGTAAATTGAAACAATGGGCTACAGTTTGAGCACTACACCAAGAGTTTTGATGGGAATTGGTTTGACTTTAATAGAAAGTGAAGAAGTTGAACTGACATAAGTCTGGAAAAAGGATAGTTCTCTTGGTCATCCAAATAGATGGATGACAAGTCTGGGGGTTGTTGCAAAATGGAAAGACAGAGGCATGCCTTGTGGAATGTAATGTCTTTATTCCTTTTCAGTTATTCGTAAGGAAGACTCCTTTTTTGATGCCAGTCTGGTGCTGTTACTTTTCTTTATGGAATATGACAGAAGCACCTCCAAAGAGGGCTGATCAGCTGGAACAAGAATACGATCAACTTTTACAAGATTGTAAGTACTGTTTATCCTGTTCAGTGCCAGGTGAATACATTTTGAACTTTCCAATGAGCTTAGTTAGAAATGAAGAATGACCAAGATGCTGGGGGGAAAAAAAAAAAAAACCAAACAACAAAAAACTACAGATAAAATTTTCACTGTCTAGCAGAAAACATATATGAACAGGAAGTCTGACTAGCTTGCATGCTGGTGGTTGAACTACTAACTGCTTGTATTTCCACATAGACATATCAAACACCTCATTTTGGATGAGGTAAGTATGTTTTTTCTTCACTGGAAAAAAATCACAGAGACATCTCAAAAAAGCTTATCTGTGCTAACTCCCTCTGTTTCCTCACCTTCTTTCTTTCTGTCTTTCTCCTTGCAAGGAAATATGGTTAGTTTGGTGTTTTGTTTTCTTTTTTTTTTTTTTTTTTTTTTTTTTTATACTTGCATAACTCCAGTGACTGTGATCACAGTGATCTGCTTTTCCCAGTTCAGAAATAGGAGAAACGTAGCAACCTTTCTGCCTCCTTCTTGCTGATAGCAGTGCTATGAAGTGAAAGGTTGTCTCCTTTCTCAATTTCAAGGCTTCCACCAGCACTTAAGTTCTGGGTCTCTGCTTAGTGTTTACCTCAGTTGCCCCACACTTGAGATAGTCCTGGCTCAAATCCAGCAGTAGTTTCATTTTTGTTTTCTACTCAGTACAAATGGACATAAACCATGCCAATCCCAGTTGGATGAGCTTTAGATAGCAACCCAATAAGCTAGAGGTGCACAGATAGAAAAATCCACACAAACAGGGCTTTGACAACAGCTCAATACCCTGTATCAGCTTATTAACCTGATGTTGCATCTTTATTTGTGTGGTGCAGAATTGATGAATTTAACATCATAATTTATTTCTGAGTTTATTTTTGTTTACTTATGTGTGAGAGGGGATTTCTACTGTCGTTTGTTTTTTTCATTAGAAAAATTTCTTTTTCTTCAGCTGAGAAACTGTAATGACAGAGGCTGGTAATAAGTTTTTACTTTTTTTGAAAATTACATTTTCAGATAAAACTTGATACTTTGTTCTATAGTGCACAAGACAGGGGTACAGCTTCTGCTTTGTAATTCTCTTTCATTTTGACCCTATCTCCTACAAATCATGTGCTCTATTTCTTCCTGTCTTAATATACACCATTTGTTTATAGATACAAAAAAGTCAAATGTTTTCGTAGAATTTCAGCTTTTGTCAGAATTTCTGTACTGTGTTTTGGCAGGTTTTATCAAAGGACAAATCCATCGTGTTCCCTGTCACCTTTGTATCTGAAAATCTGCATTCATACTCTTTGTAGGTTCTGCTGTCCTGCATACAGGAATATTGGCAGGATGAGAGATACGGATTCGAGGCTGTCAGTGAATCTGAGAACCTTTCCAAGAAAGCCTTGGGGGGAGGTAGCTTGTTCTTAAATTTGCAGTTTCTGGTGAGTGGTTTAAAGTAGTTTTATTAATAACTGCAGACTCTTTAATAAGGTGACAGCTGGTAGAATAATGTAATGGACAAGCTTGAAAGCTTTTTTTTTTTACTTCTTCCAGAAACAAACTGTTCAAACTGCAAATAAACACTAGTGGGTACAGAATCACACATTTCTGAGATGTTAATGTGGGTTTTGCAATTTGCATATTCAATTAGGAATGGCTAAGTAGGCATCTTAACTGTTCCCATCACGCTCAGCACTGTGGTCCTGAAATACCTTGGACAGCTCAAGGTACCACACACGGCTTCCCATCCCATGACCAGGAGCATGAAGGCAAACTGGCTCAGCTGGGGCCTAGGAAGTTTTCTAATTTCCAAAATTTCACTCCAGGTTGAAGTTTAGTGAGATTTTTTTTACCCCTGAAGTAAATGCAAAGCTGCTGATTTCATGCGTGGAGAAAGCTGAGTAGAGTCCGTATAAAGGTTCAAGTTCAACTTCATGGACTAACGGAAGAAGTAAAACTGCATTCTGATAGAATGAAATAAAATAAACGGTGCTCTTCAAAGTGAAAGGCCTGCTGTGCTTTTTAATGAGAAAGTTCGGTGGAACCTACAACAGTTTAAAATCACAGGCAATCAATGAACATGATTCTTAATCCTCTTCCTCTCTGGGACACTAATTTAGCAAAGGATTTAAGCATGTGTTTATCTCCATTCCTGTTAAGCACTTGCAGCACTGGAGTTGATGAGTCTGAACTTGGTTTATAAAGCTAAGCATGAGTCTTGATAAAAACAGTTGGACAAACTTACTGAGGCTCTGGGCAATCCAGGGCTGAGGATCTGTGAAGAAAACAAGGGCTGGTGATAGTAAAAACTGGGTAAAAATGTTACGCTGTGAATGTAACAGCCAAATAATTGCATTTTCCTCAAATTGTTGTGAAAAATAGCAATGGTGCTTTAAGCTGAATGCAGAAAGGAGAGGGTATATATCCACCAGGATTCAGCAGTCTTGGCAGACCCCTGGAGTGTGCTCCATGATGTCAGTGGAAGGGAATCCAGGCTGGCTGGCGAGCATGGGCTTGTCCCTCAACAAGCAAGTGCAAAAAAGTAGATGAAATGCCTCTTGCAGATGCGATGCCCTGGTCACCCAACCTCAAATATCCAGTATAGCAAAAATTGATTTTCACTGGATACCCTTGTTGACAGATTGCTCGACACAGGACTGCAGCCCCTCCCACTGGCAACAAAAGCATGAGCAACCAATGTCCTGCTTGGAGAAAAAACAGTCATATGTTAGTGGGAGTCCTGGACAGGCTGAGGGGGGCTGGCAGACCCTGTATCCTCTTCTGGCAATTAAACTGTTTAATAATTTAACTCACAAAGGGCATCTGCTTCCTCCATGCAACAAGCCAAAAGAGAATTCAGCATTTTGAATAACTGCAAAGCTTACCCTATGGGGCCACTGAATCATTTTACAAGAAACTGCAGACTCTGCACTGTCAGTCTAGGTTTACTGAACTGCCCTCTAAAGGATTTTAGAAGCACCTGACTCCCTATTTTTCCAAGATCACATAAGCATCTAATTTAGACAGTCTGAATCACCCTGGTGGGGTGAGAAGCCTAAATTTTAGGTGCTGCAATGTTACACGTAGGTGTCTAAAAGGGGAAATCTGAATATAGCTCTCAGTATCTAATGTGTGGGTTAGATATAAAATACTATCAGGTTCTAAATTACAGGGTGAAGTTAATTTCAGGCTCCCATCACTTTAGACTAATGGGTGCAAATTAAGTTTCATCCTTGTCAACTGGGGACAAGTAGTGCAAAATATGCCCATTTGGGATTTGATTGAATACATTTTCTGCAAAAAATCCTACAAGGCATAGACTTGGCTGCAGAGACCGGTCAGAATCTTTCCAAGTACTACAGCAAATGTATGAAGAGAGGAATACAGCCTTGGCTTACCTGAACTTCCTGATGTCTAAATATCCTCTGTGGCTCCTTGATTTGAATGAGAATTCATTTACATCTTATTCCATGCAGGACTGGGACAGCCAGGGAGAGATCCTTGACTGATGTTCAGTGTCATTGCACAACAGTGGAAACCTGCAAATGTATAATGTTATATCCTAGGATGCCGATGACAGATGATGAGTTGGTGTCTACTTTGGCTTCAGTGGAGCTGGAGAAGGATTTTTTTCATCTGATTAAATCACCAGCATATATTTTAATGATTAAGTTTAACTGTACTTCTGTGCATACATGTAAAGACTGTAGTTACCCCATGCATGTCCCTATGCATTCTGGCAGCTAGAGTACTGCCAACTTTGAAATATGTTATTTTATCTTTGTCTAGAGAACATTAGAACTGTTTGTGACAAATATGATAACCAGAAGAAAAGTAAGTATGTACAAAAGAAGCAGGAAACAGTCTCTAAGCTTGGAGGTTACAGCTCTTTTTTGTGTGAGAGGAGTTTTTTTTTTGCAGGCAGCTATTTCCTTGCATGAATGAAGACACCACACAGATGTTCATAACCTCAGTGAGACAGAGTACCAGAAAGGCACCAAGAGATTTTTTCTGAACCACAGAAACTATGTATGCATTTAGTGTCCTCAGGCAGAAGAGGTCCATGAAGGGCTCAGCTGTATCAGCTGGGCTGACTGAGAGCATCTCACAGAACTTATGCCAAGCAGAGCAGAAGTCACCGCCTTCAAAGATAGCAAAGAAGTATGCTTGCTGAAAGGCTGAGCTGATGATAGATGTGTCAGGCAGTGAATGGTGTTGAGTTCTGTCAGGAACCTATCACCTAGCATGACTTTGTAGAGGTCCTGTTCTGAACTTCTCTTTCCGTCTGTCTACACAGAATAAGATGAGCACAGTTCCTATCACCTCATGTGCACACAAATGTACACATGCACACATGCAGTATTTATAGTGTCTTTCTTGCTTTACCTTAGTGATCACTGCTTTGATGGGGAGAACTGTGCAGTGAGCAAAGCTGTACAGAGGAGGTTTGTGCTCATGCAAGTAGTTAATTGTAGAGTGCTCTGATTTTATGAACCTTGGCATATCTAACTGAAAATGATCAGAAAAATTTGGGACACAAGTGAAATCTGGGATGAATATCAACTATTACTAGCACAAAAATGTACAAGGAGGCTACATAGAAGGGGATAAATGTGTGTGAGGGACATTTTTTGCATATTACATTTTTGTCTCTATTATATATTCTTAGTATACCTCCTTATTCCTCCTGCATTCTGGAGACCAAAGTGGAGAAGGTGATAGAAAACAAGGCTAATATTCAATAATCTATGATAACTGAGCTTAGCAAGAATTTGAGTATAACAACCAATATGCATGCCACAGTCTGCACTGGCGTTAAAAGCTGCATCTGTAAAATCGTATGTGCGTAGGACTAGCTAGTTGAGGGGATGGGGGGTTGCAGGATCAGGGCAGTGAGGGACTGCCCTCACTTGGCTTGGCTGTGTGTTGGCTGTGCTGCATTGGGGACATGTGCTTGGCAGGGATGGAGTGGTTGGTGCCATGGCACACTGCATCCTGGAGCGTGTCGGGAGTCTGCGGCCCCCAGCTCCACGCACATTGCCTCTAGACACCCACTATAATGTCCCCCTCTCACTCACCCTCTGCTTAGAATCAGCTGTAGTCTCCCCCAGGGTGGGTGCTGGCTGTGGGGAAGAGGAGCACAGGGAGATGGAGGGCAACACCCAATTACAAATAACCATGATCTAGTCATCCATCTAAGTACTGCAAGACAGGACTTTGTCTTTACACTCTCTGCCTCCAAACACTGAGCAAAGCCGATGAACACCCCACTTGCTGCATTAGTGTTGGCTGCAAGATGCATCTTCGTCAACAGCCAGAGGCAGGGTAGTGTGCTGCCTGGTTCCTCTGTCCCTGCTGGCATTTTACCTTGGACTGCCTTTGCAGATAGCCTTGGTTTCTCCAAGACAGTCCTGCGTGTTTCTTCTGTAAGGAACTGCAATGTTTCTGTCCTTGCATTGGAAATGACAGTTTGAGGGAAGGAAAATTTATGCCTGAAAGTTTTTTTTTCTTCTGATTATATCTGCTGTCCAGTTAATAAAAATATCAATAATGATGATGGCAGTAATGATAATAATAATAACTTTCCTTGCAAACTACACCTTGCTTTGAAGAGGACTGTGATTTTTTAGGTATTTTGTTGCTAGTCTCTGCTTTTTTGAAACCTGTCGGATGCAGTGTTGATGTGAAAATGTCATTACGTGTTATTAAGGAAAAACTGAATTATGGCTGTGACAATTAAGGGAGCCTGAAAATGTGCCTATTAAACTCTGTTTTACACTTCACATTTGGGTAAACAGCTCTCAAGGGCTCTGTCTGAGCAAAGTAATTAAATTTCTGTCTAACTTCAAGGTTGTACTTTAACTTATAAACTTGAAAGAAAGCAAGTGCTCAGCAGATTCGGTTGTTTGCCATTCAGAAGAAGCTTTATTTGAATTATTTGAACCTGAAGTTTCATCCCTTGCTTTTTCTTAGTGTACCCATTTGTTTTTACTAGCCTGCTCTGTTAGTCCTTACACCATCCCTCACTACCACAGTACTTGGATGCTGTCCTTGGTTTATTCTGTCTTCTCTGTATAGTACTTTGCTAGCAAATTGTTAAACAAATTATTTTTGAAGGTCTATGTTGCTGTTTGTATATGTGAATGAAAGGTGGAAGAAATGTGCCATATCTTCATCCTTATGAAGCAAATGCCATTGAGCTGGGGGAGCAGAATTACTTAGCAAAAGTTTCAGCTGCGTGTCACAGGCTAACTTAGAGATGCTGAAGGCAGATGACTGATTATTCCTTTACAAAGGGACCAAGGTTTTTAATTTGACCAACATTTCAATGGGATGCCAGTGGAGAAAGCCCAGAGCACATTGGATGGGCCCAAAGTAGACTGTCAGGAGAGGATCTGCAACATGCTGTGATAGAGGGGGATGCACAAAAGCAGGCAGCCTTTTGCTCAGGTGTTGGGGCAGTGGTACAAATGGACAGACAAAAAGCCTCTGTCACCAGGTTACACTATTATCTAGACAGGTCTGTTCACCAGTGGACTCTGCTCAATGAGGAACATGGAAATAATTCCTCATAGAAATCTATCTTTTTTCTTCTCTGCTATAAGGAGCTATTACAGGGCTGTGTGATCCAGAAGAGTGCATTGTAAGCAGTTACAGTAGTAACAGTTCTCTCACCATGCTTTCTGTGCAGTGAAAACCACCAGTGCCCTCTTCTCAGGGCATTGGGGGCCCTTTTTCGCCCCATATAGTGTCTTTATCTTTGAGGGAAAGTACCTCTCACTAGTACTTCATTATGGCAGTGAACATGCATATCACCAGGCAATATTATCTTCTATCATTTTATAATGCACTGGGAAATTAAGCTTTAGAGGAAGTTTAATGTGTTCATTCTTAGCATATTGTAGTAAGTCCAAAAATAGGCTGCCAACAGGAGTAATTCTATCACTTCATTTTACAATCAGGACAGCATTTTTGTAGCACTTAATTAAAGAAAAAAAAAATCTAACATACTGGTTGTCCAGTATTTCAGTGTTTGCTTGACTAGAAGCCAGTGAGGAGATGGTTCTGTCTGGGTAGCTGGATGCCTCATGCCTTCTTCACCATGATCAGTTTGGACAGAGGCACGAAAAAGTGCAGTGCCTTTTGTTCGTTTCATTAATATGCAAACAAAGATGTGATTATTTCTTCAACAGCCTAACATTGTTCTGATGATCCTTGCAATTATTGGCTTGAGACTGGGTTTTTATTTGGGCTTTATGATGGGATCCCATGACCCAGAGAGATAAAGGACTACCCCTAAGTACCACGAGTTGGTGGATCCTGTGGCTCCAAATGTGTTTTGCACAGAAGGTGCAAAGAGGCTGTAATTGCTCTACCAGTCTTCATATTTCGGTGATTAAACTAGAGAGTCTGTTTAACAACTTACCTATTGAGTATATTTCTTCCCTCTGTAACTCCTCCTAGGATCTTACAAAAAACCAAAAAAATTACTTCATATGAGGGACAAATTGTAGGGTGAACTCTGACATGCACTCTCATTGCATTGTCTGTCTAATTAAAGCTTATCAGAAGGTTATTCTTCATCCTCTGTGTTTCTTGGCCAAGAACCTTTCAGTAGCATGGTGTTTTGATGGATAATATGTTTGGGTGAGCATGGTACAAAGGACAGGTTTTGTGAGGTTTACTTCAAATTGAAAAGACAGAAGGTTTTTTTGGTCTTTTTTTTTTTTTTTCTGCTGTATCAATAAACCCATTAGGTTCTAAATCAAGTGTGTAACAATCAAGCATAAAAAGTTACAATTAAATGATCACTTTATCTGTCTTTTCTGTTGCATGATCCGTGAAAGCCTCTATTTGATAAACAGTACAGCTGTTAATAATGTAATGAATATAAATAGGAGCAAGAAGAATGACAGGATACTATGTTTGCTTGCATGCTAAGGAACAGGGACTGTGTGGGTAGTGGGATACTTGGGAGGGGATGAGAATGAAATGAAACCTTCTCCATATGCATGACATCTAAACTTTAAAACCTGCAAAGATGTAAACAGCAGCCACTCACTAGCTACGCGAATGGGCTCTGGATGGTCATGTGCTACCGGAAGACATGCTGTCATAGCTGATTCACGTCTGCTGTTTCTGGCCAAGAGTCTAAAAAGCACGTTACAAATCAGTATCTGGTAATGTGCTAGTCTGATGAAGGTACTGTGCTTTTCAGTATATTTGGACAAGGCAGGACAGAAGCGCACAGAAAGCCAAAAATTGTTCTCATGCAGAGGTATAAATGCAGAGTTATCTAAAACAGGAAATCGATGTAACGGCTCCAGGTTTACACCAGAGCAGTTAGGCGCATAACATGTCCCAGAAGCATTTTGATTGCTGGCTTGGCCTTTCTCATGGATTGAGGAGGAGACAGTAGTGGGGGCTTGATGACAGCCAAAGAAATGCAAGCAGCATTGCTTTGGGCTGCTTTCAGACTATATTTAGATGATTATGTTTATTGCTGGAAATATTTGCACCTGGGATAAACCCTCAAAATAACTGTGTTTTCCTAGATGGCCAGAAGATGATGATGCCCAGACTTCTAATTTAATGGGAAAGCTTATTGATCAGGAAAAGAAAGGCCAAAGACTAAATTTTAGTAAGTTAGTACCTTAGAAAAATCTAGGCTTTCATTTTGGTTCAATTATCACAGATTTAAAAATCTCCTCATCTGGGTTCTTGGGACAGGATAGTTATGGTCAAGACATTAGATCATTGAGAATTTTTTAGGCTCTGCAAACCAAGAAAATGTAGCCATGGGGATCATCAGGACCAATATCAGCCTACTTTCTCAGAAAATAAAACAGATCAGCCTCAGAAGAGAAGGAAATGTCCCAGGCTCAGAAATCCAGGTGGGAAGTTCATCTTTCAACACCTGACTGTCTAGGTAGTTACAGCGTTCTTCCCATTGAGGAATCAAAGCACCTACAGACATTTTTGCTGATTGACAGTGCTTTAAAATTAGGCTGTACCCCCATCATTAGGAGCAATTTAAAAGTCAGACTTTCTAAGTGTTCCTTACCTGTGCACTTAGGCTAAATTTGACATGACTGTTCCTTCAGCTTTTTTTTTTTTGTGTATGTGTGCCTTATAACAATAATAACATTATAATGAGAAATCAAAAAGCTGTTGTATCCACAGCAATTGCCAAAGAGCCAAGAGCCAGCTGGTTGTCAGGGCAACAGCAAGAGCACGCTGAGTGATACCCATGGAAAAGCTTGGGCTGACTCTTGCTTTACTGCTTTTTAATGGGTAGTTGATGCTGAAGTTAATTTTCAGGGGATATTTAAAATATCTTTCCAATCTAATTGTCTAAAAATTTGGAAAGTTATATTAAAATGACCAGATTTTGTATATTACTTCCCCCCTTCACTGTATGAATAAGGAATTGCACTATTTACCATTTTCACTCTATCTCATTCTAAACATCAAAGATGCTATTTGTAAGTCTTCCCCTGGAGATCATTTCTTTCAGACACTCCTGTGGGTCTAGAGCTGGGCAAACTGAGTGCCGTCCCTAGCAAGCTGTCCCTGGCATCAGGCGCCACAGCATTGCAGTGCAGCTGTGACAGAGCTAGAGGGAAAGCCAGGGCTTTTGGTCCCACCGGTTGTGAATAGAGGGGAATGACGGAGAGGGGGAGGAGGAGAAGGAAGGTCCCCAAGGCGGAGGTGTGCTGGCTGCAGGCAGCAGAGGAAAGTGCAGCAGTTCCCCCTTCTCAGCACTGTGGCCCCTCCTGCATGATGGGAGCTGAAGTCACCCTCAGCATAATAAGGGGTCATGCATGTCAGAGGGGTGCAGTAACACTGGCTGACCAGGAAATTTGCCTCATTGTGAGCAGAAGGGGCTTAAATGAATACTTTCAACTGAATGATGTTTCTGCTAGTGATGGAAAAATGAAGTGGCCTTTGGCTCCTGTACAGTAATGTGGATGGCAATGGGGATGCTGTGCCTTTGAAGGCAAACTTGTATTAAAAGTTGACATCCCATTCCAGGTATTATTACCAGTTGACCTACTTTGCTCATTATCTGGCAGTCTGTGACTGCCAGCTTTGTAACGTTGCATTGCAGTTTTGATACACCAATATCAGCAAGAAATTATGCCATGCATTACATCCATCTCATTATGTGGTGCTTCAGTCTGAGGGCCAGCAAGAATCTAAAAGCCAGTAACTAGTCAGCTTCCCAGTTACCAATCAGAAATACAGGAAATATTGCTATTTAACCCATACAACTGGTGCCCTAACCCCAGAGCAGCTGTAACTAGTGTTGTTATCATTTCTAACTGCTCACAATGCAGATTGCAGTGCATTATGAGAAGTGTTCCCTAGCTCTTCCTCATGGAGGTCTCCTAGAGGATGGAGCCTCCTGCCCCAGATACCATCTCCACCTGGGCCTCAGGACTCCAGCCCTAGTTTCTGTTTCAGCCTCAACTCTGCTTCTCTCTATATTGCTCTGGACTCCTGGTGGAGTATCCTGCTGGGCAGGATACTGTTGGGCATCCAGCAAGACAGAAGACCACTGTTTCCTCTCTTGCTCTGGAAAGAATAGATCTGAATGGAGAACACATACAAAGAAGAAAGCTGTTATTAAAAGTGACATGTAAAGTATTTTTGAAAGATTTGGCTTTTTGTGTCACCTTTCCTTGTTTAAGAAATGTCTGGGCATGTTTTTAAAATATATTTTCTCCTCTCTTCCCAGTTCTTCTCAAGAGCATTGTGAGTGGGAGTGTTGAATGGATTTGATCTCACTTTAAGGGGAGAGTGTAACATTTTTAAAGAGGGCTGTTTTTCTCCAGAAAGGTTAATCAGTCATTGAAGTTCCTAGTGAAAACCAAACTGTAAAGACTGACTGTAATTTTCATGAGGTGTATTAATAGATATGGTGAAATAAATTGTAGCCACATTGCAATGTTGGTGCTAATATTTATTTTATGACATGTCTAGAAAGCTGGGTGAAATGCACAGTGGTTTCATGTCATCTGTAATTGGGAGTCTGAAATGGAAGTGTGAGTAGCCATTGAAACAAGGGTTGAAAATAGTCTTATGGAGATTTTTACAGCACACCTTTTGAACCAATCCCATGCCAAGGAACCTCAACACTTCTTGCAAATAGGCTACCTTTCTTATGTCCTCATAGATAATTCTTAAATTGTATGTAAGTATATATGATGGAAGGGACTGCTAGCTTGTTCTTTGGTAATGCTTCACTCGTTGAGAATAAAATCTTTCAGAAATCTATGACGTTATCTATGTAGCTTATAAATGCTAGGAATTGCTCTAGTAACCTTCCAACCTAGGTTTGATTCTTTGGGTTTTTTTATTTCTACCCGTGACTCATGAGTGCTTGCTGGGAGGTGGGAGTATGGAACTACATTATTCTCCAGAGTTCGTTTCTTCTAAAATAACTTACTGAGAAGAATTGCTTGGTTTGACTCTGTCCTCTGCTTCCTTGCATGACTTTAGCAGCTCCAAGGGACAGACATTGGGGTAAGTGTGACCATTGGTGTTAGAAAGCCCACTTTAGGGGAACGAAGAGCCGTTTTTCATAGCCCATTACACAGTTCTATACTGCAGCAGACTCAGAGTAATTCGTAGCATATAGTATATTACCTCCCCTCTCCCATGCTGATGGGAGATCCAGGCCAATTATTCACCACTAAAGTTTAAGGCTAGCCTGAATAAAGCATGTGTTAGGATTTCCCTGGCCTGGTGTTTGCAAGAACCTGTCACAAAAGGCATTGTTTTCTCAAAAGACTGGCTGTCGCAAAAAGAAAGATAATAATCTGGCATGTGCAGTCTCTGTGACTCATCTGTCAAAGTTTTATCTTTTGTGTATACAAGAAATACTATTTGTGTAATGAAGCACATATCAGAAAGGTTGTTTTTCTCTCAGAGACGAAGTAAAACAGTACTTGTGATATACACCATGGAAAGTGGCTTTTGTAAAAATCTATGCACAGTAGAAACATCTCTTCTCTGAGAGCACACTGTACAGCAGAGGAATTTCCAATTGTTCTGGTTGTATCCAGGTTCTGAAGCCAGATCTAGCGGTAGAGGAGCTGTACAAAAACAGTTTATAGATGAAGGAAATAGACCTGGAAGCATTTACAAGGAGCATTAAGAAGAGAAATGCCCATCTCTACATCATTAAATATGCTGCAGCTACTGCTTTTCATCAATGGCATGTATAACTCTCAGTGTCCCCATTGCAGATGGAATATTTTTATACTAGCAAGAGCACAGCGAAATCAGGAAACTGCCATGCTCACTAAGAAGAGGCACTGGCAGCTAGCCACTACTCCTGAGGAAGAGGGTACGTGGTGTCAGAGAACGTGTAAGTCCCATGTTTTTGGCCACTCCTGCAGAATCCCTCGGCCTGGGAGAGGCACTGAATCTCCTTGCACTGCAAATGCAGAGAGCTGAGCAGGACAACGTTCATGGCTATCATAACACAGACCACTGACAATCCAAACCAAAGCTTAGTAGAAAGGTTTCTCAAATCTGGGACATGAATGTCTCAACCAGCACTACTGAGAGATACTGCTCTCCTGTCTCTGAAAGGTAAGTGCAAATGCTTTAAGTCTTGAGAACAGAGCAGGGCTGTGACCGTCCTTGGAATTAATACCGATGGGTGTGATGCCACTGCTCATGGATAAGGAACACAGCCAGGAAGCAGGAGCTTTGTGTGCTTTCCATGCCCTCTGGGATTCAGAGATCTAGCTCTTCCCTTGGAGATGTCCCAGGTCACAAGGCAGGTTAAGAAGAAAGGAGTTCTTCCTTCATGTAAAACTATTCCTCTTGGCAAAGGAGAGCAACCAACCCAATGAGCTGGGAAAGCATGCCTTGGACCTGTGATTTCCTTTGGGCTGGGGAGAGCTCAGTTTCAGTGTGCACATCTAGTGTTTGATGTGAATAGAGGGCTGCAGCTACAGCCTCCACTGCCATTGTTGTTTCCGGTCTATTACTGTAAGACTCTAATGTTGATGTGATAATGACTTTTTACTATGGTAATTAAAATTTAAGCTGTGTTGCGCCTAGTTTTGTGTTCTTTTCTAACTCACTTATTTTTTTTCTATTTAGGTAGTGCTCCATCAGTGGATGTCCCTGTCTTCAAGGGCAAATAATTTCGCATTTTATTTCCTTTCTGTTTTAATTGCGTTCATCACCAAAAAGCAGCACACATAGATATGTGGATTTATAAGCTACCTACAGTGTTTGGCCTGTGCAGTAGTGCACAACTTTGAACCAGTTAGATAAAAAGATAAGGAATCAAGTGGCATTAGATTCTACCTCACTGCACAGATAATGCCAATGGATTGACCTGGACTTCCTCAGTATGTATTCAAGCTCAAGACAAAATACTGGAATATGGAAGTTAAAATCAGAATCTGATTTTAAATTTCACATCCTAGGCCACAAAATGTCATAAATTTCACGTGAGAAGTCCACAGGGAAATGAAAGTCAAAGTATTTTGGAAAAGGTCTGCCTAGACTTGACTTGCTAGTATGAAGCTTACCAACAAAAGGGAAAGAGGTAAATGTCAGTGTCAGTGTTTGTGGGCTAGCTGTGACTACACTAACTGACTATTTAACTAATACTAAAAAATTTATCAGCCAGGAAGTCTCTACCTGTCACCTGAGAAACTCTTGTCGCTGTTTAAAAAGAGCTGACTGATACCATCTTTTCTCCATTTATACCCTCCCTTGGCTTGTCCTGCCCAATGAGACCCGTTGTCATACATGATCAACCAAGGGGCAATCTAGTGTTAGTCAAACTGGTCTCCTGGAGCAATGGGCAGTGAGTCGGCTTTCAGCATGGAGAGGGTATGCGGAGGGGCAATGTGCTAAGAGAAGAGTAAACAATCTAACTGTACAGTCATATATAAATGAGTATAAAGATAGGTTGAACCTTCACTATGGGCCCTTCTCTCAGTGATGGCTCTCACACAAATATCTTCTAGATATGAAATCAAATACATGTATATACATGTATGAGGGTGTAGGCTGAAATTTATTTATTCCTGGAGGCAGTGTTAATAACCTCACATGAAAGAGTTAAGTCATGTGAAAGAGCATTTGTTATAGGTGTAGGTAATTATAAAGGACACATGAGGTATGTATAGGATAGAAACAGTGTATATGTCTACATTAGGGAAGGCCCAGACCGAAGGGCACATAGTCTTCTCTCCTGTGCAACAGCAAAAGTGGTTGTGCAGAAAACTTAAAGAAAATGTACACTGCATTTAGAGACACACACACACACAAAAGTTGGTAGAAAGTAGGCTGTTAGAGGATGGAAAGAAACACCAAGGGTCAGCTTAGCTGCTGCATGCAATGATACCACAGGGAGGAAGGGAGCTCTCTTATTGATCCAAAGCTGAGAAGCAGAGCAGCAAGGCAAGGAAAGTGTGACTCCCACTATGAACAGTGGCATAAAACTTAGAGAAAGGCAGCTTGTTTATTTGAACCTTTCTGTTTGAATGTACTGAACAGGCTTCACTGGATTTTGAGAAAACAGGTCCAGATCCTAATGGTTTGTAACTGATATTTTTAGTGAGCAAGTATTTCCTAGCAACTTGATTGGCTGTCTTATAAGACTGCAGTGGGTATAGTGTATTAGGAATATATTTTCTGGTGGTACAAATAATCATATATTTCAAGGACTTACAATTTGTTCATATTAGTACGTTTTGCTTTTCTAATTCCATGAAGTAGGCCTGGGATTAAAAACATGTGTGACAGCCAGTGTTTCTTTCTTCCAGTGTTTTCAGGCTCACTTATTTTGATATAAACCAGCTGTAAATTTTTTGCAAAGCATAATCCCATTAAGAAAGACTAATTGATTCACCTTTTAATCTGGATGTGTGGAAGATTATTGTTTATCAGTTCACTACCAGGAACTGTTCTGGAACCTTAATAAATCTACCCAGCAGATTGGATATGAGGTGGAAAGATGTTCTTCGTTTATCTTCTTATGACATCAGAATAGCTTATGCCTACTCCCTATGGAAAAACAATGCAAAGCTGTGGCCTCATTTTAGCCTTATCACTTGTGATTGTTCTGCTCATTTAAAATGACAGACTGATGACCTGTTAACATATTATACTAGTTCCATTCTAGTGATCAAATCACAGGAAACTTGCTCAGCATTTTCCACTAGTGAAATGATTACAGAAGTTAATTCACTTACAGTCTGCAGTACTATTCCTGCCTCTTTAAAAGTAAAAATGAATGCACAGTCATAACCTCAGAAGAATCAAAAATGATCGTGAGCCTCCACTCCCACTCATTTCATAAGCCTGTCTCTTCAAAATATTCCTTTACTCTCCATCAAAAAATGCTATTTATTGTCTCTCTCTGTAGACATGGTTATTAGACATTTCATATATAATACCTCATGCATTTTCCCACTCACAGGGGTTTAAGCCGTCAGCTAGGGAGTTTGAATAGCAAGTAGGAATAGATGAAGCTAATGACATTAACACTGCAGTGGCATAATAAGAATTGTATTAAATGTTTTGAGACGTAAATCTCTATCAAATGCTGAATAGAAACAGTCTATTTTTAAAGCTATTGTTTTTATAAACCAAAAAACCCTCTTATTTAGTGGATTAGACTCTACAATAGTGTGTCATACCCAGTGATTTCTGGCATTTAAAAACATTCAAACATGTTCTTTTTCTCCCAAGACAGTTACATGAAGTACCAGAGTTCTGTATCCTAGGTGTGTTCAAATGAAGAATATTAGGTATTTTACTTGGTCTGAATTTTTTTGTTCACTGTCTCTGAAAAGTGGGACATTCTGGCTTGAATATTTAAATATTGATGTAAGAATTGAGCAGGTTGGAGTATTTCAGGTTTTGGAAGTGTTTTTGTCAAATGTGTGAAAAACTGGGACATTTTCAGGCATACACTGCTTTCAGAAATCACACGTGTTCATCAGCCTACGTTTCTCCAGACCAGAAAGGAATCCAGGGGATAGAAGACAAGAGGTAAAAGGGAGGATACCAAGAGCAAGGTAAATCTCTTCTGTACAAAATATCCCAAAGGAAGGACTCAGGCTGTCACCTGGGAAGTGTAGTGTCTACTCCAGAGCACATATAGTAGAGAAAAAGGTTATTCTGCATCCCACATCCACTGGGAGGACCTGCTCTCTCTTCTCTTTCCCCAAAAGACCTAGTTTTACTCTGCTTCAGAATGAGACTTGAACATGCACACATTTGTCAAAGAATGAACAAATATTTTCATGCCCAACTACAAGTAGCGGGATATTATTAGCCTTCAAGTTTGAAAGCTTTCCCTGAAGCAAATAAACCAAATCAAAGAACTGAGGGGACTTAGTTTTGGAAGTTAATTGTCTTTTACAAAGTGAGAGAGATTATTTCAGGGGAGTACAGTCCAAGTCAAAACCTAACTTAGTCACTCTGGATCACCCTGAAAGAAACCTGTCTTTCTCCAGTAACTCTGGGCTGGCCTGAGCAGAGTAGACAGCAAGGTTAGGTGCCTATAATTAAGTACAATGAACACTCCCCAACACACCTGTTGTTATTTTCCGATGTACTAGAGGTGGTATTTTAATCTTCCCAGCAACATCGGCTTCTTGTACAGAAATCTGCAAAATACACACCATCAATTTTGAGACAGAACTACATTTTAGTGAAGACCTCCCTTTATAGAAGGATAGTACCATATGGCCCAGCATATCAGACCTAAGCTATATAAACTTATGTAAGCTTCTGCTGTCGATGAACACCACACAGTCTAACTAAGGAACAGGATTTCACTCAAAAGAATTTGCCTAGATACCTCACAGTAATTTTCACAGAAATCAGAATCATGGTTAGTGAGGTCCTCCATTTGTCAAAAACTTAGCTCATCTCATAGTAAAAAGCCTGTTCTCTGTTTTCAGAAAACCCCAAATGAACAAATCTAAACTCCTAGGGGTGCATTTTTCTGAATCTGGCAGCTGCTGTTCCTCAATTATTATTAATAAGAAAGGAGAAAATAATTAGTTTGTGAATTAAATATGGCCAGGAACCCCCTAGTTATCTCCTAGGCAGAAACTGGTGTTTTGTTACACTGAACTGATAACAACCATTGCTATATTTTATTAGATCTAGTAAGCTCTCTTCCTAATTAAAATGGGGATCTGTTTTCTGTCTCAACATACTATTTTTCATGCTGAATCTACCTGATTTGTATTTATGTTGGGAAAAGTATAGCTAAAACAGAGCAGGCATGAACTTAAAGACTGCGTGCCAAATAATCCAATGATACTGGGCTGTTCCCTTGATCTTTTTCTCTTGCTGAGAGCTCTATAAAATAATCTGTAGGAGAGAGGAATGATTTTACCCACTATTACTCCTGCTCCAGGAATCAGCAACAAACATACTTGACACCAATGGAGTTTATCATACACCATTTGATCACTCCAATTTTTAGCATGACATCACGGCATGCAGAGAGTGAGGAGGTCTAATGGGTTACCCAGCACATGAATCACATTGAGGGTCTGTAGTCGCCGATGCCTGTGACTGTGGGCTGGGGCCATGGGTGCTGGTTGCTGGAAGTGACCTTGGCCCTTGCAACCCTGTATGAGCATTGGAGAATCTGGAGAAGCAGTGATTGAAAATGGCACCTACCTACCTTTTCATCTACAGAAAATGAGGGCAAATATCGACAACTCCGAAGGCTGTGCTGCTGCTGCCTGGAATAGCTGAGGGCAGACTTTCTCTATCCAGAAAAAGCTGGATAGAGCCCATGGGTGAAAGACGGATCAGGGGTAGCTGCACTTGGGCAGGAAGGAAGAGGCATTTGGTATAAGGGGGGTATTTGTATTTAAGGACTCCTGCTGTGCTAATATTTGCACACTTCCAGATTTGTTTTTCAGCTTGATTCCCATGAATAGGTTTCAGGAGCCTGAAGAGTCTGATACCTTCATTGGAGGTTGAGGTATCTCGTCTTGTACTTTACTGATATAGTGAGATAGTGAGCTACAGTTTGCAGATATTCCTTATAATTTAGGATTTGATAAAAGTCTTTCTAGGCTTATAGTGCATTCTTGTAGTCTCATTTCCTATTATCATGTTGTGGTATAGGTACTATTAACTTACTAAATAAAGAACTGGAGTTTAATTTATTGTGGGTAACTCCCTCTTAAAATCTACTTTGATCTTGCTGGCATCTGCCTAGCAATGCTCTATGGTGAAGCTGTGCCCAAACTGCTGAAGTTCTCCATCCAGCAGAACTCCTTGCAAGATAACAGAGAAGTTAGTCCCTGGGGGCACTCGTGCCCAATGCCTGTCCTTTAATTTGCATGGGCCATGCTTTTCTAGGCATGCATACATAAAAAAGCATGCTCTGTGAAGTTCACCACCCTTCAATATAATTGTGTTACCGCATTGAGAGGGTGAAGTTATTTTGATAGGCAGATTCAGCCAGCAGAGAGTGCAGTATCTCTGTGAAAACCGAACAGTTTGTGCTTTCTTTGTGTTTATGGTACAGGACACTCTTTTTCACCACCTGATACCTATGTCTTCTCACTTCTCGTCACACAGATAGTCAGACAAATTTCCTTTCAGGGTCAGAGTCCATCTGCAAGAGTGCTTCTGCTGTTTGGAAGCAAGTAGAATTTTTCTCTGAAGTGTCCTTATGAACTGAACATGTCCTAGCTAACCAATGTGTTTACTTGAGCTTTCAGGCAGTGCTGGAACTCTGATTTTCTTAGGTTTCTGCAGAACCTTTCAAGTTTTATTTTCCTCTGTGTATGCAGTTTCCTTCTGACAGTACTTAATGAGGATTTGATAGAGGTGAGAATTAACAAGTGGGTCTACATTGCATACTTTGGCTGCAAACCTTAACCCAGCAAGCCTCCTAACCTGCTGTTATGTCCGGACCACACATACACATACACAAGGGATACCTGAGCCAAGACTCGCACAGCTGAAGTTGATGAACTGTTCCCTGCAGGAGAAGGCAGATTTCAGAACTGATTTAGTCACCGGTATGTATGTTTATGACTGGTAATCTTGTTTGAAAACCTTTTTCTGCTAGCAATTCTGGAAATTGCAGCTATGTGACAATTGGTAAGGCTCAGGCTCCACATTAAACTGTTATTTGTTAGTTTACTACTTCAGCTGAGGTACAGCTGCTGAGTGTTTGAGCACTCCTGGATGGTATGGACCTGTGCTGAGGGTAATTAAGCAGCTTGTGTGCTGCACTTGTCATTTTGTACGCGGGACTGTTTCTCACCACTTTGCTGCTAGCTCCACTCTTCATGTTCTGAGTCTGGATGTCTTTTGTCATTCTGCCTGGCGCCTAGACTGCCCATTGGGGGTGAGACAAGTTCACCCAGAAGGACCAGGCAATCTTTCTCCTCTGTGGGCTGCAGAGATGGCCAATTTTGATCAAATAAAACAAAATAGCAAAGGTCTAGAGAAGGTCTGCAGATGGAGTCCTGAGCTGAGAGCAGGAGTAACGTCTAACACAGATTTCTGGCCAGGGGTGTAGTGTCAGATCCTGATCTGTGATCTTTTGGGAATCGTCATCATCTCCTGAGTCTCTGCTGTGGTGCTGCCAGCTCACGCATTTCGAGGAGAGAAGCTACTGTTTCTCTGCAGGTCCCGGTACAACAGGGGGTACTGCGTGGTCAATGGCTCCCAGCAGAAAGGGAAGACATGGCATTTTTGAGCACCTGCATATTTGCACTTCCTAGCAGGACCTACATTTAAAGAAACTGCCTTGGAAGATACCGGTCCCCTCACTTCAGATGTATGCCATGTCCTCCTCCTGCTGCATGAGAAATGAATGTGTGTGCCTTCCCTCTGCTGCCAGCCCCTCTGCCTTTCAGCCATTATGACCTTCCAAGGGGAGCCCAACTGGGTACACCACCAAGGAGGGATGAGTACTTGGGCTGGCTGCCACCACAGTCCCTTCATTTTCAAGCACAGCTGGCTCCCTTTGTTCTTTCTTCCTCTCTGCACATTTCATCCTGACATTTGACCTAACATTAGAGAGCTGCTCAGAACCCATGATGACGAGCCTCATAGAGAAGTGCTGGCAATACATCTGTACTACTTTGTGATTTTGTTTTCCCTAAATGCTAGAGGGCTATAAAAGTAGCCAAAGATATGGTCTACTGACTCGTTTCCTTTGGAGCAGCATGTCTATGAATCAGATAAATCCTATTTTGAACTTGGATATTAGTGTTGTGAATGCGGCTGCTACCTATTAATTCCCTACCTCCCTACAGTACTGTGCTTTGTCACAGTGGGACATTTTGTTAATCACTACTGTATTTCACCTGGAGCCTCATTTAATAGGGTTTTGTTGAATAAGCCAGAAAGCAAAACCCAGGTAGCTTTCCAATTACAAAATGCTTAAATGACATGCATGCTAGTTTAGCCAGTGTGTGCTTTCTTTCCTTTCTTCTCTCTCTTTTTTAGCATGGCATTTGGGTTTTTCACAGCACTTAATTTGCCTTCATCAAGAGAGATCCTAATTGTCAATAATCGTTGCTTGTCCACATGAATGAACAAGGAGAACCACACTGTATGCCGCTGAGGAGCCTGTGGGCTTGGCAGAAAAATGCTAGGCATCCCTCACTGAGGAAAGAAGAGCTCACATTGCTGCAAAACTTGGTTTGCTTGCATTCCCTCATTTATCTGAAAGGTTTACTGAGCATAGTTATTATCTGTCATGGAGACTGGAACAAGTTCATTTTCATCTCTTAACTCTCTTGCAATTCGCTGCTGCTAGCTCTGTCTCAAGTACTACAACACCAGGAAAACAAAGTAATGTTCACAAACCTTCAGATTCTGTTTGGTTGTTTTATCATGGCAGACTCTATCACTAGGTTTCCTTTGTAGTGTTATTTGAAAGAAATAGCAGCTTTTGGATAGCAAATACACTTCTCTGTCCTGGACAACAATTCCATCTGTGAGAAAGAGTAAATGGTGGAAAATGAGACCTGAAACTTTTCAGATGCAGAAATACTTTGGCAATTACAGGGCATTTGGGGTCAGAGTCTCTGCTGCAGCCGAGGTCTGCTGGGGCTGGGGTTGCCAGGAAGCCAATTATGAAGGATTTGTGTCTGGTTGCAGCAGCCTGGGGATTGCTCTAACCTGAGCTCAGCTGGCTCTGGTTCCCCAGGGAGATCATGTCAGCTCCAGACAGTGCCAACACACGTGTGCTGCCCATCCTCTGTTTCACCTAGCGGGTCACAGCTGTGTGGAGGGAGTATAAAGAGACACAGGGAGAGAGAGGGACTCAGTTTGCCAAAACAAATCATTTTCTGTCTCTGTGTGTTTTCCATGGAGAGTCAGACTGATCTTTGCCATGTGTCCTATATAGTCTATTGGGACTACAATTATGTTTTCTTTGGGCAAGTTTGGGTTGAATTCCTGAGACCTCTATGACTCAAGGCATCTACAACCACACTGATATTATGGGCTCAGCTGCAAGCCCTGCTCAACTCCAGACATTCCTATAGCTGGGAAAATTTGCCTTGAAGCCACAGACTTTCTTTGACTTTTTCTTTTGACTAAAGTCAGATTGAAAACGTGAAGGCCATGAGGGTGACTCAAGAACATGTATTTTAGGTATACACTAAAGATCTGTATATATTGTATCTGTATATCTCTCCAAGGAGAGTCCATCTGCTCATCTGGTCTAAATACTTGGTTGCTTGCCACATTATCAACATATGGTATCCCTGAAGAAGCAGTTTGTGTGATATATCATGGTTATCAGTTGATGTTGTTCATGTTTTAGGCTCTAATTAAATGGGTCCTCCTTGGTAGACAAATGCTAGCATCAATATCCATACCTGTTTGCCTTGAAATAAAGACTGAGTAGCATGTCACAGGATATTATCAGGGTACAGCAAAGCAACATACTTCTCAAAAAG
Source organism: Nycticryphes semicollaris (assembly GCA_013400055.1). Taxonomy (NCBI): domain Eukaryota; kingdom Metazoa; phylum Chordata; class Aves; order Charadriiformes; family Rostratulidae; genus Nycticryphes; species Nycticryphes semicollaris. Next base: position 1,349,319 of record VXBJ01005132.1, read on the forward strand.
CAAGAGTACTGTAAAGAAAGTAGAAGGGTGTTTCAAAACCATAAAAAATATGGACTATGCAGGGAAATGAACACTGTGATATTTAGGACAAACCAAATTTCAAAACATCAGCAAAAGAAGATATAGTAATCTGCAAGAAGGTGTTATTAACATTTAGAACTGATGGCTGATACTTCAAAAGTCAACTGTATAAGTGCTGCATATCAAGATGCATATTTACGTGTCATAATTGAGGGTTTGACTGATCGTCTCAGAGAGGCAACATGACTGAACCAGTGCTACTGTAAGACTGGGGCCTCTTCTGCTCTCAAGATTCCATTTTTCTGGCTTTGCTTCCTGCCTGTTGTGAAATTGTAGGTTTGGATTTGGTTTAATTGCTGTTTTTAGATCTTCCCACCCTTCTTGGTGAATAAGAGCATTTTGCATGGCTTTCTGGAGTACCTAGGCATAACAAAGAATGAAGGAATCCTAGAAGCAGTTTCAGGGGAAACCAGGAGCTACTCAGATGGCACAGGAGATTGTACAAAAATTGGAGAAGGGAAAAGACAGAGACAGTGCTGAAGATGGTGGGAAGAAAAGATTATTTGAATGCTGTAGAAATTAAACAGTGATGCACACTTTACACTTCCTATGAATTTACATGTTATCTTTGAATGTTTCCTCACATTAGTTAGCCAACTAAGTTTAGGTACCCCCTAAGGATAGCTCTTTGTAAATCATTACTGGTTTTTGTTGCTATATATGGCTATATGTTTTATACAAATACAGTGAAAACAGTGCAGCTCTGGGGAGGTAAATACACTTGTGTAACTGTAGCTGACTGCAGTAGACAGGTACATATTCTTCCATACTGATTTAAGCAGGTTGTCAGCACAAGGGTTATATCCATTAAATCCATTTATATATGACTAAACTTCTACAAAAGCTGAACGCTAGGTCACACAAGGGAAATCAGATCACTTTATTTATCAACATGATAATATACGCATTGCTCTGTTTCCTTGGTTTAAACAGAACTCGTAGGCATACAGAACTGTTTGACAGTGCATAGGAAATTCCAAATTACTGCAACACTTGGATCTACTCTCTTAGGCAGGACACTGTCTCCTCTGTAAATGTGTCTGCTTAGGGAGAAATTTGCAGTTGTGTGGACACACAGCATCAAGTTCATGGATTTCTTAAGCCTTGTCTAATCCCTGTTTTGAGGCTGTGTCACACAGTCCCTGTACAAACCCTGTGTTAAAAATTCAGTTTCACCTTTCCTTTATTGGTTTTACTCTGGTGTTCAGCTTATCCATCAGCTTCCTGGGATAAGCTACTCTGAAAGTTCAGGACAGTGTCTGTTTATTCTGGGTGATTTGTCTTTCAAGTGCCAGCTTTTGCCAAACTATCCACAATAATAACTTTTAGAAATCAAGCATTTTCCAGTGCTGGCAATGCAGATGATACTTCAGAGAAAACATGCTCAGTTTTCCTCTAGCTTTCAGTCTGAAAAAGCACTCAGAGTTTGGTGCTGCTCAGCTCTGCTGCAGGAGAGCGTGGTATTTTCTCCTTCTTGGTTGCTGCTGGGACAGGATTAAATCAAACAGGCAAAAAGTAGTATATTTTTCTCTTATTTTCCTTATTTGACACATACATTTATCTATACACCTATTTATCTATCTGATATATAAAATCAAGCTATGTCCCAATTCCCTTGGCTGAAAAAAGGGAGCAAAATTTCCAATGGACTAAGCAGAGTTCATAAGAAATCTGCCATATGCACTGAACTTGGCATTCCCCCTCCCCCAGGCCCTCTGCCTGGTGTAACAACATGATTTTAAGGGGAAATAAGTCAGGTCTGTCTCTGCCAGTGGCACCAGTACATATCTCTTGCTGTCTATCCCACCCCACCGACTGCAGCAGAAGCCAGTTTAGACAAGCTGTTTCCTCAGGACGTTTTGCCTGCTGAGACGAGTCCCGCCCTTGGCAAAACACTCAGTCATCTTTATTTGACGTGCTGGCAGCTGTGAAGTGGTTAACAGTGTTGGCCTGTTAAGGTACTCAGCCTTCAAGGCAAAAAATCAGTCCTCCATACACAGCTCTTGTGAGCAATGTAAGAGAAGATCTCTCTCCTGTTTTCTGTCATTGCGGCTTACTGCAGTGGGTTGTAGTTTTTTCGATAAAAGATGCAGCTCTGCAAGCTATCTGCTTGCTGTGCTGTGCACTGTGCTGTTCTTCCACAGTACCATATTTCTCTGGGAGATTCAGGCTGCTTTTAAGCAAATTACTCAGTCCTACTGTGGTATTTCTGTTTAGGAAGTGAAAGAAATAAATTGATATTTTAGCTGCGTGCTCAAGGCAAAACAAAAAAGACTTTCTGGGTTTGTGGCATGCAGGTTTAAGGCCTGCCCGTCCTAGAATATCTTGTATGAATCTATACATTTGCACCGAGACTAGAGCTTGTCCCCCAGATAAATCTGAGTCTGATCACCTCCTTCTTCTTTACATTGCTTTGATGGCACAAAACAGTCACATAGCTAAAAAATTCAGCCCATTTGCAAAAGGGACTTGGAGGTTGGCAAGTAACTATTACATGAATTGAAACAGTCCACAGTCCAGCTGCCCTAAGGTCAGCAGGAATATAACCATAGTCTTCAACTACTTTCAACTCTCCCTCCAGCTATGCTAAGAAGCTGAGACTTCACAGCTGAAGGCCAAGTTAAGGGAACATCAACTGAAGGTTGAAATTGACTCAAGTGCCTTCACATTTTTTTCCCTGAAAACTGGTAGAAAATGTGTTCATAGTCCCCACAAACGCAAGAAATTAGGACTTAAAATATAACTATCTTTTAAATGTTTGACAATGTAGGAAAACTGAAGAGTTGCCTATATGTAAATATTTTATGTATGTAGCTTCTGTTCTTCACCCCATATTTGATTCCACAGGGGACTTCTTGTTTGAACAAGTCCTTAATGAAAATCTGTGTTGTCAGTGCAAGGGCTTATGCACTTAATTGATTTGGCTCTGGTATGTGAGTGGTTTACAAACATCCATAAGCTATGCCTCTTGAGTGTCTTTTCTCTGCAGGACGAAGAGTTTGTTCCCACAACCACAGGGAATGATTTTAATTACACCTGGGGATCCCAGAAGAGGAGATTTTCTGTGATCTTCTTAAGATCTTATTTGCCGGTGAGATTTATCTTGCCCAATTGCAAGGTAGATGTCTCATATAAGGCAATTATCTGAGTTTTTACTGTGACAGAGAAAATGGCATGTCCAATGGGATTTTATGCCATCTTTAAATGAAAAACAGATGAAATTAATCCCACTCTAAAGGTATTTCTACCTGTCTAATCACCAGAGAATGAATCTGGATGATTTTAGACACAGCTAGGTGAGGTACTATAGGATAGGACAGCTTAACATTTGAGACATGCTCATGCTCAGTTATGATTTGTGCAGGTGCATTTTCTAGCCTTGAAACTATAGATGATACTAGACCTATTTTTTATTGGCTCAAGATCTCTGGTCCCCATTGTCCCACCAGCTGTGCAAAGGAGCAACCTGGAGCAAGGCCCAATCTCGCCCAGAGTTGTGAGCCCTGAGGCACTACCTTGGGAGTTCTGTCAGACAAGGCTTGAAGGACTTGGTTTTAATTTCAAATAAATTGGGGCTTTCCCTCTGTGTGGATCAGGGGCAGATGTACTGAGTTTTAGGACAATGTTGATTGTAACACCTTCTTGCTCAGCTGCTGTTTAAAATCTTATTTTAAAATGTTGACAGACGGGATTTCCTGCTGCTCCCCCCAAGCTTGTATTTATAGTTAGCTAAAATACTGATTTTTTTCCCTGACATATATCAAGTTTCACATTTGCAGCCTTATCTTTAGTTTCCAGGAGTAGTAGCAGTTTTCTGGGGTAACAGGAGACAGTGGGCCCAGCTTTCGTAGAAAATAGGGATACCTCTGTACAGAAAATAAGCCATGTTAGAGAAACCTATTTCATTTTTCACAGCAGCAATTGCAGGAGTTTTAGTCTGGGGCTTGTATAATAATAATCTAGGGCAGATATTTCCTAGCTTGACCTTGGAGTTTTCTTTTACTCAAGTGTTGTTTGGATTTGTTGGTTTAGTTTTCTTTTCATATAGAGAATGAGAGAAGAAAAAAAAACTTTCTCCACTGAGAAAACTGGCAAATTTGAAATAAGGCCAATGAAAGATAACAACCATGGAAGCCTGCAATACAATATAAATGTGTTATTTTTCAGATGATTATGCATATTTCTTTAAATAGTTCTGCAAAGTTCCCCCTCCACCCAAAATTAATCTGTTCTCTTTCTTAGAACTTGCCAGAATTAAAAAGTAAGAAAACAATTGTAAACCTCAACTTTCTTAAGCTGTTCAAATCCAGATCTGTTTTCTAGGGAATCACCTCATTTCCTCCTGAAATCTTTTAAATTACATCCAAGCCTTCTGGTCCAGTGCGAGAGTATAGTTCATGAGTTATTTCAGAGATATCTGGCTTAGATCCTGGTAATTTATATGATGTTAACATAAAGTCACACTTGACTGAAATGGGAGTTCAATAATAATGTAACACCATTCACCTTTCCCCCTTTCTAAGCACAGGAGTCAAAGCACTTGAAGGACAGTGGGAGAGAACCTACCATCAGAGACTCCAAGCTTGAGCCAAAACAACCAAGAACCTGGGTGGCCTTTGGACAAATCATGGCCTTCTTCTCCCACCATCCTGATCCCATTTTGCTTTTCAGGCAGAGGCAGGTCTTGGACTCTGCTGCACTGGAAATGCTGCTAAACACCAGGGAGAGTCTGAAATCCCATCTGTTTCACAGACAGTTCCCCTCTCCAAGCTGAGAGCTTATCTGACTGTATTTGTTGCCAAAAGCCAGATGTGACTGTAGCCTTTTGTTTCATGTTACATGGTTTTCATCTTAACATCTGAACTAACAGTGACATGCTCATAAGAAATCTGGTTAATCAACTCTGAGTGTCTGATCAATGATCCTTCTATAGTAGGTTGTGTATGGTAACTTATCCCCTGGGACTTTTCCATGGTCATGTACGAGTTGTGTCAATACATCTCAGCAGATCAGAAAAAGATTACTGGACATGAGGGCAAATGGCTTTTCATTGCCTTTTCACTTTATTGTACATTGCTTGCTTGATGAAGCTAGTTGCTCTTAAAATGAACTCTAGATTCATTTTATTTGAACAGGGGACCAGTTTGTAAATCAACAATCTGAGCAGGAATTTTGCTATAGCATATCTTACATGATCGGACTTGGAGAGTTTCTGCCATCTTCAGCAATCTGTTCCATTTCATAGCAGAGAGTAACCTCCAGTTGTAGGGATTATCTCCTGTAGGGTTTAGAAACTCTAGGCTTTCTTGAAGACAGCGTGTGAATGTGCACAAGCACACACACACAGACCCTGCAATGCACAGCAATCCAGATCTTCATCTGGTTAATACTAAGCCTGTTTCTTGGGTGGCTGCTGGAGGGCTATGTACTGGCATTGAGCAGGGGTGCAGGGATAAGTGCACTTGATCTTCAGTTAGCAGAGCAGCTGAAGGTAAAGGATTTGTTCTGCTGAAAGGGGACTTTGCAAGATACATGTGACAAGACATATGTAGAAGAAACCAGATCAATCATAGCCAATACTGGAAATCCATTCAGTTCTTGCTGACTGTCTCCACGATTAGCAGAGTTTACAGGTGATAAGTTTTGACAGCAGGAGATCCTACAAGGGTGGCCTCTGAGAAGAGGCTAATGGCTGCACCCTGCCAGACATAGCTGGTTCCAGGTGGCTCCAAAATGAACCAACCACTGGCCAAAGCTGAGCGCACCAGCCAAGCTTGTGGTGTCTCTGTGAAAATATATTTAAGAAAGGGTAAAAAGCCACTGTGTGGCAGTTGTGAGGAGTTAAGAAAAAAAACCCATGTGGGAAGTAATCCTGCAGCACCAAGGGCAGAGGAGAGGGAGTGGGAGAGTAGGTAGGGTGGGTGTCTGGCAGCTGGACAAGGTCAACCACCACAAGTGATTGCTCTGCCTGGGAAATACCTTTCCAGTGTTCTTGTGTAACTGATGAGTTTGGGCTTGTTTTCTCTCCTATTTGTTGTGATTTCCCCTCTTTCATCCCCAGAAGTTATGCAAAGTCTGTGGTAAGACTCCTCTTGCCAAACCTATTTCAGTCTGCCAAATAATGAAGTAACTTAATCCCCTACAACTACCTTTCTCAGAGTCTGTATATGGTTATACCCCTCTGGAGTTGTGATTGTAAAGACGATTTTTACTACATTGATCTAGGGGTAAACTCTGAGTTTTAACAGAGCAAATCCCTTGTACTCATAACATAGTCACGTGTGAGAGACAAAAAAATTCCCTTCTGTTAACGTCTCTTGATTATTTTTTTTCATTTCATCCTTAATTGCTACCAATACTTTTTTGAAAATAAAATAATGTAGAAATAATCTCAACATCGAGGAGGCCAACTTCAAAGATAGCCTTGTTAATTAATTTTGTTGGTTTTGTTTCTTATTTGCTGAGGTGAGATTTCAAGGCAGAAACTTGTGCTGGGCAAAGTCTCTGCATGAGAGTGAAAAGGCAGCTTTCCCACCACATATCTGCATGGACAGTCCTATTTCCCAATTGGCAACCTGAAGTTCTGTGTTGCTCACAGTTTAGCTAAGGATCACCTTTTAGAGCAGCTATGATTTTATATTAAGTGTGTAAGTGCAGGGAAACAGCAGGCTTATCTGCAGGAATCACAGATCTGTCCCAAGTAATATTAAACTCATTGCGGGGGAGAGATGGAGTTTCTCAAAGCAGTGATGAGAAAAGAAGACAAGAGAGATGTTTCAGGAACTGAGGACCAAATGAGAAAGAGAATGATGTTGTGAGTGGTGAAGGCTTGCAACAATCTGCCTGAGCTAGCTTTCTTTACACCTCCCAGTGTAAATCTGAATTAAAACCTGCTTGCTTTCTAATGTGATCATTCTTACTTCAACTCTACCTTAGGTGGACAGATGCAGGCACCGCAGTAAGGTGAAAGAGGTGGAAGAAATGCTAATTGCACCCAGTGCGGCACACAGCCCTAGTTCTGTGGGCCCCATTTTGGAGGCAGATTGTGATATGATGCAGCCTGGGCAAATGCCAGCATGACTCTCATGATTCATACTGGGTTCAGATACCCTCTGGAAGCTCCTGCCACTCCCTGGCGTGCTAGCAGAAATTCGTTGCTGTTGTAAACACCTTGAACTGGCTTTGAATTTGGAGCTCATGCTCCTTTGCTCCTCTCAACTTCTAAAATTTCTGCTCAGGAAAATGACAAGATTGCATCTTCTCTTCCTCTGCTTCTTCCTTCTGGGCTGTGCAGTCCTGCTCTCCCCTCCATCTCTGCTCCCCTGTTCCCTTAACAAACTGCCAAGAAAAGTCCAGGTACTCCTAGTTCTGCTTCTAAAGTGCCTAACTGCTGTGATTGTAGATGATTGCTCTAGGGCAGGACAAGCCTGGAGTGCTCTGGGAGGCTATCCATAGTCTCTGTTATACATCTGATTAAAGCAATTCAGCATCTTGGCAGCAAAGCAGCAAACCAAGAGAGTGCAAGAGAAGCAGCTGATCATAAAGACACAGTTCTCCCTTGTGTAAGGACTGAGCTTCAGCTCTGAATGGTGACAAAGACCAACTTCCTCCAGATTTAGATAGACTAATGCATCAAAAATGCTTATGGATCTGACCATGTCTTACTTGGTACTGTTGATTCTCCGCCACAAGGGCCAGACAATCAGGACCCCAGTGATGCCTTGGGCCTTTCAACCCATCTGATGTGGTCTCTTCAGGGCAGACTGGAGGTGGTTGTGGTAACCTTGTGTGCCAGACAGACCTTCCCACCTGCTGTCTGGGACCTCTCGGCTTCCATGAAGAGTCCAAAGACTTGATTCATTAATTGTGAATTACATAATCTGTGGCAAAAATCCTGAAGAATGACTGATGTACACTGATACAAAAAAACTCTACTGTGATAGAAATCAGAAACAGAGCTGTGAAGAAATGGACACAAAGGATGAAGCACTAAAGAGTTACGAGTGACTAAAAACCTGTCAGAACAAAAATGTTCATTCAGTGATAACTTATAATAACCATGCTGAATAATTCTTGGCCTCCGAAGGTGGCTGGAGCCAATGGGTTCTCTGTAGAAGAGCAATACATTGCCAGAACTGAGTTGGTGAAAAATGCCACAGGGTGTCTGTGTCCTAGTCTCAGTCCTGTTGTTTACTTGCAGTGTGCTTTTGGGTAAGTTTTTTCTCTTCTGTACTTTCTTAATGTACAAAACACTGGGGGTTGAGTTTATCTCCTTTGTAAAGTTCAGTGACATTTTATGAATATTAAATGCCGTATATGAGTGCTATGATTCTTGAGACTCACACTATTGTCTCTATTTCAGTGTGGGATTTGTGGCTGGGCAGGAATTTGAGTGAGAAAATATTGATCACTGGTTTATTTTTCTTTTTTCTTCCTTTCTGTATATGTATTTATCTCTAATTTCAGAATGTGGAAGTAAACAGAGGGAAGAAATTTAAGCAGAGCCCCCATGGAATCAAGACATTCCAGTCAGCTCTGAAATTACTTGTTTGTAGTCTATAGCTGCAGTAGAGCTGACAAAATCAGAGGACTGGCCACAACATGCAGTAGTGATATACGGCAAAGGGGAGTGTGACTTCTTGTGGTACAACTGCTCCTTGTGTCTTGCACCAGGAATGGTGACCGTTCTTTCTAATGAAGCCACATCTTGAAGTGAAACTGTTTTCTAAGGTATTATCCTTAGAAGTGGCCTCTAGAGTAAGAGATATGGAGCTCTGGCATGTTGAAAAAATTAAGGGTGATCCTAAGAATTAACAGGAAGATGGCCATGGGCTTCACTGAATCTAAAAGTTCCCACATAATGTTTTATAACTTTGGCAGCTTGTTGTGCCATTAGGGACAGGACATAAAAATCCTGCTAATGCTTTCCCACACAGAGGTTTATTATTTCAGCTAGGCTGTAATCAAAATTTGAGGGGAAAAAAAAAAAGGGGGAAAGCACAAAGCCTTTTGCACTGAAAATGGAAGACGAGGCAGGAGAGTTATGAAGTGCTCTGACATCTCCATATTTTATCAGAACTTGTTTGTCTTCCCTAACTACAGTCAGGATTTCATTGCAAAAGTGCACACAAATCATCCCACAGCAGGATGCACACAGACCTTGCTTGTATGGGGAAGTGCTCCTGGGGAAGTGCCAGTGTTGTGCTAAGAGTCAGGCGTTTCAGGCTCCCCATGTTCTGTTTTGCCTTTTCTGATTTATCTGTTTCTTGCTCCACCTGCAGTGCTTTCCTGCTGGTGCTGACATCAGCAGGTGCTGGCAAGTGCCTAGAAAAAACCAAAAGGGTTCAAAGCCTCTGAGAACACAGATCTTATGACTAGTATAATGCTGGGTTCATAGTAATTTTTCTTTATCTTTGGGTCAAAATGATAAATTACTTTTGAGAATAATATGCATTTTTAAAATATTTCACTCTGTACGCCAGTTTCAGACAGATGGTGACATTTTCCTTCTTTATACTTCTAATTTTTTTAAGGAATTGACTACCCAAGTTACAAAGTCAAACCAATTACAGTGGGCTTGGGGCACATTATTTTTTTCCCACAAAATAACACACCTGAAATCTTCTGACATATTGTTTATTTAGAAGAAATATGCATATGAATGAAGAAGTTCTTATTCTTTTAACCATATCAAATCAGTATTACCGTCACAATAGACATTCCCATGGAAGAAGGCCTTTTTTTGAAGCGAATGTTCTTTGAGCAATGATGCTAGTGGTATACTAGCACAGAGTATATTTGCCAGGATTTCAAACTCAGATAGCCCCTCAGGGTTGTAAGCCCAATGAATGTCTTTTTCTCTTCAGACCTAATCTGTTGGACACCTGCTGGAGACAGTAAAAGTGATGACAAATTTTAGTACTAAACTGGCAGAATAATCTTCCCCCATTCCCAGGGTTGTGAGCCTGCAGGAAGGAACACTCCAAACCTGTTGTGGCCTTGAGGCTGCAAGTAGAAAATGATTTGTTGCTGTGTGAGCTTTGTCCCCTCTACACTTGAAAACAAAGGTGCCTAACTGAGGAATTGCAGGAGGACACCCTCACTTGTGTGAGAGGTGACGGTTAGGTGCACTTAGGGTGCAAGATGTGCTGGATATCCCAGGTGCTGGTGGAAACCACAGCATGGAGGTGTATGAAGAGATGCCTGAGGGGACAGGATCTGCCAGGGGCACATGAGAAACTTAAACATAGGCCCTGAGGCTTTTAGCCTGATGCTTCAGTAACTCACTTGTGGCATTTTACTAGGCGTCTGAGGTTTGGATTACATTTGCTCCTCACCACAATATTTTTGTTGTCACTCTCATTACTATCTGCAAGAACAAGGAGCCTTGTGGTCCAGGGTTCTTGAATACTACACAATCCTTAAATTACTGGAAATACCATGATATCAAATGACATTTATCCAGTAGTTCAATTCAATAGTTTGCAAACCGTGCCCACCCAACCATGGCCACAGTGTTTCATCTATATTTCTTCCTTGCCTCTTCTAATCATGAAAAAAAGTTACAGGTTAAATTCTTGTTTAATATTGTTATGACATCTGCACTATGCCTAATTTATTCAAATACTGTAAGAATAACGTGAATCTCAATGGGTATGACATATCAAGTTGTTTTCACCATATCCACCTTAGTGGTATCTTCCATTGGAAATCAACCTAATCTAATTTCTGACACATTTCCCAATGACAGCAGCTGCAGTGATTCCAGAAAAGTGCTGCAGAAATAGATGAATTCCCTAGGCACAAATCTGTCCGTCTTTCACCAGCTATTGGGCTGATGCCTGGTATTTCTTCTGGTGAATTTGCCTCCAGAAAGTCCATACATTTTTGTTCCTCTACTTTGAATGTGTCCAGAGAGGTGAGTAATGTAGGACCTGCACCAAAGTACATTGAATAGGATGGGATATGTTTATGTATGTGTCTATATATATACACATATATAAAAAAATAACTTTAATATCAGAAACTCTTGACTCTGCCAAGAAGGACTGCTATTGAAGAGTAGTTCTGGTGCCAGCACTGGGGCTTTGTTTCTATCTGTGTTATCCTACTTTGACAGGTAATTTTAATGAATCTGTTTCAGGGTTTTTTTGGAACAGCTTCTCTTCTGTTATTTTAGGTGTACTTCAAGGGATACAAATAATGTGGTAGAGGAGAGGGCCAGGCACACAGTGCATTGGTGCATTTGGTGTGTTCACCAAAACATATTCCTTTGGCTCCAAGACAGTGCTGTGTATCAGCTACAACAGAGCTACAGGTAGTCTGACAAACCCAGTTAACCAAAGGAAGGCTCCTCAGCCCTTCTGATATAGCAAACAGACCAGCTGTTGCAGACACAGTCTCAACAAGTCACCCTTGTTGCTCCAGACACATCACTTTGGGCATTTATTGCAAGTTTCAGGCAACACAGGTTCTGATGAGGCTGTAGTGCAGGAGGCTCAAAGAAGTCTGTTAGAGCTGGTAGTTTGTTCACAGAACTAGTCACAGCCTACACTACATAGCTTGCACATGTTATAATGCAATTCACAGATGGATTTTTGCGGAGTCAATAAACAAATGGTGTTTTGCCACCATTTGACCTGACAAATTAGCCCGCAAGTATGACCAATCTCAAAAATTTGCTATCAGCATTTAAAAGATTGCCCTAAACGAGAAGCACACCTAGAAATAAAGGTGCTGAAGCGCTGAGAGAACAAACTCTCTGTCACTAGATCATTTACAGCAGTACCAGTGTGTGTTTGGAAGGGATGTTTGAAAGAAAGATGTCCCAACGCCGCTAATTGTGGTTCTTTTCTGTGGTATTCTGGAATAGAAATTTAGGCTAACGAACTATTTGCCCATCTTTAACTGCTAAATGCTAGCATGATGCTCTGTGATCTGTATATATCCAGGAGGATTAAATAACTCTACGGGAGCCGCGGATGTTTGCAGGACGGAGATGCCATCTAGTGGAAACGGCTGCTGAACCTCTCTGCTGGAGGAGACGGTCCTGGCACCTCACACCGCGCTGCGGGGCAGTCACCGTCCTCTCTCCACCGCAATCGGGAAATGCCGACAGCTGAGCCCCCAGGACCACACGCATCCCCGGGATGGGGACATAGAGCACCACTGGGACCAGGTTCCCAAGTGCCAAAGCCTTCAATAGCGTGGGGAAAAAAAAATAAAATATTTGTGCTTTCCTTGATTCCTGAACTGCTGACAGTTGTACTGGAAAACCTTGTACTCTGGTTCCTTGAAATCTGGGGTTGCAGGAGGAGAATCCTGCTTAGAAAGTCCTGGGGCAGTCGAACCTCAGACACAGGGAGTCATTCTCCCTCTCCTTCTCCTGCTTTGTCTCTCTGAGCAAAACAGGTTCAACAGGAGCAAATGAAAGAATAGCCCATTTTCTCGGAACAGGTGGTACACATTTAAGGTCTATACTACGAGATGGATTTAAACATGGAAATGTTCAGTCTGGCTGTGAACAAGCTGCCTTCCAAACCAATCGTGGAGGAAGGGGTGTGGGGAGCTGATTTCAGCCTTACATCAGAATCTCAGAAATTAATCTCCATATAACACAATAATTGTTGGAGATATAGCTCCTTACAATGCTGCACTGGTCAGGGTGTAGGATATGGATAGCAGAGATGTGGGAGGGGTGAGGTGACATAGCAAGAGCCATTGAGTGGCTCCAGAGCTCAGACAAACTGTCCTGGAGTTCAGCTCTTATCTCAGCAATCCCTGCTTCAAATCAGTCTCTGGGAGGCTGTGTCATCAACTTCAGTTTAGAGTGACACAGGCTTCACTCTGAATTAGTCTATGCCTGGAATCCCAAGACGTGACAACTATTCTTGAGGTTAGGACAGTCTCCATGTGATTCTTGACCATTAAACAGAATCAGTGTTTGCTTCCTACATCAAAAGACAATAGCAAGGGTCACTGCACCAGCACTCCCTGAGGCCTTGAAGACCCAGAGCACTACGTATATATTAGTCTTTATTCTTAATCCATAACTGTGAAAGAAGGGAGTATAACGTCCTTAAAATTTCTTGATGAAATCAGATGCTTGGAGAACAGAATGTGAGTTGCTAGCTCCTGAGATCACTTTGCAGATGTATAATTTAAAAATGAAAAATGTTGCTCACATGTTCAGCCAGTTCCATTTCTCCTTCCTTTTCCCTGTTGCTGCTTTTCTCTCATCTATAAATAGCTACTTGAGTGCCTGGTCCCAAAGCAGTACTAGAGCAGCTTTTCTTATTATCAGCAAAGCTTGATCATTTTGTCTGCCAAGAGCTTAAATGTGCTGACTTGAGATGCAGAAAGACCTGGATATGGGGGAACTGGCCTGGCCTTGCTGTTCTACACAAGAAGCAGATCTCCAGGCTCCTGTGCTGGGACAGGGGATCTCATGTGACTTCTGTGACGCCATTACACTGGAAACTGTCCATTTCAGACAGATTCTGCCTCCTGATACTCTGTAGGGAGAGTCTTGATACCAAAATAAGGGTTATAGATCCCACCTGTGTGAGTCAGAAACTAAAAACAGTAAAGGCATTTTGTGTCTTCAGAATCATGAAGTTTCTTGTAGAACTTGGCCCTTATGTTCTCAGATTGATCAAGTCTCTATCTCTGTTGTTGAGTATGTTTTGATGATGTAAGAGCTCCTCGACTTCTTGGAATTCCATATGTGCTAAAGAAATTTTGCAGAAGTCATCCATTGCTGCTCACGCTAGAACCTCCCCAGCGTGGTAAAGCCATAGCTTCTAAGGCAGGTAGTCTGGTGCCCCCATGGTTGCAGTAGAGTGTTGGTGTTTCATATGATGCCCCAAATGTCTGTTGGACAGGAATAAGATGCCCCATTGCATAAGACAGTGGTTTCAGCCAAAGGTCTGTTTGCTCTGTCATCTCCCATAGCTGAGCCTGTGTTACCAACATTACAAGCAAGATTCCAGAAACCAGCTGCAATACAGAATGATGTGTGGCTGATGTGTTGTCAGCAACCAGCTTCCCCACAGCTGGCACAGAAGAGATGTTTAACTATTAGTATGAGGGAGACTGAAAAGTAGGAAGGGTACTAAGTACTGTTCTGCTGTGCGAGTCTCCTGCAATAGTGGTGAAAATTATTTCTATCTCATTGACTCAAGCAACCAAGTCATTGCCAACACCAATTGAAAACAGTTGGAAGATATTCAAAATGGGGAGAAAGGAGGGATTTCTGATGCTGACATCCTTATCAGTAGCAGGTTTTTTTCCAAGAGCAGATAGAGCTAGCTGGTTTTTTTTCCAGTTGTTGGTTAAGAGCCTTGTTTTACTGAGTGCCTGCTGCAATCCACTCTGCAGCAGATTCTTTCTGTGTAAGAGGTATTATTTATACTTCACTCTTTGCCTGCACAGTAAGGGCTGCTTCTCTCAGCCTGCTTTGTTTGCTTTTGCAATAGTACAGCTCTTCTTTATTCTTTCCGTGGCTTTTTCTTTCGTTCTGTCTTCTTCCTTCTTTGCTGAAAGCATATCAATGCTTGTCCTGGCCATAAACATGCCAAGAAGTTTTTAAGGTCATTTATTTATGAACTGATCATTAGCACTTTGTGTGCAGAGAAAGGAAAAAATAACAAGGCAAAAGAAATGGATGTTGGCTTTTTCTCTCCTCTCTGGAATCTTTAGAGTATAAAAAGAAGAGTGGAACTTTCATTATTATTATTGCTCCAAAAATACAGCAGTCAAGCTGAGCTGATGCTGATGGGAAAACAAAAACAACAACAAAAAAAAAAAAAAAAAAAAAAAAAAAAAAAAAAAAAAAAAAAAAAAAAGAAAAAAAGAAAAAAAGAAAAAAGAAAAAAGAAAAAAAGAGCTCAGTCTGCAAACCTCTGCAACCCAAGTGATGTGTATGATTCTGTCCAGTATGTTCAGCTGAGTCAATAACAAAGTGGAAAAGTTGCCATGAGCCATTGTTTTGAATCCTTAGCAAAAGACCCAAAGTAGTAGTAATAATAATACCTGTAAGACACTGGCAAATTCTCTGTCAAAACAGGCTACTTTGAACCAGAAGCTGCACATGGGATGCTGAAATTTTCATGAACATAGAGGTTTTCAGCAACAGCTGCTTTGCTCCTATTGTACTGCACTCCATGATAATGCTGACATAGACTAGTATTGTTCACCAACTGGTGCCACACTGCTGATTACCTAAGGCTTGTTTTATAGTCACCGTGGATTAAATAAACTTCAAAACCTACCAAATTATTTTCCTCAGTCTCACAGCTTGCTCTCATAACTTACTTTTGAAGCTTTCTCCTGGAGTTGAACAATGCTATCTGAGCATTTGCTCATTGTCTTTACCTCACAGATTTTGCTATCATATACGTAACCTTTCCTGTCTGACAAGAGATAGGTCAGTGGTTACAGCAGCAATTCAGATCCTGTCAGCTCTGGAGCAGCAAGCGAAACAGCAGCTGGGTGGTGCACGTTGTATTTTCATCCACAGTCTGTTTCATGTACATAAATAAGTTGGGAAGAAAACATTGATTTTATTTATCAGCTAGAAAAGCAATTTGTAATAATCAGGGGACCAAGGGGGGAAAGGAATGTGAGAGTTTATTCAAACAATTGCAAGGGGTTTTTTTTTTGCGTGCTTCAGATTTGTTAACAGCACTATAAGAACACTGTCACCAAATGCCATTGCCTTAAAAAACATGTTCTGTTTCCTACAACTAAGACATAATACTAGTTCTTAAAACTGGACACCATTGCCTGCATATGGATGTGTGGCTGATGGCATCTCCTTGCTTTTTAATTCCTGCCTCTGCTTAGCCCTTACCGGCCTTGCTGAGTGCAGTGCAACTGCTCACTTGTAATTCAAGTTGGAAAGAAACAGCAGTAGTCCTTCATTTGGGATCTGACAAGTTTTCATGCCTCTGCCTCATATAGAGGTATACAAAGTCACTGAACTGCATCAGCACAGGCTGGTATTTTGTGGGGTCACTTCAGGGCCATATCCTGACCTCAGCCAAGCTGCAATGAGAAATAACTGTTCCGAAATGGTCCTATTGATACCTCTGTACCCTTGCTGACCAATGCAGGGTGTATTTGTACATTAAAGATGTATGTTACGTCTATGTTTATGTATCTATGTGTTTTTTCCACATTAAATTCTTAAGAATGGGTTCAAGAAATAGTCTTATCCTCCAGCTACTAGTCAATGCAGAAGGAGGGAGCATTTATGCAAATAGTGGGTTCTTCAGCCTCCGGATAATTTGACTAAAAAGGTAAGAAAAAAAGCACTTTTACTAATATGAATCTTTCAGCTCTCCACAAGCCTACACAGACTTTTACACTTGCTATAGAAAGATGAATCAGTAATTAGCTTTTAGAATAAAAATAATAGGAATATTTCATTCATCTGACTTGCTCTGATCCCTGCTGAGCCAGCAGAGCTAAGGAGGAGGACATTGGGAGGTCCAGGTGCTGCTTTCATTTCCCTGTTCTGCATAGACTGTGTCATTTTTGGCACCGTTTACTGTGTCCAAAATGGAATAGCAGTGTTTTAAGAGCCTCTGTGCACCAGATGTCCTTAGGAACCATAGCCCTTTAGCTGTTAAATAGGAATTTCTCAGGATCTTATCCAGTGGTTGAAGCTGTTAATAAAACTTCACCTCTGTATGAATATTTGCATGCTGAATTATAAGTCTTTCATCATAAAATATGCCACCCTTTTTCTGCGACTGCATTGAAGTCTGCCCCTGATAAGAGGAACAGTAGACTCCCGGTTTTGTTGTTGCAGGGCTTGTTCCAAATCCTGGTAAACCAATGGAAATTTAAGCTGGGAACCATACATCCGGGAGCACAGCAGACTCAGGTAGTTAATTACTCCTTCAGTGCTGGATAACGAGAAGGTTCAGCCATTTTAAACACAATGTAGCTATTAGAGCATGGATGGCCATCTAGCCAGGTTTGCAAATCTCGGAGGGAAATACACTGGAAGCTGCTAAGGTGAGTTGGGTGTATCTCTTTTTATCTATACTGAAGAGTCAAAGAGTTTCAGTGTGCTGCAGCATGTACAGTTCATTTCCAGTTACAACAGGCTTCTAGCCAGAATCTCATCTTTCATGTGAAAAATAAATCATTGAAAGGAAATTGCACTAGATGTTCAAGCTTAAAAAGAGATAGAAAACAATCCTTGTGAATCCAGTTTGCATGTCACTCTGACTATGTATTTATCTCTTTTTGCAAACCCTTCTTTAACACTAAATTTGTGGAGTGTATTTTACTTAGATTGCTAACCATGTCTTTTTATAGAGGCTACATCTCTACTAGTAAATTAAACAGTTCCAGGAAACATTCTCAGCTGCCACAAATTTGTCTGCTGTTCAGTATAACTTTTAGAGCAGTCTCTAACATGGTTTTAGTCTCAGACAGATAGGATTGTCCCAAATATCTCTTAGTCCCTGTTTGGGAGTTAGCATGTCCATGAAACAGTATCCAACAAATAGTTTGCATATCGCTGAGTTGACATAGAGGCTGAGAGATTGTTAGTATAAATGTGGCTGTTCCTTGCCTTTTAGCCCCAGAGGTAAAGAACAGTCCCGGGCACTTTGAATTTACCAGCACAGATAAAGCAAGTGTTTTGCATACACAGATGTTCACCTCTGGAAATATGGGCAGTGTGATTGTTAATTTAAAATCCCATGTTTGCTACCAAATATTGGCAATTTTTGAACAAACTTGCTCTGTGAAGAAGAGCACCTGTCATTGGATCAGCTTCTCTGTCATGTGTGTTTGCTTAATCCAGTCCATTTTGATACAAAGCAGGCATCTGATCCTACCAAAATATGCCTTGACAGAAATTGTTCCCTAGGGAACAGAGCAAGGAGGAACCTGAGTCAGGAACTGTCTTCCCGGACAACGCCCAAACCTTCCCTTCCTGATAATGCAAGAAACTCCTTTGTGCATTTTGGTTCCTTAAAGAACAGTGACTGTTTAATGTGACTTTGATCTCTTTGGTTAACCAGGTACAAATACAGGCCTTTCTATGAGTGGGAACCTCAGCTTCTAGCTCATATATATTTAACTTCTCCCCTCTCCCATAGTTTGCTGTTGCTCTGGGCATTTTAAGGTAAAAGAAAGATTAAATTGGGTTGAGCCTTTACTTAAGCATAGCTTGTGCTTTATTTGATTGTAGTGCATGTAAGGGCATGCCTACCTCTTCACAGGATCAAACCCTTAGCATGGGAACTTGGGCAAACCAGTTGATTTTCTGTGTTTAGTCAGCTGTGACCAGACTGATGCCTGCTGCATGGGTCTTAAAAATATGTCTGCATGGGTCTTAAAAATATGTATACTTCAGTTAGCGGCACAGTTTTTTCATGTAGACAGATAATAAAAGGGTATTCAGGGGATTATAACACTTGTTTGTAAATCTAGAGCAAATCTATTGGAGCATTCATCCACAAGTCTTTGGGTTTAACATCAATTACTTGAGAAATAATGAATAAGCAACAAACGAGACAGCCCCATTACTTAAACAGAAATAATCTGTTAGTAATACAAAGTGGATTTGGAAGCAGCATCATAAATATACTATACCAGATCATTAGATTAGAGATGGTTCTTTACAGAACAATGCAGAGTGCTGAATATTGAATGGTCCTGCTTTAGTGCCCCTTCCACAAGTTCATGACTCATTTTGTAGTGAAATGGATTATTCTTACACTTAGAGCAACACAAATCGTAATGGTTGATTGCTAACTGGGACTTTTCACTTCAGGTAAAGACATTATATAATTCAGAGCAGAGGGATTAGCATTCTTTTAAGAGCTGTAGTCAGCTTGGTTTTATGAATCTTCTGCTATGTCTGTCCCTTTCCCCATTTCTCTATCGCAGGGGTGAAGACGGGGGTTCTCTCTCATTGTCTGTCTTTGAGTTCTCCAGACTGCATTGTAAGTGTAATAACTTTCTTGACCTGCGCTGACATGTATTGTTTTGTTTTCTAAATTTAATCTTTGCAAACCATTAACATTTCTAAGTGCAATTTGTACAATGTCAACTTTTGTCAACCGCTAGTTAAGCTTCTAAACTAGGTTGGTAAACTTCTGCTGAAGTATATGTCTAAATTCCCTTTGGAATTCTTTGTCTGCATTGTTTCTGGAAGGGGATCACCAGTTTACACAGTTAGTTGGGTATTTTAGGTAAGATGAATCCTAAGATGGACTGTGAGAGGAAATTGCTAGCTCTCCTTGCTTGCACATCGCTAGGATGGTGATACATCCCCATACTTCTCCTTTCCAAAATGTCCACGGAGCTGTCTGCTTTTCAGAGATAGTCAGCAATAGTGCTCTACTCTGTCAATGATGTGTTGATGTTCAACACCTTTGAAAATTAGGTGTCTAATGTGCTGATTTCTACTTTTCAGTCTAAGTTCCTGGCATGTGAACCCACAGGTCAACTCTGAAAGTAATGAGACCATCAGAAGAAGCAGATGCTTCAGAAACGCTGGCCTTAACCTCTGTCTGTTCTCTCCATCTACAGCTGTCAGATAGATAAATTGGAGTTTGTCAAGTGTTTTGAAATCCCAAATACACATGCTACAGCCAAGCAGTTTCATCTTTATTCTCACATATCTTTGAATTTATATTATCTTCCTGTATGTTAGCTACAAACTTCTGTCCCGTGTGCTGGCAAGTACACTAACTAGGTTATATGCCTCAGCTTAGCAAACTCTTTTGTTTGCAGGTGATGTACCTCATGCAAAATACATCATTTTAGTTCTAATACCATGAGATGTAATCAGGAGGTGCTCAAGGAGTGATTTAGCGTGGCTGGAGCTATGCTCATTGGAAGGAGGAGCCTATTTGTTTTTTTTTTTACCCCTGATTTATTTCACCCTGGCTAAGCTCTTTATTAAAAGGAATAAGCACAATATCTAAGAGGTCAACCTGATGTCAAACTGCTCCTTGAAGAGAAGGTTTGGGCTTTTGCTTGAGATACCAGCAAGCTTGAAAACAGCAGGATCATTCTGAGTATCCTGAGACTTGTAGTTGTCCACCATTGCACTTGAAAACCAGGACCGGGGCAAATTATATTTTTATATCCATGTCTTTATCTTCACCTGTGGAGTAGAATAAATGGCATATAGGATTTTGAGTCTTTGCAAGTGAACATGAGCTTGAATATGAATCTTTGTCATTTCTGGAATTTGTTTGACAAAAAAATGAAACCAAAACGTGTGTTTAGGAAGAAACCACTGTAAACATAGAAGAAGAGGAATCAGGTTAATAACCTAGGGTGTGCATGTACAACTTCCAGGACCATTCTAATGGTCCCTATTTCAGTGATCTCAGAGCGCTGCCTGGGTCCTGCCACGTCAGGAGCTCTTTAAGAAATCAAATGAGACCATACAATCCCTGTATTGGTGTGTGAAGCTGGTATTTTCCACTCACCATCATTCATTTCAAAAAGAATTTGAAATTCTGGCTCTATAAGTTCCTGACAGTTCAGAAATTTACAGTGACTGATATATAGCTGAATTTAAGAAAAAATTAAAACCCAAAAATTTATGTAGTTTAATCTACAAAAAGGTGATGGAAATGTAACATCTCAATGCTCCCCGCTTCCAATAAACTGGGAAAAAGCATTACTGTCATTGAGGAATTTCAGCTTTTTCATTCCTGGTCATAATCTGAATCTATGACTCAATGAAAAATATTTTTTTTTCAAATCATTGTAAGTTGAAAAACTCACCATTGTATGAAGGTAGTATTCAACAGTAAGTTACTGCAATTGATTTCTGACAATGAAAGCTTGATTTCTTTTTCTATTACTTTTAATATCCAATATAGCCAACAATCATAAGAATTCTCACTTTGTACAAATTGTGATATTAATTTCTAAAAACAAACTGTTCAGTTTTTTTACTTTGAAATCAAGAAATTATTATATAGCAGCACAGCCTCACTGGTCACTCTAGTGTTGCCTGCTTGTTTAAAGCAGAATTTAAATTAATGAAATAGCCTACTGTTTCTCTGGCTTTCCAATGAATTATTTGCACTTCTCTAGACAATGCAGGAGATTAAGTGGAAACCTTAAGTAATGAATATGATTCATCATCTCTCTGTCTAAAACTGAAATTATCTCCCTGAGTCTGCTATCCAGACTGTGATTTAACAAGTCATTTAAGCATGCTGCTAATGTTTAAATATGCAAGAAAGAATTAGTTTATTGACTGAAGTCCTCACTAATTCTGCTGCTCTCCATGTAAGAGGGACTATTGAAGAATTCTACCTAGTTTTCGTCAAAGAAAACCACAGTATTATTTTAATTTCAATTTATATATAAATAATGGCAAAAGAATGACCAAAAATAAGGATGTTCCTTAATCATCCAGGGAAGTACATTATTCAGATACAATTGTTTCTAAAGCAGTTAAAAGAAGTCCAGCTATAGGTCTTGATGAAACAGTGACATGAAACCCAGACATAAAAGGTGAGAAAATACTGGAAAGGAAACTGTAACTTAAACACTTTACAGCAAAAGAAGTGAGAAAATTGTAAAGGGATGCTCAGTGCATAAAAAAAGCATTTGATAGATGCTTAAATGAATGAAAGCAGCTTCCCCTATAAAAGAGAACATTTTTGCTAAATTCAGTAACTGTTCTTAGCATAGAAGTGAGAGTTCACTGAGCAGCAAAGCAATCACCTTTCCTTGTATACAGTAAACAAAGGAAACACATCTGAAGCTGTGACCCTGGCCCTAAAATGTTGTCCCCCTCCCAATATCATTAATCTGTCATTTCCTGATTTCAGGAAGTGGTAGCATTTGTTAAAAAGATTTACACATTAGTCAGAACGTTCAAATGCCAGACGTGCTCTGCAATAAATATGATTCACTGAACATCCAGAAGATGGCATAGATGTAGCAAGCCTAGTGTGGGGAAGGCTTTAAATGCCATTATACAGGAGAAAAACAAAAGAGGAAAAAACTTCCTTTTGAGAGGAAAAGTGCAAGGACCTTGACTTGCAGAGTTATAGGCAGCGTCAGGGAGGGGATGAAGCTTCTTGCAAAGGCTGGAGCCTACAAAATGCAAGGGTAGCGAAGTGGCTGGGAGAGGCTGCAAGAGGCGGAAGGGTCTGAAGCAAAGTGTAGGTTGCCTGTAAAGAAAATATGGTGGTAGGAAGGCCCACTTGCCAGTCAATAGCTTCTGAAGGAAAAGGCTTTGAAAGGAAAAGCCATTTCTTTAGATGGTATTATGGTGTTATGAATGTGGATAATTGTAATAATACTTTTATTATATGTTAATAAAGTGTATTATTAAGTTGGATATTGCTAGGTCTACTGTTATTATCTTTTTGCATTGACAAGGAGCTGGAACAGGTATATATTTTTAGTGTTTCTACTCTCCATTATTCAGAAAAGTAATAAAAAAATAAAAAAATCCGAGTAATTCCTGATATTTTTATCACTACAGAACTAGCACAGAGGCAGAATGAAAAGATCTTACTGAAAGAGCTTTCAGCATAAAATGTAATTATAGACAGTATGCTACTGAGAGCTTAATACTATAGCCTGGGACTTATGCTCTGTTTTGGCACTGTGTACAAAATGGAGGAAAACATTGGTCACATGCCAAGGCTGAAAGAAGTGGTGATGACAACTTACAGATGGTGAAAGACACTGCTGAATCCTAAGACTTCCTAAAGTCCTGCAAAGGGGTTGCTTTCTGCCGTTGCAATGTCTGTTCTCACATCAAAAGGAAACTCGTGCTATGACTGGGGTGGGAAGGGTTTGAAATTCAAAACTCAGTAGGGAAATTCTGCTAGTTGCAACATAGTCCATTGGATGGCTCTTGCACTCATGATGAACATCCCTTTCATAGAGATGACCCACCTCTGTAGTTCTCAGGTTGGGATGTGACACAGAAAGCTTGAAAGAAAGCAGGGACAGGGCTTTTCATTTCTCTAAGAAGTAGCAAATGCTTTTGTCCCCCATGATTTTTACTTTCAACCACAAGTGTAGCTCTTTGCTTTCTGTAACAAAGGGAGAAGTAAGGGAATGAGAGATGGTTTAGTAGTAAGAGAGTGGTGTACATGTCTGGAAAACTGCTTTCTGCTATGATTGTGTAGGAGCAGGGCCAAGTCACTAAGGGTTGGAGTCATAGAGCAGACAAGTTGTTGTCAATTGGACGGAGTCTAGTTGGAGGCCTGTATCTAGTGGAGTCCCTCAGGGACTGGGGGACTGGGACCAGTACTAATCAATATATTCATCAACGACTTGGATGAGGGAAGAGAGTGCACTATCAGCAAGCTTCCAATGGCACAGAACTGGGAGGAGTGACTGACACAACAGAAGGCCGTGCTGCCATCCAGCGAGACCTGGACAGGCTGGAGAGTTGGGCAAAGAGAAATTCAATGAAATAGAACAAGGGCAAGTTTAGAGTCTTGCATCTGGGCAAAAACAACTCCGGGTACCAGAATAAGTTGGGAAATGACCTGTTGGAGAGCAGCGTAGGGGAAAGGGACCTGGGGGTCCTGGTAGACAGCAGGATGACCATGAGCCAGCACTGTGCCCTTGTGGCCAAGAAGGCCAATGGCATCCTGGGGTGTATTAGAAGGGTTGTGGTTAGCAGGTCGAGAGAGGTTCTCCTCCCCCTCTACTCTGCCCTGGTGAGAGTGCATCTGGAATATTGTGTTCAGTTCTGGGCCCCTCAGTTCAAGTAGGACAGGGAACTGCTTGAGAGAGTCCAGGGCAGAGCTACAAAGAATGATGAAGGGAGTGGAGCATCTCCCATCGAGGTAGGGCTGAGGGAGCTGGGTCTCTTTAGCTTGGAGAAGAGGAGACTGAGGGGTGACCTCATTAATGATTATAAATATGAAAAAGAATAAGCATCAGGAGGATGGAGCCAGGCTCTTCTCAGTGACATCTAATGACAGGACAAGGGGCAATGGGTGCAAGCTGGAACATAGGAGATTCCACTTAAATATGAGGAAAAACTTCTTCACAGTGAGGGTGATGGAACACTGGAACATGCTGCCCAGAGAGGCTGTGGAGTCTCCTTTTCTGGGGACATTTAAAACCCGCCTGGACGCGTTCCTGTGTGACCTGATCTGGGTGTTCCTGCTCCGGCAGGGGCATTGGACTAGATGATCTTTCAAGGTCCCTTACAATCCCTGATATTCTGTGAAGTACCAAAGTTTAGGTTGCCCCCAAAGACTCTCTCCATTGAACCCCGCTCTTAAGAGATACTGACATTGTTTACAAAATTGCTCCCTTGGTGCTTAAAAGTCCCATGCAGTCTTGACAGGTCTGAGCACTTACCCCATGATTAAGCTCTGCTGGCAGTCACAGGTGAGCTGTTTCCGATTTCATCTCCCCTGTGATCTGCTTGATCCCACAGGCCTTCATACTACTCCCCTCTAAGTCTGGGCTCCAGCCAATACCTGGCCACCAGGAAGGTGCTTATTTTGTATCCAATAGCTCAAGGTCACCCACAATAAAACCTTTTACTTGGAATGCTCTACTGGGTAATCTAAAAACATCAGGAAAATTAACCGTTCTACACAGAAATATAGTGTTAGTAGAAAATTACCTGATACTTGTTGTCAAAGATACTTAAACCCAATCTTTGTTATGATCTGTAGCACTTTCTGTGATAAATAATTAAAAATACTGCTTGATGGAAGAGGAGTCACTGTAGTTTAAGGTGAAACCACAGTTATTGTGAAGAGTAAAAAAGAAAGAAGAAAGCATACAGACCAGTTTCTTTTTTGTCTTTTAGTAGCAAATCTCCTGCTATGAAATACGGTTTCCTTCTTGGTGACTTGAGCATCATCTTGAAGCACAATAGGAGTACCTTCTAAAAAAGTGTAGCATAATTCTCAGGCTAGGATACCAGCGTCAGACCTCTCTTCAAAAATCAAAGCCTGTTCTCTCCTACTGTATCATTAATACTGAAGCTTTCACTATGAGATCAGTCTATTTGTTAGTGGCACTGTTGTTACTGAACAGATTATAGATTCTGAGTTGAGAATAAAGACCTGTTTATAATTAGAATTGCAAAACCTATTTCTATATTCAGGAGGCATAATTGAAGTGTTTGTTTCATGGAAGAGGAAACAAATTTCCACTTATTTGTCCAAATGGCATAGAGCTGGCAGTTCTAGAGATAATTTACCACAAATAACGAAGAAATCCCTCTGATTCTGAGATTACATTGTACTTCTTGCTTTATTATTGCTTTGTCTGGAATTCTTATTTATAAAAGACTCTTTGGTTCATTATTTTGGAGCTAGCATAAAGCTAAATACCAATAAGTTAAAGACATAAATATGAAGTAAAACTTCATTAATGGCCATGTTCCAGCAAATCATATAGTTTCTCTCATGTAAAAATCTCTCATCTTAAAAAGTCAGTGTCTGACATATAACATTCCCTGGCACATTCTGGATGTTGCTGGATGTTCACTTTGGTGTTTACAGATTGTTTAATTGAGAGAAGCACAGTTCCCTCTACTGTCTTTACAACCTTTTTCCCCTAATGTTTGTTGATTGACTTATTATATTAAAGTTTCATCGTAATTGTCAGTTTAGAGTCCTCCTTAATCATGCCTTAAACAAACCTGTGGATCAACTGCATATGTGCAAAATACCTCCATGAAGCCACTCAAGTAGCTCTAACATGAGTGTGGTAGGACTCACAGCTTCAGGACAAGAATCACCATGTTTGCTCTATTCCTCATGTACAATCACACAACTGACTTGGTTTAGCTTGAAGAAGACCACTTTGAAATAACCTGATGAAGAACTACCTATGATATGAGGCAAAGTCACACTCTATCTAGCTATATCTGTCTGGCTGTGCCTTTGAGTAAAAGAATGAGGATACGTTGAGTAGTAAGAAAAAGAATATCTAAGGAAAAATTCAAAGCTAACTTTTTGCATGACCTCTGAAAGAAGTTATAGAAATAAGCAGTAAATCTCAGCAAAGAGATATTAGCACCAACACTAATAGGGTTACCACTGAACTGTAAAACCTGAAAGCTTTCAGTTTCTGCAATGACTAGAACACACAGAAAGAAATAGAAATACAAGGCAGCTGGATTCATTTCGAACTGAGAGCTGGCTGTTTAGTCCCCCATCTTCCAGTGTGGTGAAAGGTAAACTGGCCAGCCCCTTTTGCACCCTCCTTCGAGACAGGTATTTAGCACAAGATAGAAAATTGGGAGGTCCTG
Organism: Nycticryphes semicollaris; assembly: GCA_013400055.1. Classification (NCBI taxonomy): domain Eukaryota; kingdom Metazoa; phylum Chordata; class Aves; order Charadriiformes; family Rostratulidae; genus Nycticryphes; species Nycticryphes semicollaris. Next base: position 1,375,654 of record VXBJ01005132.1, read on the forward strand.
AGGCCAGTCCCACATCACTTTGTGGTCTTGCTGTGTAAAGGGATGTGGCACTAACCAGGATTTCCACCAGGTTTGGCTGTCCGGCCATTAATTGCCTATTCCCATGCTGATTGTTGGAGCTGTGAGGGGAAACTTGTTGAAGCTTAGACAGCACTTTGTACAGCAAATAATTACCCCTGCTGTACAGCAACTTTGTGAAAATGAAAATAACTGTGCCAACAGATAGCTGTTTTGTAACCACATCGTTTTTGCTGAGGTCATATGCCTCAGTGCTCAGCTAGTTAATCACAAATAACCCATAGATGGGATTTTTTATTAACATTAACATAATACTTAGTTTGGCTTTCTGCCATTCTATAGACTAAGGTTTTCTGTCTGAAATGATGCCTTATGAAACTCAACTAACTTGCTTCATAAGTCTCTTTTCTTTTGATTTGTGTTTTAAATTCCCTATTGCTTGTAAGACCTACCAGTAAGCAGTTTATACAAAAGGTTTGATGCTGATTTCTCCTCAAACACAGAATCTGAATTTTAATGTGCCTGGAATTTAAACATAACCTCCTCCTTAAGCAGCCTTTAAGATTAAAACGGAGTATTAACTTGATTAACTTGATTAACTTTTAAAAAACATGCACATTTCCAATCACTTATTTAGAGATGGTTTGATGTATTTTTTGAAACTTTAGCAAAAAGTAAGATTGTTATGTTTACTGCTTGCGAAAGTGCTGCACATATTCTCCTAATATCAAGTGGAATGCTGCTCACCCTTTGAAGTTATTTATTGTTGTAAGTCAAACCACTAACTCTCCATTTCTAAACAAAGAAGGGATCACCAAAAATCAGCCATTTCAAGTGGAACAGTTGGAACAGCAAAATAACCACCCTGGAAACTTGTGTACATAGCTGAGGAGTTGGAGGCTAGAGAAGACAAATGAGCAGATGAGACTGGAACATCAAAGGCTAACAAGAGGTGGAAAGCCCAGGAATAGTTCAAAAGGGTAATTCTCTTAGGAATATGGTAACAGTGGGAAAGAACTGTTAGATGGTACCTCTACCTGTATGGGTGTTTTAGATTACCGCAGGTGCTTGCTGCTGAGGGCTGTCTCCCTGGCACCCCCACTTAACTCTGCTTTTGTAGGGGCCACAGTGAACAAACCAGTGTGGTTCTGCGTGGTGCCTTGCCTGGGAGGTGTGCTCTGGACATGCAGTCATTGCCAGCATTCTCTCTGCAGACCCAGGTTGAGGATAGTTTGAAGTAAAACTCAGTGACTGCGCAGCCAGGGACAGGCAGGTTTAGTGCTATTGATCTGCTGTTATTGAGACTTTCCACTTGCACAGTCCGGTCTGGTGCAATTTCAGCTGCACGAACACAGAACTACAGTGAGAAAGAAGGGAATCGAATGGAATGTGGGAAGGAAAGTTTGATCAAAATGAATCCGTGTGTGTGGGCTCAGTGTACAGAGGACCTGAGTGGTGCTGGAGCTGAACCTTGTCCCACCTCCTACATATAACATGGACCATCAGGTCTCTAACCTAATGCTGCATTTAGATCTCTGCTAGGGAAAGTACTTATCTGCAGGCCTGATCTGATGTGTATTTATATATATATGTCAGTTTGGTTTCCATGAAACTTGAAATACATGTTGAAATTCATAGCTCTCATTCCTCTTGACTTGAGGTCTGTACTGGGACTAAAAGACTCAGACCTGCAAAGCTGAAAAAGCTACTCTTAAAATCTTGTTTATGGCAAAGGAAATCACATTTTATATAGCAATAAAATCATGAACTTATTGAAATCTTAAGAATCTAGTCATAACTACTCCAGCTCTAATAGTTACAGAAGAAGAAATAATAATGTTTTAATTCAAATCGATATCCATATAATTTAGTTTCAGCCCATTTTCCTGGTGTTATACTCACCCTTCTGCTCCTCTGGGTACTGAAGTTGGCAGTTCCATTGCTGTAGCGGTGTGGTGCGAGCTGTCAGTGGACAGAGTCCTTCTGTAGGAGGAAAGTGATGTTCATCCTGATGGTTTCTTCTTGCTCTGTGATCCACTTGTGGTCTCTTTTGTGTTTGCTGACATGGTATTACACTTTTGTGTTTGTTGGGTCTTTGGGTCTGCAGCTCCATGTTACATGTGAGTTTACTATATTTAGGACCTTTTATGTATGTTTGGTACTGTGTCTTTGTTACTCCTTAAATTGTATTTGTCCAGGTCTGTCATGTCATTAACTGATCCTTGGTGAGTTGTTTACAGCTGTGGGATCTCCAATGCCAAGCTTATACCTCGTCTCTTGTCAGCTTGTGCCCGTACTCCTTTATATTGCATCCCATGTCTCCACTTTTCAAGGCCTCTGCTGTCATATCTGCTTGATTTTCTTTATGGGACATCATCATTTTGGAGCCATAAATACCTCATTATGCATAGAATAACTGCTTGTTACTGCTATCTATCTAAAATTGTGGTTGTAATCCCCAGAGATAAACAAAAGTAGAAAAAACTGTCCACAAACACCGGGTCAATTAGAAAAATTGCTGTCACAGTCAAACCAAGTAAGAGAAAACCGCAGGCAGGTGAAGTTGCAGTTAGGCTGAGCAAGACAGAGAAGCCTCAATCCTGAGGCTGTACAGATTTGGTACAGAGCTTATGGCTTGTGACTAGCAATGGTAATATTTTATTACAGGACTACATGGTTACAGTTCAGGGAGAGTCAGCCTTGCTCAGGGCCTCTTACAGGTGCTCAGCACCATCCAAGCTCAAGCACCATCAAGCTTCACTTGGGAAAGGAAAAGCTCCGCAAAGGCTGTAGGCATGTGGTCATCTTATCCCTCTCATGCAGCAATGGCAAGAGGCAGGATATGTTACTGACAGAGTGGTGGTTTCTTTCAGTGGAAAGAAAATCACAGAATCACAAAATAAAAGGTTTCTGAAGGCCACTGAAACAACCTGTTGAAACCAGGAGAAGGAATGTTTCAGTAGCCTTTCTCTTGATAAACCCTGGTAGCTTTTGGTTTCCAAGGATCACTGAAAGTGCACAGGGGTTGTGCTGAGCAGCCTCAAGCTCTTTAGACCCAGCACGCAGATAAGGTTGCTGATCTCAGATCTTTACCACAAGGTCTGCTCTCAAATGTCATCAGCCACCTTCCAGCTATGTCTTTCATCTCCCCTTCCTATCACCAGGATCTGAGTACCATAATTACCTACCTACAGATTTCTCTGGAATTCCCACATGCACCTCTGATGTATTAAAATGTTTTTGTTTTCTACAGCTTGGGAAACCCAGATATGGATAGATATATAAGGATATATTGAAGTTCACATACTTAACAAAGCATTTAAGCATATATTTCCCTGTAATTAGTCTCAGTGGAGAGTGTCTCAAGCTTCTGTGCCTTGTTAACCAATGTTATACGTTAAGTGCAGATGAAGTACTTGCTTAAATTTGATGCTGAATCAGGATCTTAATTGATTGAAAATCTACAGCTCAGCCTTGAGTCTTTCTTTCTCCAGGAAACCCCTTTGGCTGGAGTGAGATGAGTCATTGCTCCCTGAGTGCAATTGCATTGCTGCAGTCAAATAATATAAAAATCACCAGTCATGAAGGCACAGTTTACTTCTGGTTAAACCAGTAACAGTTGTAAATGATCACTCATATCCAGAGAGTTAGAGTAAAATAGAACAGAATCTGGTTCAAATCTAGCTTCTATGGGGGAAAAAATAAAGGAGGGAGAGGACTGTGGACTGAACCTACAGACTACAAGGGCCAGAGGAGGATTCCTGGGTAGGAAATACCCAGTTGAAGAGGCAGCACCTTCACACACTTCTCCAGTCCCAGAAATCAGGTTTTTCCTTCAGACCAAAACTCTTGAAAACCTGCTTCTTAACTGTCAAGAAGGAATCTAGAGAGACTAAAAGAGGACTGCAGAATCAGTGGCTTCTAAGTACTGAAGTACTTCTGACTGGCATTCAGGAGTCTAGATTATTTGACATTTTTTATGTCAGGGCATATTTTGATACAGCAAGTGCATTTGAGAGAACTTAGATTAAGATGTAATGATCTTGAATAGTATTAAAATATATTAATATGGAAGATGGATTAAGTTTTGAAAGGCAAAAGAAAATGTATTGTGTTAGGGCCATATATATCTATATATGTAGTTCTGAATACAGAAACCTGCACCCCTCAGAAGGGATGGTAGAAAAGGTAGCAGATGTCTGTCTTGCAAATTTTATTTTTAACCTGCTTTTCACTTCATGAATTATTGCACTGTGTGGAGCTTTCCTATGTGGCTAGTACACTGTCCAGTTTCTTCTCAGATTAAAGGTTGTATCAGGGGTGGCTGAATAGTGTTGTGCACTTAGGTAGCGAATTATTAGAAGTCTATTCACTTCTGTGTTCAGGCACAGCATAAATGCAGTCAGGAATTGCCGATTGAGAAAGTGAAAATAACTTTCAATCACAAACTGAATTTAAGAATCCTTTACAAACCCCAGTGCAATCAAGTTAAGGAAAGCTTACTGAGTGTACACAACTACTATTTAGTGAAGAAAGCTCCAGAAGCAGCATTGCAGATTTCAGGAAACTTTAAACATCTGTAAAATGTAGACTCTAAGTGGAACTGAAAAGAACCCAAATCTGTGAAAATTCCCAGTCTAACCACCCAGACAACTTTATCTGGGCTCCCTCTGGTGATGCCTTAGGCAAGAAAACAGAACCCCCAGGCAACTTTATCCAGCCATCACTAAAAAGTCTTGTTTCATTAGTTACGGTCTAATGTCATTACCACAGCCTGGGGAAAGCATCCCCTGGGGAAAGGCATTGGGTTCTTTTTAGGTTTGCTAGCCTGTGCTTTTACTCTGAGCCTCCAACAACTGCTGCTCTTTCTAAATAGCCTTAGCTTCATTAAATGTAGTTGAAATGTTTATTTCATCAGGGTCTGCACAGGGCACCTGAGGTTTCTTCCTATTGCCTTGGCATACAATATGCATATAGTAGCTATATTCCTGGGATATGACAGCTTGGAAGGAGCTGAAGTACAGCTCTGTCCAACGCTTCCCTCTTTGGAAGTAGGCAAATATTATTGCAAACAGAGGGAAAAGTCATCTCTGCTCCCCAGAGCACTTCCTCCCTGCTTTTCACAGTCCACAGCCTTACTGGCCTCTCCATCTTTCAGTGAGCCAAATTCACTGCTTTCCTATTTAGTTTCAAGATTGGGGTCTCAGTCGGCTGCCTCCTCTCTGTGTTTCCTACTGCCAGCTTCCTCTCTCTCCAGTATGCCATTAGCTTAACCCTCTCTTAGTTTCTATTACCTTCCCTAGAAGAAATGGATCATAAGTCTCATTTCTCCCTCTCACATACTTATGTTGGTGGTCAATGCCGGCACAGAGATTTTAACTCCACATTGATTTCCCAGCTAAAAAGGACCCCGAGGACCAGCCTTGATTTCCTTATGAGTTACCTCCTGGAAAATTGTCCACAATTTAAAATGTCCTAAGGGGTTTCTGCATCCCAGACTCTGAAAGCCCACCATTGATCAGGACTGGAGAACCCCTAGAGGATAGCTCCTGGGAGGTAAATAAAGCGTGGGAAGTTTATAATCAAAAAGCAGAAAATTTTCTTTACTTTCCATATGCTGAAAAGGCAAAAAGGGGAAAAAATTTTCCTTCTGCCTTGTTTCAAATGTCCCAGTGTGTGAACGCATCGGTTACTCCAGGCACAAGTTAAAAGAGGGGTTGAAAATACAAAGCCTATAATGGATGTCTAGACTCAGAATCACTCCCAACACCTTAATATTACTGCCCATGTATGGGAACAAGATGGGTATGTCCACATTCATTCAGCAGCACATTCCTCCACATTTTCTCTTATTTGCTTTGTTCCACACAAATAAAGCTCTCTAGCCACTTTACAGACATAAAATTAGACAGTTCCCTTCCCTTTAAAACATTTTATGTCAAGGTGTCTCAAAAGGCGTAGGACTGAGGCATGCCTTTTATAGAAAAAAAAAAAAAAGGATTGACCACAAGGAGCAAATTAAAGTAATAGTTAAAAAATGAACTGCTAATTCAACCACATCTTCAATGGAAAATTCATAATACAATGAAAACACCAGCATATTTCTTTCTGCTTTGTGAGTTTAACTTGGAACGTCACCATGGCTTTAAAACTGGATGAAAAGCAAAGAGTTTTGGAGTGAGAATTTCTAGCATCTGTTTTGCTATGGCAGCACTACAAGGAAAAAAGGTCCTTGTGTTAAAAGATAGCTGAGGATATTTGGCTCAGTTTTCTGACCTTGAGCTTCATGTTGACACTAAGAAAATCTGATCACTATACCCTAATTTATTTTTTCTTAGCGCAAACTATACATTTACACTTTCTAATTATTTCTGGTATTATTTGAGAGAGAGACATTTCCAGGACCTGGATATGACAGTCAGTTCTTGCTCTTTTTTTTGCAAAAGGTTACAGGATGTATAGTTTGACAGCTGTCAAATTAAATAAAAATTCCACTGCAGTTGAAACTGGCAATTGCATTGTCCACGTCCCTTGCCTAGTGCTAACTTATTCTCAAATAAAGGCCTGATTCAGCACCTTCTGCCATAGCTGTGCTCACTCACCATGGAATTGAATGGCTATTCATTCAGTCCCTAAGATAAGGGGCAGATCCTGATGCTTTGATTCATGCAGTGAGTGAGCCATTGAAAAGGATGTGTTTCCATGCATTTATAAAAAGCTGGTTAGATCCTCAGTTAACCTCTGGACTCCGAATTGCTGAGAGAGGGTGTAGGAACCGTGAGGGCAAGTACTTAGAATTCATCCTGTGATTACTTAACAACTGACTCAGCGTACATTTTCATGATTTTGCTCATCAGGAATGGTTAAAAAGTAGCCAGAATGCAGTTCATACATAATAGGAATCTTACTGATGTGTTAAGCATTGTGGAAGATGATGTTCTTGAACCAAACATTTAATACTGATGTGGTTCCACTGCATCTCAGACAACTTTTATACTTGCAAATTGAAGGTTTTCTAACAAATAAGTGCTGAATCCTGGCACTCATGATATCAGAATTTATTTGGCATATGCTTTCAGTCATAATTTTTACCACTGGCATAATGTCTTCCAAAACATGAGCATAGTTTTTGCTCTTTTCAAAGCATAGTGTAACTTTATCTGTAAAAATGCTCTAAGTTTTCAGTTGTCTGGTGAAGCCTCCTTTGGATTCTTGAGTTTGCCTGCCAGGGTATCACACTGTGGCTGATTTTTAGCTTTCATGAGAAGCAGAAGGAAAAGATTTTATAACAGCCACTGAAGTTAATGGGTTTGTAGTAGTATGTTTACACTATAGCTATAGTTTTATTAAATGCAGTTTTAGCTTAAAATAATTACCCAGGGACAACGACAAGGAGAACACAAGAAAATAAAAAAGTGTTATTTGATAAATGATTGGACTAAGTCATTGATTTTATATGCAGGCTATCTATGGGAAAAAAACAATGACAGTTGTTCAAATACAAATAGGAAAGAATTCATCTCTTCACGTGTAAAACACATATTAAACAACTGAACCTTATTTACCACTCACAAGTCACAAACTAAGTTTCAGGAAATAATTTTCGTGGCAATCCATTTCCCTTCCACAATACAGGTGCATTAACAACAGAATGTATTTTTTAAGTAACTGGGATGCAAACACTGGTTTGTTGATCCGTATGCTCAACTAGCCTTGTAATTCTGATCAGTTCAGAGCAACTCATTAGACTCACTGCTCTGTTTCTGTACATGGCCAGCATTTTCCTGCTGTAACCAGTTAAGCTCTGAGTTCCTACCTAGACTAGGTGATTTCTTTACCTGTGCTGCCACAAGGTCAATATTCATATCAGTGTGTTTTGACTGACTTATGATACTTTGCCAGAAATAGACCCCCTCATGTGCCTGTGATGCTTTCTTTCAGTATATGGCAGTTTTCTTTTCAATAGCCAGCTTGTGCAGAAGGGAGGAACATAGAGGTTCAGCTCTCAGACTGCTTCTATGTGATCTGGGATTACTCCTGAGGAGAGCCTTCTGTAACTGAGGAGAGCCATTCAGGTACCCCACTTCTTGGGGGAGAGTATAAATCAGTTGATAGCTGTATAAACCACAGGCACTATCTCCTATCACTGCAAAAGCCTGGCCTAGATCTCGCAGTATGTGACTGCTTAGAAGAGGTCTGCAAAAGGGTACTTTCTGATTGCCTGTGTTCCCAAGGTTTAAATTTTGGATGGCCCATAAGCACACTCTCCCTTGCAGTCCAGTAAAATAGGAATAAAGCCACAGGATAGAGTAGGAAGCCCTGATCTCCAACTGGGCTGCAGCAATTTCTGAGGCTACTTAGGTGTGCCTCCAGTAAGGGATCTGGATGCCACCAAACTTCCAGGTTTTAGGTGCTTCACTCAAGAGGAATCCAAAAGATCAAGGAGTCCTACTCTCTCCTGTTGCTTTATCCCTGTTTTACCAGAGAGCATGCAAGAGTGTACTTATGGGGAGTTTTCTGAACCCTATCTGAACCCTATAACATTAGTAACAAGTGTGATCTCAAAGTTTTGGCTATACACAGAAAACCAGGTGCCTACTTGCTTCAAGCATGTAGCTCCCTCTTACTTTTTTTCAAGGAGAACTGTGAAAAGGTAAATCTTGCCCCATCTGTCTTTATTGTGAGAAGTAAGAGTGTGACAGACTTTCAACAACTCTGCCCATTCAGACACTTTTCACAGACATCAGTCAAAACAGTGATTGAACAATGTAAGTCCTATGCAGAAGACCTAATAAAAGGATTACAAGGATCAGGGGCTGGGGCTGCCTTGTGGTGTGAGAATCTGTCACCACTCCCTGCCCATACCTCAATGCTACTCTAACCTGGACCCTCAGATGTAGTGATTGACAGGATGTCTGTAGCATCTTGCTTGGATCTGCCTGGGGGAGACATCACAAGTGCCAAAGGAGGCAGAAGGAGATGAAAACCTATATAAACATGTAGTGCATGAAAATCTGCAGTTGCCATGCTTTGACTTTGACCTTACCTCTTTCTTCCACTCATGTTTCCTTAACCATGTCTAAAGGTGGTTTTGTTGCCAAACCATCTTTGATGTAATTTATTTTTTCTATATTACTGAGATGAAAATCAGCATACATCAACATAGACGCTGATATACTTTCATATTGTATATACATATTCTGTTTAATGTAACTTGAGGCACAAAATCTTGAAACTTTAACAAATTCCAAGTTCTGCTGGCCCTGACAGATCGCAAACTGCCTGTCTGTCTTTCCTAAGAGTAGTCTGTTTCAGGAGATCTGAGAAGTTGGAAAGATCATTGCTTGGTTAACTTCAGCACCTGAAAATCACAGGCATTTCCTATTTGAATTTTCAAGATTAATATGCTATGCACATTGTTGTGTTTTCATATAACTGTAAACACTGATCAGGTGTTTCCAACAAAAAGATTACTTTTCACCTCAGAGGCTGTAGGGTCAGCTTTGACTGTTGCACTGTATTAAAACAAAGGTGTTTGTTTCTATTCTCCTAACTAGATAGCAGAATACATCACTGTTTGTTGAGCTGCTCTGTAGCAAGCTCCAAGAAGGACAGTGTGCTAGGACAGCTTTAGTTCAGCATCTCTGCATGGAATTGGGTACCTGTGTGCATGTGGGTATATAGGTCTGTGTTGGGAGTTACTCTATTATATTAAAGTTATGCATGTTGGATATAGAGAAAAAATGCATGGAAATGTAAATGAGAGTGGAGAAATGCAGGCTAGGAAATCTGTATATATTGTTTTACAGGAGTAAAAGCGAAGCTCAGGTTTTTTTTCTCCTTACTATCATTTCTGTGGTAAATTGTTAGTCCACTTAATTTACAGTATTTCTAAGAAATGCCAATGGGATATTTCCCAGATACAGACAGACCAAAAATAAAGTGGTACAATGTACTTGGAGTTTTAATATCAAGGATAAAACCAACAAAATTTACAAAGAATCAACATCGTACACAACCCATGCTTTATGTATTTAATTTATCTACTTAGTACAGAGACAGCATCTGTTTTCAGTGAGATGCTGCTTTTTTTTTCTTTTCCCTCAGTCAGCAGCTGGGATAAATGAAATAGTAGTCAAAGACCAGATTAACAGTTTGAGGGCCACAAAGAGGGGAAGGGAGGACAGTTGAAGAGGACAGTGACAGGAGGAATTATAACCTCCAGATGTCCCGATAATAACTCCCAGGCACACAATCTCATAATATGGTATGTATTATGCTACACAGTATATCGCTCTATCTTAGACAAGTTTCTTACAGTGCTGCTAATTCTTCTGTTATCCCTTTCCTCCCACAGCACTGCAGAGGCGAGGCAAGTGAAGCAGAGGTTCTTCTAAGCCCACTGCATGTCACTGATGCTGGCAGCTCCTGACAAGACATGGGGCACAGTGTTGTGATAGGAATAAACCTGCCTCACTCCGCTTTGTAACTGGAGAGCCGAGCATTTTGGCCTTGAGTCACGTTCTTAAGCTTCTCCCTGGATTCCAGCTTCCAAAATACCAAAGTATAAATTCTCTTCTTTCTTCTTTGCTCTCCAGCTCTCTGGCTCACCACCTCAACCATCTCCAGCAGCTGAGAGTGAGGAAGCTGCAGGAGCAGTTGGGAACGGGTCTGACTAGAAGAAACAACAGAGCCTGGGTACCCAGTGGGGCAGAAGAGAGGTGGGATGAGCTCCTCAGTTCTCAGCAACTGACTGCTGACACAATCTGGAGATGCAATCACGAAGAGGAGCCCCTGTCTACTGAGGAAGAAAAGGAAGAGGAACCAGGAATAAATGGACTGGTGTGGAAAGGTATTTGTGGGTGCATGGCTGAATGGAGAGAGTGAGAGGCTGAAATGACTGACAACAAGGAATAGTGTTTAAATTGCCTTTTTTCTAATTAAGAAAATTAATTGGGGTTTTAATCATCCCAATTGAAATATTCAAGCTTTTACCACATCAGATTGTCATTACTCTATCACAGCTTGAATAACCAAATCTACCTAACTACCTTTTCTAGCCCTGCATTTGCTGTTAGAGGGTCTGAACCTTTCTTACATTTAAGTCTCTTCATACTGCCAAAGAGATATAAAAATAACTGAGTGGAATTGGGAATTATGCCCAGAATATTCTTCACTTCCTTCTCTCAATGGCCGTGTGGCACTGCAGAGCTCTTGCTGCTGGTTTTCACCTTAGTGGGTGTTATTTTCTTTAGCAATGGCATATTGGAGTGGAGTTAAAATGTACAATTTTCCCACCTACTCCTAGTTACCCTACCTTTTGCAATAGTTAATACAGCACCCACAGTATGAGCCAGTCTGAAGAGTGCAGCCTGGTTCCCAGTGAGAGGATCACCCTGCAACAAGCTAGAATATTTTGGATGAGAAGCCCTGCTTAAATGCAAGATGATAGTGCTGATAGTATTAACCACCTTGTAGTTATGCATTGCAGGGGTCGGAGATGACTGAATGATCTCAGAAACAGTATTTGCAGTAATAACTTTGCACAAAGAGGTCACTTAGAGATAAAGTGGCAGTTAATTCAAAACAGTATTTCAGACTTAGCTTTGCCTTTTTCCCCCTCTTTGAAGGAAATGAGAGGTGACACAATTGGATTAGATACACATTTTAGGCTTTTTCAGAAACCAGGATATTATTTACTGAAAAGATTGTAATGGTTCCAAGCTGATAAATGCAGCACATTCTTTTTGGCATGCATATCAATTCTTAAAAGAAATACTATTTACCAGAAATTTTGTAGAATCTCCTTTGGACTCTTGACAGTCAATTAGGCAAATATGGGTTTTGTAGCACTATAGGAAAATGTACATTTTTACAGAAGCTTTGCAAAGTTTGGCAACTCCATCCAACTCAACTCTCTTTATTCTATAGCAAAGCTCTTGAGATTCATTTTTTAGGACTCAGTTGCCAAAGTCCACAAAACTTAGCCTACTCTCAACATGACAGTAAGAGAGTGAGGGAGACAGATAGAGATGTACTTTGATTAGCAAATATGTGAGGAGCAGAGATATAAAAATGAGAAAGAGTCTACAGTGCAGCAGTTCCAGAAACCCAGGAGTAGCAAAGGATCCCCCTTCCTTCTCCAACACCATGGTATCTGGGATCACAGGAGATGAAGGTAGTCTGGTCTGCCAAGGAATGTGTGAAAAACTCATTTCTAGAAAGCACTTCAGCTCCTGTGTGCACAGATACACAGAAAACACATATGCCATCTAGTATGTGTATGTGTACAGAGATTCAGGTTTTATTTACATATAAGTACCTATTGCAATGCAGATATAAATATACACTACAATTATTTTAGTTTGCTTTCGTTTCAGATATTACTGGTAACAAGTACAGTACAGTAGCTTATCTGAGGTGGACCACTTGTCTCAGCCCTCTCTTTTTAGCAGTCAGTTAGTTTCATCTTTGCTAACGCCCTGTGAAACATTTTATTTGCTGTGGAACTACAAAGCAGGAAGGATTCACCTGCTTTGGAGCGTGCGCCCAAAACCAGAACTGGCAGGACATCTTGTAATGTGTTGCGTCCAAATACTGTCTTGCCAATGCTGGAATTAAATTGTCTCACTCAGTTTTGATAGCTCCAGATTCCTGGAGGTTCAATTTATTGAAAATCCAGAACCCTTTCCATGGCCTTGGCCTCATGGCCAAGCTCCAGAAAAAATCAGTGTGGCTCACTGCGTTCTTCTGGATAGAATGGGTGCCTTTTTGGCCAGCCTATTTTGCCCAGCAGAAAGAACAGCCACATCAAGGCCCATAGTGTGGCCAGCATCAGATGTTACCCCCTTGCTGTCTAAAGCAAAGCAGTCTCCATCATGCTGGTGGGAACTCCGTGCTGTCCTCTGCACTCCTGCCCACCTGCAGTCTGTGAGCTCCCCCTGCCCTCCTTCCCCACCAGAACTGCCTCATTAACATATTATCCATGTTGTCCAGTGGAAACCTCATGGCTTCAGTTGAGATAAAGTGCTTTCCTCTTCTGTTCACCTATGGAAACCACCTCAAATCTCCTGTGCAGGACTCTGTTAAAGGATAGGTCTTGGAGGCAATCCTCGTCAGGTGGTTTTTGGTGACTTTTCAGGCCACTGACTTGCAAGGACGAAGAAATCTCACTACAAATCAGCTGGGATATATTCAAGGAAGTGATACATAACAAAGTGAAGGAAGTTATTGGAAAGTACACATAGTTAACAGTCTAGACGAGCAATAAACCACGGTAATATGGGGAAAATGTAAACAAGCCAAGGCTGTAAGGAAACAAAAGAAGTAAAAGTATCTTGCAGAAAATTTAGCAAATCACTCTGAGTCTGGAAAAGCAGGGCAAGCTCTGAGGGAAGAAAGCAGGGCACAAGAGCAGTGTGCTGAAGGTTAATTTCTGTGGAAATTCAGCTGGGCTAGTAATACCAGCAATTAGGGAGAAAAAAGAGTGGTGAACCACATACCACAAAGGTGAAGTAAATATGGGGCAAATATTTTGAAGACCGCCTTAGCCAGCTTTAGAAGCTTGCAGTCCACCCTGCAATGCAAACACAGTAGACACACTTGAATGGGCTCAGTTCCTTCATCAGAAAACTCTGCTCCAAGAAAGAGTTAAAAGCAAATGTCCTCCAAGAGGAGATAAATAGCACAGGTGACCTTTTAGGGGCTGGAAGAACAAATTCTGCCAAAGCATTAAAAAAAAATCTGAAAAGGTATATTGGAACAAGTGGAGGTTCAAGGTAGCTGAATAAAGAAAATAGCTGAATGAACCCTGAGGAAAAGAGTTCCTTTCATTCCAAGCAATCCAGAGGTACAAGTTCATTGTCCTGATGAAATCAATTCTCAACAGGCTGCAGTTAGCTGCACAGTTGGGGAAAGAGACGGTATGACTTCAAATCAGGATATGTTGCAGTGATCGAGGTATCAGTACTCCAGCGGTACATGGAGAAGTATGAAGAGTGGAGGCACACCACTGTGACTCTAGTCACTGTTGCTGATGGATTCATCGTAGCATCCAGTTGAGATATGTTATGAGAAGTAGAAGAAACAGAGGGAGCTCCATGTGAATGCACTGATAAAAGCTGTGCTTGAACTCTTATATAAGAGTACCATAAGGATTTATGAGAGCTAAACAATTGCTTCACATAAAAACTTAGTGAATGACAAAACACTATGAGTTCACCATCACTCTTTTTGCTTTTAATGAGGTATTACTAATACTAGATGCATTAGAGAATAAAGCCACTGTTGGTCTGATGTTAAGGTTCATATGCAGGTACAACTGGGTATCTGACACATATTCTTAAATACCATACAAAAATGGAGAAATTATATAACAACAAATGTCCTGCTGCAGCTAGGAAAAAGAAGTTCTAAAACTAGCAGATTATTTTGTATATCTTTTAGACTTCATCTTTACTAGGCATTCTGTTGTGTTTGAGATTAAACATATGTCATTAAAGTGTTATATTTAATGTCAAATACAAATGCATCAAGACAGTGCATGAACAGTATGTTTTTGTGGACTCACCAAAGTGGTCAACAAAAGAAGACAAACAGGCACTCAAAGGCTAAAGTTGGAACAATAGAAAATGTAAAGTGCAATCATTTGACGACAAATGAGGTAGGAGGTGAAATCTAGGCATGGGAATGACTGAAGCTGAAAAGATTATGATGGTGGGAATACTGCAGAAATCAAACAGATAACCGAATGCCAGAGATAGTCATGAAAATGCAGCCAAGGTCAGTTCAACAAGAAACAGACTGAACAAGTTGGTCTGAATGGGTTCAGCTAAGTGAGCTATTGCCCTATACAGTGATGCAGCCAAACTGGACTCAGTGGAGAAACCAGTCTCCAGGAAGGGACAAGCAGCAATGCTGCTCTGTTCTCAGGGTCTGCTGAAAGCCTGGAAGATGCAGAGAAATAAGGTATTTAAAGAGATCATTCATGGTTGCCTGCAAAAGTTTTGATACATAAATTAAGGCTTCACGGTAACTTGTCCTTGGTCTCCTGTACACTGGTTGTGATATTTTACTGAAACCATCCTATTGATTTCTAGAAAGCTTATCTCAGATTTTCATAGAATCATAGAATGGTAGAGTTGGAAAGAGCCTTAAAAATGACCAAGTTCCAATTCCAACCCCTCTGCCATGGGCAGGGCCACCTCCCACTAGACCAGGTTTCTCAAAGCCCTGTCCAGCCTGGTCTTGTTTTCATGCAGTTTGTGCCTTAAAATCTGTGCCTAAAATCCCCGAAAGACAACACTATATCAGACGAACTTAGAACTGAATATTAATCAGCTATTAATCACTGTTACAAATCATGTTGCAAACAAATTTTCTCTGCCTGCAATTTAGCGTCAAATGAAGCTGTATTCTGGAGGGTATGCATTCTTATAGATTAGACCTACCAAAAAAAGTACATTTCCACTCCCAGAGACCTTTGGACAGCTCTAGTTTTTATTGAGGCCTGTAAGAAGACTGGCTTTTCCTGTCTGCACAGTGTCTTTCAGACATATTTTCTGTGAATGATAAAATCAGGAGAATGTGTGGGGGTATATGAGGCCACCTGGCTGCTATGTCTTAATAGTAGACAAGGGGTTTTGTTTTGGGATTGGTTTTGGCTTTGAGTGCTGCTCATCATCTCTGTCCTAATGCTGTGGTCTGTGGTCTTTCATGCCCTGAAAGAGCATTTTCAAGCATGGGTACCTGTAGTTGATCATCTATATCCATATTTTAAGGCTCCTTCAAGTGTCCTGCTTTTGAAAATGCAGAGGAATCTGGCACTCATTTACACAGCCTTTTAGGAAAACAGCTAACTTATGGCAATGAATGGGAATGCATGCGCACCCTTTTACTTCTTAATGAACTGTTTGAGAAAAGCAAGTATCCCATCTAACAGATACTCAAAGGGACAAAACGCACCCAGTCTCCTGTCCCGTGGGTTGTCATGTTGCTGTGTCTTGAAGACCGTATTTAACACCACTTGTCAATAGTTGTCTCTGTAACCCAAGAGTTCCTGATATGAATATGGTAGTGTCAGCAATTGTCATTAAAGGAGACTTACCCAGTTCAGTATCTCCCAGCTAAGTCTCTCCTCTCTTTGCCTGCTGCCATTTGCAAGCCTAAACAGTCCTTGCAAACATTAAAATCAGGAGAGCTCTCATTTGTTTTTCATGCTTTTAATTTTCTACTTTTCATGATGGATGGTAGGATTTATTATAGCTCAGAGGAGCCAAACAGTTGCTATACAATCTGCCCCAGGCAAGCCAGCTGAAAAGCAATAGTCATGGTCCCTGAAATGATTTTGCTCAAACTTTCTGAAAGAATTCACCTTTGGGGCAGGGAGCAAGCATGGAAAAATGTAGCCCCAAAGGTCAGCATTTTGCAATGCTCATGGCATATGAAAATAGGAGGTTGCAATGGAAACTATGGTGCAATCACAGTGACAATGGGTGCGGCCAGCACCCCTGTGCCATTCTCTTGTCATGAAACAACCTCTTACCCTGTAATATCATGGGTTATATTTTACTTCCTCTCAAAGTTGAGTTCAGTGGATAAATGATGACAACTCTGTTTTCTACAAAATGTGATCTTAAAGTTGACTCTTTTCAGCACTGTCTGGACAAATGTTTGCACTTCGCTTTCGGAAGACCATTTTCCTAATTTTTTTACAGTAGTGATGCCATGTTCTATGTTGGCGATAGTAAGCTTAGGGATAGTCTTTGTTCGTACACCCTTTACTGCGAACTCTGTACCCTCCCCTTTATTACCCTCTTTTTGTGCACTTTCAGTAGTGTCATACACTCTGTCAAACTCAATAGTTGTCTGTAGCTCACTTCATAATCCTCTTCGATAAAGTATGGCAAAAGTACACGCTTCAGTTCCTTTCATTCAAGCCAAAATATATTTTCCAGGAGGATACATTTAAAATGCACAAAAGTACTAGTTTAATTTGTTCTACTTTTTTAATACGGCTTCCTGAGAGGCCATCTAGTCTGTGTATCTGAAACTGGTAATACTAATGTAATATTTTTGTCCCATATACACATAGGCTTGTAGAGTTCAAAGAAATTCAGGAAAGAAAGTGCAGAATGGGTATTTTCACAGGGCTCTTATTGCTGCTCATGAAAGTAATTTTCTAAGTAAAACAATCTATTATTTCTCAAATTACTCCGAAGCAGAGTTCCCTTAATATATCACCATGTTTCAAAAGTAAGGAAAGAACTAAGCTACCTGCTGCAGACTATTAAGAAATGTGTTTGAAAATTAGAGATTGTGGCCCCAGGGGGGAGAATTCAGAGTGGACTCTCCAGATTCAGCAACCCCAATAAACTGAAATCTGACTGTGAGAGATTTCCCTTTCCCTTGCTGTCCTCCAAAGTGTGCTATTGAAGATATGTGACAGGATATAGCTAGGAGGTATTCAATATGCAAGTTTCTCTTTGACTGAGGAATGTTCTTTGTGCCACAGAAAACACATCAGTAGAAGGAGGGATCTAATGGCTGAGAAGCTGGGGTTTTCCAGCATTTCCCAGATGGATTTCTGGTCATTAGGGCAGCTCTAACTAGGGAAATTCACACTTGTGGAAAAACCACAGGAACACCAGGGAGACCAACCATCATGGGTCAACTGGACAAAAATGCAAGATCAGAGAAAGCTGCCTCTCTTTCTCAGGGTCAGTGGTTCTTGCAGCTGACTGCTTTCAGCCCTTGCTTCTCCCAGTATCCCTTGCAGCAGCTCTTTTGGATCATAACCCCAGGCCATTTCTTAGCCCAGATATCCTGCTTGTAGCTGAGAGCTATTTGCAGGATTGAGTCCTGCAGAGCAGAGTTCTCTATGACTGTGAATTTGATCCTATTGCAACAAAAACATGCTATGTTAGAGCTATGACCTGAGCAATCTGGAGAGCTGTCTGCTGGGGAGCTACCAGCAATGTGAACAGACCACCCCCATAGAGAAATGTATGCATCCTTCTGGCTCACGATGTGGCAAACCAAGCATCCACCCACCATAGAATTTCAGAAAACAAAGACATGTGGCCCAGTTCCAGGAATCTGAGGTGAATTTTGGCTGCTTTGGACATTTTGACCAACTGGCGGGGTAGGGGAAATTAAAATCCCTCTTGAATCTGAAGCCCATTGTCATTTTCACTCTAGTGTAGAAAGTCAGCTTCGATTTGAATTCCTGTTTGTGAATCTGCCCCAGTTCTGGTCGAGAATCAAAACCAGAGGATGTTCATTTCTGCTGCTGGGGAGAAGGCAGCCAAACGTGCCTGGGAATGAGTGTTTTTTCTCAAGGGGCTGGTTTTTTCTCCAGAGCTTTCTACTACCTGGTAATCCTTTTGACATCTTGGGCAGTAACATGTCAGTACTTCTGTCATCAAGAAGCAACACCTCTGGGCAGGAGCTTAAATTTGGAAGCTGAGGTTTGCCCTCAAAGTCCTTCCATCCCTGGCAGGACAGCAGCCTTGCTGAGGCTCTGAAACCCCGAGTCAGGTGGATGAAGAACAACCACCTTCCCTAATATGAACAGATAAGATACATCTCAGTAACTGCAGGTTTCTCAAATGCAAATTACTTGGGATGAAGTTGAAGCTTCTGAAAGCATTAACTGCTGTGGTAACAGGGTTTCCACAGAGGTCACTGCTTTCTTCATTGAGAACAGAGCTTGGCCCTCCTCAGCCAGATCCTTCCGTGTGAAGCTTGTCAAGTGGAATAAAATCCCGTTCCAACTACATGCTTTTCATGTGTGCAAATCTCCCTTAGGAACGACTGTCAGCCACAACCTCTCATAATGCAAAGAACATATGGCGGAGGGCTTGTACACAAACCATTGCTTTAAACCATAGCAGGCAAGGTAATGTGCTGTGAATTCCTTGGTGCGGTCACCGATGCAATGTCAACAAAGAGGCGACAAAAGAAAGAAGACAGAATAATGTGTATCAACCATCCTAAGAGCACCCATATGCAGAGAGAGCATGGTTTCTGATTTCTTTGGAGTATGAACATTCATGTGCCCATTAGCATTCATGTGCATAGGGAATTGCATTTCCTACAGCACCTTCGGGTCCAGTGTTTTACTTAATCTCATGGGAATGTGTGTAATGATTTTTAGCCCTTTCAAGTCTTTTTCTAGCAAGAACTTTATCAATAAGAAGCAGATGAAATGGTTTGATTTACAGCTCAGATTAATACTCTTATGCGCAGGGGAAAAATAAAACAAAAGTAGAAGACTATTTTAAACCAATTAAAGAAAAGATACAGTAAAGAAAGTACAAAGTCACAGGAGAGTTTCTCTGTGTTTAACAAGAACCAGTTTTGCATTAAGTACTTTGAATGTCTCATATTCAAGTGTTCTGGTTTGGAAAATATATATGAGAAAGTCAATGAAATTTTAGCTGCAGGAGATCTTCTAGAAAGCTTATGAATAGGAAAATAAATTTTAGGTTAGTTTCTTATTTTTAAAATAAAATTCTTTCATGTGCATAGCAATATGTATTTTTAGCCATTTTTAATGAATATAATTTAATCCTGGAGGTGTCATACTGAATGACTATGTATAATTAAAATAACGCTTGATCAAATGGTATTTGGGCTTAGTTCTGCATTGTGTGTTGCATTTTGTTATTGTTAATATGAAGTAGATATTCTGTTGCATTGGTTTTATAGTATTTGCTCTCAAAGAGAGCATTTTGACACAAAAGACACATTTTGAATTACTAAGTCCATGGACAATTTAGGCAGCATTCCTACTGGCTTTTTACTAACACTTCTACTAATTGAAGGCCTTGCTATTATTGATGCAATTTTTCAAAAGCCTTCAATAAAACCAGAAAAAATACCTTGCATGGATTAAAGTGGAAAACCAGCTGGTACATGAAGAAAACATTAAGTTCTAGCAGTTTAGTACTGAAAAATAAAAGCAGTGTTCAGGCTGCAGGACTGAAATGGCTACAGAATGCAAAGCACCATGAATCATGGCGGAATAGTTCTGGCCTCCTGCCAGCAGAACTGAACAATTTACCTAATTGTTTTGATTTAGAGGGTGCACTAAAAATAAATGAGCTATTACAAGAGATAATTGTTTGTGCTTTTCCTTCCCATCTTTAACATACTTGTCTCAAAATGCTTCTAAGTTTTGGCTGTGCTATTATCCCGATGCTACAGAGGGAACCCGAGTCCTGAGGGGCCACATGTGTGGCAGTGTTGAGGCTCCAGTGGGATTTCTTGAGGAGCTGTGCTCCCCAGTACTTCCAAGGATGTGGGCAAGGATAGGCAAGGCTCAACTGAATAAAGATATTTAGGTGCATAAAAGTGCAAACATATTTAGCACTTCTCAGGTGACGTCTGCAAAGGACATCTTGAACTCATGCAAGGTTTATTTCTAGTCTTGTGTCTGTTTATATCACAATCATAATTTCCTTATATCCTGTGTGGGCTTCACAGAAACAGTAATTTTTTTATTGTCTTAATCCCAAGAACAAGAGAGAAGGCTTGATGTGTCACTGTGGCTTTTCCCCATTCCTACTGCACACATCATCATGAGCTGAAGGTCACTCTCCACATGAGAAGCCCGAAGCACTTTTTCAGTAAAAGAACTGACTTTTGGATGGAGGATAAATTGGAGGTGCAGGTCTGATGTGTATGACTAACTTTTCTGCCAGGGATTCTAGTTTTATTGTCTCTTTTCCTAGCTTAACTCTATCCAGAGCCAACATAAGAGCTGAAAATACCCTAAGAAAGCCTCTTATCATCATGGGATTTCCTGCTCAGCTTTATTGATTGAAGAAGTTTGGATAAGTATTTCTACTTATCTAAACCAAACTTTTGATCTCTTACCTGTTGTTGCTGTAAGGAGACAGGTTTATGAACTTCTGTATTGAAGTAAAGCTGAAGAAACAACATGCGAGCTTACGCATTTTGGAGGGCATGAACTAAAAAATTAGCTTCTCCATTCAGCCCCCCTCAGCAGCGGTGTGGGAACAGTCTAGGTCACCCGCCAGGAAACGATGCTTGTTTAAGATAGTTTTCTTGTAATAATGGAGGAGTAGAGCAGACCCTAGACAGCTGTTGGCAGGCTGCTGACCTGTGGTAACCCATGTCCTGCGCTTCCTCTTCTGGCCTTGCACCCCTCTTGCTCCTCTTGTAAGAGTTCCCAAACTCGGGTCATCTCTAGGTGAGGTGCCTCAGATCACTAGATTGGCAGAAAAATAACCTGACAGAAAAGAACAGACATATGATGCTTTTCTTCTAATTTAGCAAATTGGTGGGATTTGCAGAAGCGGTTGGGCAAGCACCAGAGATGGTGCAAAGGTGAGGAAGGGACAGCACAGTTAAAGCAGAGAGAAAGTGGGGGGTAAGAAATTGGAAGACCCCTTTGCATAGCCATATGCAGTGCAACCAACTCAATCATCTTCTAGAGCCTCTCCATAGCTTCCTGGGAGAGAGATTTTATACTCATTATTTCCTGCTAAGAGTTCTGATCACATGTAGGCTCTTTGCTAATGGTTGAATGCAAAACTGTGTTCAAAGAAAGGTATTTACATTTTCAAATCAAGTGTGCAAAGCTGTGAAATCCCATGAAACTTAAATTCTACCCTCTGCCGGTCTGTCTTCCAGAATGGGATAGAAATCCACAAGGTAATAGCATAATCACACAGGAATTAAAACCTGAACTGTAATGTGTTTGCCCGAAGTGTGAAATGTATCATTCGGAGCATATCCTTGCATTATGCTCTCCGAACAATCCCTCACACTACAGCTGATTTAATGGACACAGATGCTGATATCAGGGATGCATGGGACTAGAATATTAGAATATTCATATTCAGTTATGAATTGGGCATTTTCCCAAACTTTGTCAGAATAAAGAAGAAGAAAGGTGTAATTAGGGATTTTTAATAATATATAATTCAGATACAGCTAAACATGGACTAAATGGACAGTGAAAAAATTGTTTCTAGTATAGGTGCTTCATCCCATTACATTTTAGAGGGCTTGCAAAAAAAAGAACTTATCTGAAAGCAGAAAAAGACATTCACAAGCATTTATATATACATACCTATATATATATATATGTAATGAAAACTGATAGGAGCTGTTGCTATCTTCCTCATAGTAAATATAGAGAAAGAGATACCAATGCAACAGGTTCATGGATTTGGGGAACAATCCAAGTCGTGTGAAATTCTTTAGTCTGGCAAAGTAAAAAAAAAATCACATCTAAGTGTTGTCCTTTCAAATGTAAAACAGCTGCTGCCTACTGGCACTGCCTGAATGCCTACATACTTGACCACTTGACGGCAGAATTCCAGCCTGTAGTTTCCTATGCTTGCATATCATGACATTATTAATTTCTTTTCATGGCACTTAAATGTCTGTTTACCAGTGCTGCTGAGGAAAGGAGAGATTTTGCTTTTATTAATGTGTTCTTTCTGAATTAGAGGTGGGCATAACTTTTCTTAGTAAAGCACTCATCCCATGTGTTGATCTCCTCTTTCCCCCAAGCAAAAGAGAATGAGGTTAACTTGACATCTGTTGGACTGTGGAATGTTCCTGCAGGTGATACTGAACTACAGGTGTATTGGACAAGCTTGCTAAGTGAGATACATAATTCCTGGAAGTAGTATCCCTGGGAATATGGGTGCACAAGAACAATATCCAAGGGCTATCACATTAGCCTTTCTAGTGCTGCAGTGACTTCTCTTTCATTGATGCTGTTCACATTCAGTTCTGGGAATCCCATCAAATACCAGAGTGGTACCAACAGCAGTGCATAGGCTTTATAGGTGGCAAACATCCACACCTCTTCCTTGCTTTATTCAAGGCACCTGACTTTCCCCAGTTCAAATCAGCACTATCTGCGCTTTCTGCATCTAGGAAACATGAGCAGAAAGACACTGAAGCAAACCCAGATTAAGTCATCAAATAAAAAAAGGTTTGTGGCTAAACAGATTGGAAACTTTGATGGTCAGGGATTTCAGCTGCGTGCGTGGGTCCTACAGCTCAGTGTGTTAAAACCATAGTATGAATTTATTTCAGATGAGTTTCTGCCTCTCTTTAGCCAACAGGAAAGGGGTAATCAATAATGTTGACTTTTTATTCTTCTTGCTCTTTTCTTAGCATTGTACAACCACTTGTAAGCTTATTTATTTAGGCAATAAGGCCTTTAAGGGACTTTGATCAGCCTGGCTAAAGTTTCTTCAAAGATTAACTGACGTTCTTTAAAAGTACATCAGTTTCCTCTTAAGCAGGTATTTGCTTACCACGTAACTGGGTGTCAAGTGCTATGCAGTTATAAAGTTTGTCGGGCTCAGCTGTAGATTTCCTTAAGACATACTGCTGACATCACTGAGTCTCCTCTCGGACTCTTTTTTCTCTCTCTCTCTTTCCCCCTCCCTCCCTCTCCTCCCTCCCTCTCTCTAGTTTCTTTATTCAGGTAATTCCAACTCAGACTTATTCCAACTTGTTTTTGACTGACAGTGAGGGAAGGGAGACTCTCTGAGGGCTGTGTTTTGGGTTTTTTTGTTTTGTTTTGTTTTGTTTTAAACCATACACATATGCTTTATTGAAAAGACTTCCAACCTTTTATAAAAAAGATTGTTTGACTTGTCATGACGATAACATCTAGTAAGGAATCTGAACATTGCTCTTATACAGGTAAGAGGTATTTGTCAAAAATGCATACATGCTTAACAGTGCTTTGGAAACTGTGCGGAACTGAAAGCTAATGAGTAGGTTCTTTTCCTATTTTTTTCTTGTTTTAGTAATTTAAGGATTTAGAAACTGTCTGTAAAAGAAAAATGTTTATAAGGTTATGCCTTCTAGTGAACTTTGAGATAGAGGCAGTTTAGCGTTGGTAAAGAAAAATCTATCATGGTTTGGTCTTTCCACTGATGCAAGCTACTGAATCTGACATTTGAAATGTATGTGGCTGATACTTTTATATATTGGGGAGGGTGGCAGAAACTGAACCTATCTTTGTAAATGTTTGTCTGCCAAAAGCTTTTTCTTATAGAATGTAGTGCTTTTTAGGCTTTTAGCAGCATATCTTTCAGTCAGTTTTTGTTCTTTTTTCAACGCAGAAATCAGTTTTAGTTGACATAGTGGGAAAATATACATAAAACTTTACACAGTTCCTGTTACCTATCTGTATAAGACAAGATTATGTAAGTTTTCTGTGGTATGTATGAAGAATGTAAACATGTCTGAGTTGGAGAACATTATGCATTTTCTTCCAATTTTTGCATGTGTCTTCATATTACTTGTTTGCAACAGGTTTGGCTTATCCTTAGTAATCACAGTCCGAGTGTGAATTCCCCTCTACTTCAATGTTGCTTGGTTTTGACTCCCTTTTTATTTTCTCATAGGGATCATGCTGTAAAGAGATTTACAGATAAGTTCCTTTTTACTCCATGATGTGCTGGTTGCAAAAAGGAACATAGCTAGCTTTCCTTTGTGAACCAGGAGTATTTATATTACTGTCTAACTAACCTTGTTTCCTCTCTTGCATTTGGCTACATTCTATTGAGAGGTATTTTGAGGGTCTTTCTGATCACAGTGCCTGCATACCTATCTGCCAAGCCTATTGTCTGTGTTCTCCTGTGATATTATTGCCTGTGATTTCTTGTTTTAAAACTGAAAGGGGAAAGGGGCCATTTGCTATTATAGAAACGTCTTCTTTATTTTCTTAGTTGTAAAATGTCACTGCGCTCTCTGCACTCTCTAATAATCAGCTTATAGGAAGGGGGAAACAAGTCAGGAATGTAACATAGTGCTGGTTGTACAGTAGAAGCTGGCATCACTTTTGTACAGCAGAGTGTAGACGAGACCAAAAACTTCCCCAAGAATTTCATCCCAGTAAATGAGGCATGACCTAGAGACAAAAACAGCAGCAGATGACTTGGGCTTCAGTTTTCCAACATACATACAATACTTTGGTCCTGTTACTTTTTATAGAATTTCAAATGAAAACAAATACTTCTTTTTTATCCTGGCTCCTCATGCAATGAAATAAACAAGTCATCAACCCACAGCCCTGATTGGAGCTGAAATTTTTGTTTGCCCAGATTTTATGAAAGCAGTCTGAAATATTATTCCCTCCTTCTCTCCGGTTCCTCTCTCCTATGGCACACAGTTCACACAGACAGGCTGTATTCTTTTGGGAACAGGTAGAGACCAAAGCTGTGAAGAACCAGGCGGTACAGGCGGTACTCTTGTGAGGGGCCAAGAAAAACAGAAACTTAACTGTTTTGCATGCTGAACCTCAGAACATTTTGAAATAAATTTTGATTCACTTTGCTTCCAGGAAAAACAAAGCAGATTACCGGACAACCTTCTTTTTTTTTCTTTTTTTTTTTCTTTTTAATGAAGGGGAAAAGGGAAAAGTCTTTACCTTATTGGTATACTATGTATATGAAAATAAGAAAAAAACATTGGTTGGAATATCAAACAGTCAAGATCAAAATTATCAGTCCAAATGAATTCACTAAATATTAAATATTTGAAAGCTACTATCCTGCCAAGCTGTCCCTCACCCCTTGGAATGAGAAAACATTCATGGCTTACTTGAATGAGTTACTACAGGCTTGAGGATCATTTTAGCACTTAATGTGTTTGTATCATTAATATGGTAAATAGCTTGCCGTGAAGGATGTGCATGCTCTTGGAGTAAACAGGGTACAGTTGAAACAAGCAGCTCGCTTCTATTGACTGTGCATGAATTGAAACGCCTGCTCATTCTATACCTATCTAGCCTGAATATTGTGAAATACACATGGAGAGCAGCCAAAGACAGTGGGTACACTACTAAATGAGCTGCAGGAAGGAAGAAAAATAGCAAGTGAAAACCATAGCACCTTTCCCTCCTCCTAAGCATATGAAATTGTCTTTATATGACTAGCAGAGTCTGAGGTTTACAGCAAGTTAGACCTCATGGTCAGACAGAAAGGGAGCAAGCAACAACATGAATGCTCGAAGTATTGTCATCCTTTACTGGTCAAAATAAGCACTTGGACATAAAGAGATTAGGCGTATGTTTTGCAGTAATACATCTGCAGGCATATTTACCCTCTGGGGAGAAAGGTGCTCTGCAAATTTTATCTTCCAGCAGAGCTCTTTTCAAACTGTGGGCTGCCTTTGGTGAAATGTTGAAACCAAATTGCTGGGTCATAGGTTGGACCCAGCATGGATCTCAAGGAAGTACCGTGGTGTTGTTTCCTATGTCTTCAGGATACTGAGGAGCCTTGTGAGCTTTTTGTAACCAAGGTTTGAGAAATCCCTTAGCCTCCTTGCTGAGGAGATCTGGCTCACTTTGCAGGTGTCCATGTGTGAGCATTTGTTCATTTTGATCTAGGCATTTTGTTACTTGCAAAGCCTCTTCCCTCCCTGCACTCTGTCTGCTGAGGTATGAGAGCCAGCTGCCTTTCTGTTGCCTCCCAGGAGGGCTTCTTGATTAAGAAATGTCTGTCTTCCACTTGGTTCAAAGTAGCCCCTGCAATTTGACCTTCAGGGCATACTGCATTTAACTGGCTTTTAAGGTGGAGGGAAAATCTAAAGCTTGTGAACTGCAGCTTTGTGTCTTTTAAAATCACACTTGACTCCTTTCTTTTGTTTTTCTCATGGAGATTGTCAACTGGATTTGTCCATGCATAAAAAGGCTAGGTAAATCACCTTCTCTTTGTAAATCAGAAGTGATAAAGTAAAATACATTCTGACTGGAACAATAGTTTAGCCTGATTAGATTAATTTAATCTCCATTGTTTAACGGACGTGATTCACTCTTTGTTAGATCATAACTTGCAGGATACCTCTCTGGTTTTATATTATGAATTTTTCCTTATCTACAGTTAGCACTTTTGCATTGAGGCTATATGATAAAAATGTTTATCTGTTCAATAAATTACCGTAATTTATAATCATAGAATCATAAAGACTAGTTTGGCAAGGACCTTTAGGATCATTGTGTCCAACTGTTAACATAAAACTGCCAAAACCACCACTGAACTATGTCCCTAAGCACCACCTCTACCTGTCTTTTAAATACCTCCAGGACTGGCAATTCCACCATTTCCCTAGGCAGCCTGTTCCAATGTTCAATAACCCTTTCTATGAAGCAATGTTTCCTAGTATCAATCCTAAACCTCCCTGGTGCAACTTGAGGTCATTTCCTCTCATCCTATCACTTATTACTTGGAAAAGAGACTGCCCCCCACCTCTCTACAACCTCCGTTCAGGTAGTTGTAGCGAGCAGTAAGATCTCCCCTCAGCCTCCTTTTCTCCAGACTAAACAACCCCAGTTCCCGTGGCCGCCCCTCTTAAGACTTATGCTCCAGACCCTGTAATGAAGCAATATATATGAGTACTCCTACGTAAATGAGTTAAGATGCATATTGCTAGCATGAAGAGAAAAGTGAAAAATATATTATGCTCCAAATTTCCCACTTTCCTCACTAGAATTGCACAGCCTGAAAAAAACCACACAATAAATGTTTACTTTTTTGCCAATAAATAAATTCTTGCTCCTTAGATGATTATTATTTCAGTCAACAGTTTCCAATGAAAACGTCAATCAAAAAAATGTTTCTGAATTTTTCTGACCTTTTCTGTAAAGATCCCCCGAGTGTCCCCTTGTTTTCTGCTCATTGGTGATCCCTCTTGAAGCTACCTAGCCTTACTTCTGACAACTTCCATGCCAGCTGTCCTCTTCTGAACCTCTCACTCAAGCAAACAAACTTCAGTTTCCTGCTGCCTTACCCAGAAATAATGTTTCCTCAAAGTTTCCTTCCTCAAACACTTCAACACCAAAGCTATCAACAGTCCCCTTTCTCCACAATACACAGACAAACCACAATCCTGTGTACTGCAGCAATGGATAAAAGGAGTGAGGGAAGACAAGCAAAGATGGACTTTCTGTGACTTTCACAGAATTTGAGCAAGGCTGGGCTTCGTTCACACACCAAGTGTATATCAGGATATGAGAGGAGGTATTGGAGTGATACAGAGCACTTGCAATTCACTCATTTTCTTTGGCAAATGACAAAACATTATTGCAAAAATGCAAAATCTTAGGATGGAAAAAAAAAAAGAGAGAATAAAACTTTTAAGGCAACATTTTATTTTATTACCATAATAAGTTTCATTAACTGGTACACTTGGTGGACTCTATGGTACCTAGTAGTTGATCTCTTAACTCTTCACAGTTTACTGGGTTTAGATCACAACTCCTCTTTCCCTAAGATTAGGCAGTCAATTGTTTCAAGGAACTCTGTTTATGAGTTATAAATTAACATAGCGAACGTCAGTTCGTTATAGCTGGTCTTCAGTATGTCCATTAGCTGTTGTGAAACGTGCTACTTAAAAGGTGTTGAAAGCTCTTGTCAAAGCACAAAAGAGTCAAAGGCTGCGATGGCCTGCGGTGTAAAATACTGCCACAAGGCTAGAGGTGAATGAGACAATTCAGGCATGTGTGGGAAAGCTAACAATGCCAATTTTATCTATGTATAATGGGCAAACAAAAGGCTTCATTTCTCGTTCGTGTTCATACAGTGACCCTTTCATAATGCTATCGGAAATGTCGAAGCCAGAAAGGGTTCTTCAGCTGGTTCTTCAGCATTAAACCATGAGCTCCAAGTTGAGATCCGTCAGGTTTCATTTGTGAGAACAGATTTTCACAACGAAAATTCAGACATTTGTGCTGTAAATCAGTGAGCTTTGCAGAGCTCTAAAGGTCTGTCATACTGCCAGGAGCCCTAATAATCTATTTTATTTTACTCATACCCTTGTTCTTCTTGAGCTAATCATGCCAACACACTTCAGGCTACAAGCCTGGCTCCCTGTCCTCAGTACCGGTAACAATGTTTTCAGTGCTTCAGCCCAAGTCTTGAGGAGTGCCTGGTCCCTGAAATTCATTCCTATTCTGTTCTATTGTTGCAGTTTAAAAACATACCCAGCAACCCCTCCCAAAAAAACCTGACAAAAAACTCTGTACTGAATCTTATATATTTATATGTTTGGAACAAAAATGTCTACAATTCACTGTTGATTCCTTTTCCTTTCAGCATAAAATGATTAAAGCTGTGACTTTGTCATGACCCAGGATAGTATTTGTTGGCAGTAATTCTTCCTCCCCTATGTAAGGTCTTAGGTGATAGAGATCATGAAATCTTATTTTAAGAGCATTTTTTAGTGTTTATGTGCTGAAATCTAAGAAAACATTTCAGTGCAACAATCCTAGTGGTATATCCTCCTACTGCACCTTGGTATGAGGTTCTGCCTTTGCAGATATATTTCTGGTTCGTAAGTGAAAATGTAAGAGGGGGGCACCATGCCTTTAAATGGTGTATTACTTCTTTAGATCTCATAAATAATGATTACATAATCAAGGGAAAAAATTTGTTTCTGATTACTTTGTATGTTCTTACGCTGCATTACTTCTTTAGATCTTATAAATAATGATTATATAATCAAGGAAAAGGTTTTGCTTCTGATTGCTTTATATGATCTTAAGAAAATTGTTAACGACCCAATCTGTTACATGAAGACTGACAGTGTCACAGAAGTCAATAACCGTTTTATTCTCACTAGAAACTTTGATATAAGAATGTTGCTAACAATGTATAGTATATGAGCTCAAACATTAATGCTAAAATCTTCAAAACAGCTGGGAGGAGGACCAGATCCTCATTCCCCAGCCTCAGAAGAAAATATGGTCAAAGTTTCAGAATTTGCTGAGTTCCTAAAACTCCAGGTTATATTAACAGAAATTATTTCTGGTCTTCAGCTTTGCTCAGATTAAGGCAATGCATGCCACTGAATGTCTCTGGTTATAGTTGTCTTCTCATTTTCAAATAATTACTATCTCCACCTTGCTGAATGGCAGGTTAGGCATGATGATTTGATCTACACTGTGAGAAGGAGAACCTTCGAAAGCAGCAGTAGTGGCAAAGGTTCAGGATGCAGGTTGTTCATAGGCAGGCCCAGATGTAATTTTTTGGAGGTGCATAGGAAAAACATCATGGCTGAGTAAGCCTTTCGCAGTACAAGCATGATAAATCCATATCACAGTAAGGGATGTGGTGGCAGTGTGTATGTTGATGACACAGACAAGTAAGCTGACCTGTGGTAGGGAATGTGGTAGGGAACTTATGAAACAGAGCAGATCTATCCTGTGTCTTGTTTTAGATTCCTAGCTAGCTTGTTTTTACATAAGAACCTTGTCCTTCTGCTTCAGTGCATAATTTATGGTCTTTTACAATAATTAAAATATATGTGTGTTGGAAAGAGCATGTCATGTTGTATAATTTTGTATTGGATATCACACTGTACAACATCTTCTGTGGGATTTAACCTGACAGGCTTCATCAGTGCAAGTCTGACTGACATGTATTTATTTAGGATATTTCAATTTAAAATACACACTTGTTCTATATAATTTACATGTGTAAACCTCATGCTTCCAGGAAGAGTGAGGGTACCTTCACATATACTGGAACAGTTGATTTTCATAGAAGCGATAAACTTGGTACCTCTCAGAAGCACTGGCCTTGCTATACAGGTGCAAGGATAAGAAAAATCTCAGCTGTCTGAAGGTTAAAGATCTGGTCTCAGCTCATCAGGCACTGTGAGGAGATGGGCACCTCCAGGCAATAGAGGAAGAAGAGGCAGACCCACTGTGTGGAGGCGCCCAGCTCTCTCCATTGACTCTGGTGTCACAGAAGACTAGTTTAGACTAGACAGAAACCTTTTTGACAACTAACATGAACAGAGAGGAATTTTAACCTTCAGAATCCAACAATTGGCTTTGCAGAGCATGGACTTTTAGAAATGGTTCAGTTGGTAGATGCTTGCCAGTCAAATCAGAACTACTGCCTCACAGTGAGGTTTCCAGATATCTGGTATTTCCAGGCAAATTTTAAGAAAAACATATCTCCAAATTTCTTTCAAACAAAACTGGCTGTAAGACAAAGAAGCATCATTCAAGGTATCCCAGGTGTGTAGTAGGCAGAGCCACTTTGGAAAAGAAGTGTTTTCAAGAAAAAAATCACTTGTTATCAGTGTTGATTCTGAACATAGCCTATAATCAGAAGACGTTATTTCTCACTATGTTGTAGGTCCTCAAATTGCTTTGCAGTCAGATGAACAAAAAGGAAAAGCTTAGATCTGCTCTAAATGAGTTAAGATGTAACAGAAAGTGAGGCATGGTGCAACACAAAGGAGGAACTTGCTAGGTAAACATATTGACTAGCAGATGTTTGTGGAAGTTATAATGTCTCAGAACAGGTGCATTTCCAGGATTTGATTGGAAGCTGGTGAAGGGGGGAATTTCATGTATGTCAAATGGGAATATATTGAAGAATGGCACAAGAGAAGTGTAAAACATGAAAGGAGAAAAAAATCACAAGGAATAGGCATTTCTGAGAAAGAGGAATGAGGTACCAACAAAGAAAAAAAGAAAGCAGAAGTACGGGGTCCAGAGCAGTAGCTGTGGAGAGGTTAGGCTTGTGAGCTTGTGAGTATGAAGTAATGAAATAGATGTTTACATTAATGAAGGGGGGAAATATGACAATATAGTAGAAAGGAAATAAGATTTTTACTCTAGAAATTTGAGTAATTTGGCCAGGGGATGGATAAGGATTGTGAACAAGAGGGGCATTGGGAAAGCGTTAGTCTATAAGCTGAAATTCAGCACTTGAAGAACAGGAGGATTTTGGAGATGCTGTGGCATCAAGCTACCTACAGTTAGGAAGTCTGAACCATATACAAGTGAAGCAGAGGAAGGACTTTCAGACAGGACATGTCCCTTGAGAAAACTAGATTTGACTGTGTCACCAGAGCAAGGAATGAAGTGGTTTTTTGCATTGACATTAAGATATCATCTGTCTGGTAGAGTCACAGTCTTTGGAACTTTACAGCAATGGCACTATCTTAACCCCCATTTGAAATACAGCGCTGAAATTTTATATATTCATAGTCCTGCTTAGCTTCTTTTGCAAGTACTTATCTTTAGCAATTGCCTACAAAATATGAATTCTGTTCAATAGCACTAAAATAACATATAAACAGCACTAAAATAACATAGAAACCTCTACTAGGTCTAGTTACACATTTCCCATCAAGTGTGTTTTTCAATGAAAATGGAGACTTTATTAAATTAAATATTACAGGAAAAGTATAGAGGGTTAGAGATCAAAAAGTTTGATTTTTCCACTGAAAGAATGATCTCTTGTGGGAGATGTAGTTGGTTTCCTCATAGCCCAGTTATTCTTTATGCCTGGACTCCTCAGCCAGACTATATTTCCATTGATGTATCAAGCCTTATAACAAGGCGACAGAAAGTAATTGGGGAATGGTGGTATTTTTTGTTCTCATAAATCAGCCTGCTTGGAAAACATCAAAGTGACTTCTGAAATTCACAGCATCTGGAAAACTTACAAAAAACAAGGTAGAAATTGCTGAATATTGTAGAATTTTAAAAATAAGTTTGTGGTATTCTGAGTGTAGTCGGAAACTATTCTCAGCAGAACACGAACAATGTTCTATTCAGTCTAATTACTTCAGTGATCAAAGCTAGACCTTCCCAAGTTCCCAACTGTAAAAGATTGCGGACCTTTTGGATGACATAAAGGAACACTCATAAAGATAAGGTATGTGTAAATAAACAAGCAAAATAACCTCCTTTGATTATAAGGAAATGTAGTAACTTTGAAAAACATCATGAGCTTTTTTTCTTGTTTGGGCACATTACCGCTGCTTTTTTTCAGCCTGTTGCAGTGTAGCACCACAAAGCTTTTATGGAGTTTCCCAAGAAACTATAGGACAAAATAAAATGAATAGTGAATCTCATAATCATGTCCTCAGATCCTAAGAATGGGGACAGGCATTGCTTCCGCCGTGTTCTCCTGAGAGGAACAGTAGTTCATTGCACAAGCTTCATTTGTCAGCAAACAAGCCAGGAAACTCATGTGGTCTTTACAGTTACAGAAGGCTGGGATTTTTCATCCAAAAGTCTTAGGGCTGAAAATGCACATTTAGGTCAGATGAAAGATTTAATGAATTCATGTGAACAAGATAGAAAGTCTTAGACTGAAGAAGTCTGAAACAATTTTGAAAGTAAAAAATTTCATTTTGGCTTTGAGGAAGCAAGATGTTGTGATCTGTTACTTCAAGCAATGTTTTGTTCCTCACCTACTTTAAATTTAAATTGCACACACACACACCTCTATGCAAACATCAAAGCAAAACAAAAGGTTTCATTTTGGTTTGAACAAACAGTGTCTTCAGTCCAGAATGACTTTTTTTGTTAATTTTGCCAGAAAAGTCAAAACTGGTTTTGTGCTTTTTTTTTTGTTTGTTTTGATATTTTTGGTTTGGCAAGAAAATCAAAAAACATTGATGTGCACCACTACATTCATGCTATTTCCTCCCTTTCAGAAGCCACAGACTCTGCAGCAGACTGAGGGGTCTGTGTCATGGAAATTGGCAGGGATCAAGTAATTTGGGAAAGCAATGAGGAAAACAAATATTCTTTTCCCTCTGATTCCTTGGGAGTTTATCTGGAAGACATACAATCTTGGGCTGCGTAACCTCCCAGTCAAGAAACTCAGGAAACAGCTTTTTCTTAAAACAAATATATTTTTATTCCAATTTTTGCAATATAAGAGTGACAATAAGGTTCTGTACAGTGATAACATTTTGTTGATGGAAAGGATAAATAATTAACCTAGTATATTTTCATTTCCATCCCCTCACAATGAAGGGATACAAAACAGCCCACATATTTAAATCCACAGGCTAATTTCAGCTTAACTTGGCAGGTGAACAGAGGCTTGAGAAATTATGTTCCAACAAGCTTTGTGAAACTAGGTGGCTCTGTAAGTCAAAGAGACTTTATTTAATGCCTTCACTGAGAAGAGGAAATCAAGGGGGATCAGCATTAACCAGGCATCAGAGAATCCACATGGACATGCATGCAATGGAAAACACTTTGCAGGGAGCTTGTATGTTGCTATAGCCCTGTGGTTCACCTTGGAGGTGCAATAACAGGAGGGAACAGGGCTTTGTGGGCTCCTTTCCCATGGCCTGATGGCTCCTGCCACCTCATGAGCTGCAATGGCAGCCCTTGTAGGACAGAAGGGGTGGGCAGGGGTGGAAAGATGGTAGTCCTGCAGCCTACCTTGAAATGGGGTGACAAAAGGTCCCCCATTTGCTCTCTCTCTGCTACCTTTCACTGGCCTGAAATACCCTATCAAACGGAGCATAGAATGACACAGATGAAAACTATAATTTCTGTTTAAAACTCTTCAAAGTTTCTCACCGTTAAGCTTTGATTTTTTTTATCCCTCTCATAAAATATCACTGCATTCAAGACATTCAAGACTGTTACTAAAGTACTTCATATAAGCAGAATAGAAACACACACCAATCAGCAGCTTATGGTATTTTTACTTTGTAATTATTAATTTTTAAACCTCCTTGGCACTCCACAAAACTAGCTTAGAGTCCCAAGCTAGCAGTGGGACTCAGACCCCATACTTCTCCACTCATGAGCAGAAGCAGAATATTCCCATTGATGAACTGGGACTCTCTCCTGTTTCTGCTCTGAAGTAACAGGTATAACTAAATTCCTCTGGAGGCCTTTCCTCCCTCTCTGGTATACTCTCTCCCTCCTCCTCCCCCTAAAATGTGCAGAAGTGGAGAAAAGGGCATTTTTCCATTCATTGCATGGAGAGTATGAAAGCTTGGCACAAAAGTGAGCTATGTACTGGAATTTGGGTGGGTCTAGGAAAAAGCCCAGACTTCAGTGGAAAACATATATGGGTGTGTGTGTATGTGTGAGAAAAAGCCTTTTAAAAAGTAAATTAACCACATCTATGGATTGGTCAGNCCCTGAAATAAAGCTCTTGGGCAATGCTGAGAATGAGAAACCCTACACCAATATGAAAGTGGCTGTGATATTTTTAATTTGACCCTGACCACTTCAAAGAGGCAGGTGAAAGACCCTGTTTTATACACCAGTGCAGCATTTTCATGGTTATTAGACACCTGTGACCATTTTCATCCATCATGGGAGCAGTGACCACCCTCTGCAAGGCCAGTGAGGAGGCAGCATTTCACTGGGGCAGTGGCAGGGCCAGGAATGGGGCCAAGGATGGAGATGGGGATAGGGACAAGATGCATAAGCCCCAGGATAACACCAGTGGCCTCCCAGGAACTGTTTTTTTACTGTTTGGGCAGCGCTTTGGCAAAGCACAAGGGGAGACTTGATTGGGCAAGGATGTTTTCCAAGACCATAGCCACAGGTTGTGGTTACTCATCATTGTGGATGTGTCCAAGACTTGACATTTGAGAAAATTATTTTGTGTCAAGATCTAGAGACTTTATTAAGGGCAAAAACAGCACAAAGGCAAACATGTAAAAGAAAATGGATGTGCAACTGACTCTAGGTATACCAAAATCTCCCACATAGATTCTCTATATTTGCAACTGCAGAATGGGCAATGCATCATTTATGAAAACACATGAACCATTAAATAATATTTTAAATAATAAAAATGAACCTGTGATTTCTATGTACGTACATATATATGTTTGCCTGTGAAATATCACGTCCTGATTTTCTTGGACACTACTGCATCTTCTTTCCCGCATTTAAAAATTGTAACATTTTGTTTTGCTAAGTAGCTACCAAGTATTTGTTTGAGAACAAGCAGGACTTGCTCTCTGTTTATCAGACCGGGACAATCAAGGGAAATGGGTGCTTCATGCAATTTGAAATCTTTGCAGTCCAGAGAAAACAGAGTAGGGATGAACATTTTGGAAGCTTCTGTGTTCCTCAAAGAGAATAGTGGCCACACTTACTGTGCAATTCACGATAAAGTCATTAATTATCAAAAAATAATTAAGTAATCTATATGTGTCTCTGCTGTGCCAGTAGCATTATCTGCGCTTCTGAGAGAAAGACCTCCAATTTAAAAATTAGTAGGTTTGGGTGAGGGAAGTGGATACTTCATCTCACAGGCTGCTTTTTGCTACTATGAAAGAAGAGTCACTTTTTAAAAACATTTTCTATGGTATGAACTTGTTCACACAGGTAGAGCAATTCTTCATAACCAAATAACTTCCTGAGAAAGTCAGCTTGTAACAAGTTTTAAGATGAAACTGTGACAAACCCATCCTTCTTTCTTGGAAGCATGTTTTGTAGTATTGCAAAAATCACTAATCACAAAATTCACTGGTATGGCTTGCCTATGCAGAGAAGCAATACATTTGGCTTAATAAACAGGCTAGTCTGCATTTATTGTTACTCTGCCTAGATGAAGCAGAACAAATAATCTGCACTGTACAGGTAAGAGAGACACAGAAATTGTCCTGGAGCAAAAGCTTTACATCCATAACAGGATCCCTCTTCCTTCTGGGTGAAGGTCTGCTGTATCCCAGTTGGATTTGATTCTGTCTACATTCGGCACTGAATAACAAAAGATTGCAAATATACAGATCTTTAAATGAAATGCTTTTTTCCCTCGCCAGTTTCCTCGCCTTTTGCAGTCCCACCATTATTTTCAATGCTATTGGGGTTTTTACATATTTAAAAGGCACAGAAAATTTTTGTGTGGAAATTTCTTTCCACAGACTGATGTTTCAGATTTAGTGACTGCATAGAGTTGGAAAATTATAAACGTGTTTATTTTGGCCGTGTTTGCAAATGCAGTACATACAGTGGGATAATCATGGGATACTAAAGTCATTCCTCCACCAACAAAATGTCTTGTGGTATGGGCTAAAGGAGTGTTGTGATTTACGGGAAATGCAGCTTGCACATGAAGAGAGCACATTAAAAAATCTGCCACAGCAGAAGCCTGACACCCTGCAGGGAGCCTCACCTCATGGCCACACCTACACTGAGCTATGAGAGCTCTGGTGTGCAATGACTAATTAAAAAACAAACCCCAACTTGACTGGGATACAGTGCATGCATCATGTGATGAATTGGCATCACAAATGGTAATTAAAAAAGAGAACTGCTGAGCCACTGGATGTGTTCGTACTGTATGGCTGACATACAGGTAGGTAGCAGCTGATGGCCTTGCTCATCAAAGTGAGACAAGGCCTGGTGTCCAATGTGGGGTTTGAGGCTCGTCGTATTTGTAGTCCAAGAAGGGAATGAGAGGCACAAACCACTCTAAATAATTTGAAATATCCCCCAGCTGCCTGATAAATATATTTCATGTGCCAGCCATGGTAACCGAGAAACAGGGGGAAGTGGCTCTGGGGAAGGTAGACTGTAGCCATTTTAGCCAGCTTTCATGAGCTATCAGCAAAGTGTTAACTTTTCTCTCCATCTTTTGCATAACCATGACTAGGCACATTACTGTTCATTTTCAGCCACTTGCTGACAATTTAAATTAAAAATCTAGAGTAAGTGTTGGTTTTGGGGGTTGTTTGCTTGTTTGTTTTTAAATGAAACCAGATTTTTATTAGACTAAGAAATAAATTCAGGAAAAAAAGCAAACAAACAAGAAAAAGAAACCAGACAAGATTTCTGTCCTACTAACCATTCTTCATGTCTGAAACAAAAGTAGCAAATTTCAAACCAACTTTAGATTGGCAAAACGGTTGCTCTGAGTTTAACTTTATTATTTTTACTATTTTCAGTGATAGTGTAGGTGTATGCCAGCTTGTGAAGTGATGGATGAGTTATGGGAAGGTAAAAAACAAGGTGCTGTCCTTTACCTGCTGTGAAGGAAGAGAAAACAAAGACACAGACAACCTACAGTGAGCAAGGAACAACAGTCCCAGCAAATTTAGGCAGCAGCCCAATCTCCGCACTGAACTGGGAGGGGACTCCCATCCTTGTGAGCTTTGTTGGACTTAACAACCTAAACACTAGATAGGTTCAGACTCATTATTTTCTGTATCATTATAAAAGCCACCATCATGGGACTAAAATACTAGAAGGAAACACAGACACCACTTGGTTGTGTACAGAAACATGAAACCGTCTTGGCACATGAGCTTCTGCGGTCAAATTATAGCCAGGTGATTTATACCAGGCAGTACATAAATAAGTATAAAAATAGGTAAAATATGCCTCTGGGCAAAAAACTTGACCACCTTGATCTGTAGTCTTGAAATCAGAGAAAAGAGTGTGGCACAGCCTCTCTGGGTGCCTTTACCTGGTCGGTGCTCCCCTGTGAGCCGTGCTCCAACAAGGTGGCCTGTCCTCGCACTGGGATTAGGAAGGTGGCAGGAGGTGTGTGAAAGCATGCTCTCACAGCGGCTGAAGCAGCTGACTGCAGAACGGCCTGTTCCCAAAAAAGGAATTAAGTACTTAATTAGGGCTTAGGTAGGCCTTAGTTGACTAAGTGAAAAACTATTTTGCAGAAAATCCCTGCCCAGATTCTGTTTTGTGCTGGAAGTACTCAACATGTACAGGTGTCTCCATTTCTGATGCTCATTTTGTTGGATGCCCAAGAGCTCTGCATTTGGGCATGCCACTAAGTACCTTTTAAGACACCAAATGGATTAGTTTATCTGGTGTCTAAGCAAGAAGAGGCAAAGACGAGGGATTCCTTGGCTTGTTTCCAACCTTCTCCCAATGTAACCCCTTCTCTACCTCCCCACATCCCTCAGGCATAGCAAGGCTCCCTGAACTATGTGGCTGCTGCCACTTGTATTGCCAAATCTGCCCATTGAGGAGGTGGAGGTGAGACTCCACCCTGTGTCTGAAGAGTTTTGTTCCCACATTTCCACCCTTGCAGGTGCTTTCACTTATAAGGAACTGGAAAGATGGAGAGGGGGGACTGACTCTGCGCTTCCTAATGAAGCTGCATCACTGTATGGAGAAGGATTTATAAGGCCAGAAAGCAAGAAGGCATCAACATTATGGGCAAGCTGTTAGGGTGCTCAGCCAGCCATGGAGAGTACGAGCTTCACTCATTGCACAAATTGCTGACTTCTTTACACTCTGGCTTCCTGAAGCAAAAGACACCAAAACTGTCTTAACATGGGTGCAGAAATATTCCAAAATGTATTTTCTTGGCTTTGACTTTGGAAATGACTGTTTTGTTTCAACTGACACATTAAGTAAATGAATGAATAAAAAAGTGTGTTTGCTTGAGACCAGTCTTGAGGAAAACCTCAGCCCAAAGGGTTGAAACCTTGAAAACTTTGAAACCATTGAAAGCAGTCATATAATGGAGAGGTCAGGAATAGGTGCTGTGAACCTATGGTAAGATACTTGCAGAACATAAAACAGAGTGCAGTCTTTGAGAAACAGCTCTATAACTCTACTACTGTTTTCTACTGCCACAGACACGTGCTTCTCTGGTGGTGTTGCAAGCATAACTAGTTTAGAACTTTTGATTCACAGAGTGTGGTAAAGAGTGGAGGAAAGGGATACTAAGCAAAATGGGGGGAAAGAGGATAACAAGAAATACCACTGTGGAAAAGAGAAATACCTCAGGGAGAACAAAGGACAGAATACAGGTACTGAAAACCTCCAAAGGCATTCTAGAAGGGAAGAGTGAAGAAATAATGGCAGTGACCGCAAAACAGGATAACAGTAGACATTAAGCTCTCTGAAGGTCTAGTACTGGCCTTAGGATTGACAGCTAATATTGTTCGGGATGGGACATCACTCCTGTCCTCCTTTTGCTCATTTCCTTCTCTGTGGTGTTGCCTGTGCCAGAGGCCTTCTAGGAGGGGTCACTAATGTTCTTACAACAGGTCAAAGATGTAAATGAAAGTGGAAACACAGGGTATAAGCTTGATAAGCACAACAAAACCATCCCTTTCAGCCTTGCAGAGTAGTTCTGGCACCCAGCTCCCCAGAAACAGAAAGGGCAGGCTCTCCAGAGTCTGTTTAGACTTGCCCGTGTAGAAAGAGCCAGGTGAAGTTTGCACAGCAAGAACGAGGAGAGGGTTAGTGGGTAGGAAAAGCATCACTGCAGAGGCAGGTTTTAAATGCTTAACTGTGCTAATGAAGTGTTTGAAAGTGAAAAGAGTTTGAAGCAACAGTACACCAGCAAGGGAGACATTCTAAAGTATTGAATGTTGCACTGCTGAAGGAAAGCCATTTGTAAAAAATAGAAGAGCAGGACAGGTTTCTAGGGAACCTTTCTCTCTTTTCCAGCAGCATTGTTATAAACGGTATTACTGAACACAAAAAGGAGAGTTTCAGAAACTGATCAGCTTACTGCTTTCTGAAAGAAGACTTCGGTGTAGGTGAAGGTTCCTGGACTGAAAGCTCTGCATGGCCAGGTCCCCTGTTCATCTGCAGAGGGCAGGGCAGAGGCTGGAGGGCACGTTTTTGGAAGGGCAGATGACCCACTTGCAGTGTGTTAGCTATTCAGATGGTAGCGGTATATTCTTTTTCGCCATTTGGAGTTCTGATCCAGAGACCTGTGTAATCACTGGGAGCTTCTCCATTAACCTCAAAGCTTTGAGTCATCTTTTGTCTTCTCTCTGCATGTGTGTTTGTTTTTCTATTTGCATGCATCAATATAGTTTCCAAGGCTCATCTATGTAAATCAATAGTTACTGCAAAGCCTTACATCCCCCCCCCCCTTGGAAAGAACAAGATTCCTGTACAAATTTCCCTCAGAAACAATGCACCATGAGACTTCCAGCTTTAATTCATCTTTCATGGCCAGATGTCAGGCAGGCAGCCTAGGAGAGACAAAGATGGATTTAGGTTTTCACTTTCTTCATTCTGGCTCTAAATGGTTGCCCTGGCCCTGGCCTGAGTGATGAAAAACGTGCCACCAACTCCCACACTGCCCTGCTTTCTCCCACCTCTGGCCCAGTCAGTTCTGCAGCCCCCAAGCACTACCCTGCCCACAGGCTCAGCTGTGCTTCTGCTGTCACCTGCTCCTGGGTGCCCAAGCATGGGTAGACCCAGGGCTTCCCTGCACTGATGGGCAGCTCTAGGGAGGGATAAAGAGCTAAAGGCACAGTTTGGGAACTGATTTTGACTGGAGGGGGTATTTACATTTCTCTTGGCCCAGTCCTTCTGTGAAAGAAAATAAAAGGTATAAATTTAGTTTTCAAAGGCAGCATCTTTCACAATATGACTGCCAGCCTGCCTATCACCACTCTCATTGCTGATCAGTCCTAGCACTGAAGGACTCTTTTCTGATGTCTGGAGTAGCAGTGTCCAGCTGTATCACCGCACACTGCAGCTGGTGGCAGAAGTGAAGATTCCTTTTGCAACCACTGCTTCCCTCCCTCTACCTCAGCTCTCTCCTTTTGTATTCCGCAACTCAGCTACAGAGGAGGATTTTGCTGGTTGACAATCACACAGCGTAACCTGGTGCATAGCCCAAAGGGAGGAGGGTGTTCATGCTAGACAGAGCACTGAGAATTCAAGAGAGACTTTTATAACCTACTGAACCACACGAGATCTAGGAAAGATCTAAAAATTATGTAGTTCTTTTCAATTTTTCTTGTCTCCCCCCTGTTTTTTTTTTTTTTTTTTTTTAATGCCAAGCCTGCTAATGGTTTGTGCTGGTTGGAAATACAGTTCAAGTTTTGCCCCTGTATCAGAGTGGCAGTGAAGCGTGCATGAGGGTTTGCTCAAGTGGCAAAGCATATCTGATTTGAGAAAAAGCAAACAGCTGAGGCCATTTGAACAAGTCATGCTCCTGTACACTTTTAATCAGTTGTGTCTGCCAGAAGAGTTCTTGCACAAGCAAATCTGGCTTCATGTAACAGGAACATTTTTGCGTGTATGCAAGCTGGCTTCAACTTCTTGATAATGTGGTCTCTGGAAGCAGTGTTAATGTGCTTGTTATATCCCTGGCTGCTGGAATTACCTTAATATCAAGGTATTCATGGTTGGTGGCATGGTATGTAGCTCTACGTTTTATTGACTATGTCTGCAGTAAACTTCCTTACCAGCATGTGCTCTGACGGGGAGTCTCCTTTGGCTGTTCCAAAGGGCTGGTGAGGAAAGGAGGTAATTCATAAGACTTTAGAGTGCTAGACAAGTCTGAGATTATTTCATTTTCTTTCTCTTTAAGTATCTCTTTCCTTCAGTTCCCTTTTATTTGCAGCTACAGTTTGAGTAGGGTTTTTTTTTATAACAATAAAAAATACTTTATCAGTGTATAAAATCAGTTAGCTAATGGAAAGTAGTTTTTAATTTAAAAATGTATACTGTTATTGTTATTCAGGCCTGTTTGCTTATATTAACTTACTGTAATAGAGATACTTTCTGATTTAGGGGAAAAGATCAGAAACCAAACAAACCAAAATGTTTTGTTTCAGTTGCTGGGGATGGTTGTCAGGGGGCAGAGTACCTAAGGTACCTATATAAGGTATAAGATGGGATATAGTAATGCAGGTATTATAACATGGGGTTTATACATATGGATACCTATGAATCATTTATTGTAGTATATTGTCTCATTACTTCACTCAGGAAGCAGTGGGGAAGGGGAGAGCAGAGGAGATTGCTCCTCTGAAGCCCAGTTTGTTCCACTGTTGGTTTCATCAGAGTTTCTTTCCCCAGATGATTACTACTGGATGCTGCCAGTGATAAGGGAGGGAAGCAGAGGCAGTGCTGCTCCAAGGCAGCGTGACAGATCCTCGCTTCCTGCGTTAGTATTTTTGCAGGGAAAGGAAACCAAGATGAGTTTCCCTGGAGAGGAAGAGAGCACTAGAGGAATTCAGGATCACACAGGAAAAAATGATGTAAGAGAAAAAAATAGGAAGCAAATCAACACAAAAAATACCCTGCCACCAAAAAAAGCACCAGAAGTTGGCTGGGATCCATTTCAGGAAATCACTGTAAACCTGAGCAGCTTTGTCATATACAGACATACAAATCAAGGGAGGACAGAAAAGATGACAGGGTGGTCTTATACAGCCTCTTTCTTCTATGGTGGACTCCAAAACTAACAGCTCTGCCATGATGACCCCACATGCGGTGATCAACTTCACACACAGGGACAGTAGAGAGACACAGTGAGAAATTACTTTGGTTGTGAGTTGAAACACAAACATTGCCTAGGGCTTCAGCAAAGCTTTACTTCTCAGGTTAAGCCTGAAATGACAAATTTTGCAGCCATGCCTCTGTTGGCATAGCCCAGGGAGGACATTGTGCCTTGCAACTACCTTCTTACATTTTGTCTCGAAGGGGAAAGTCTGCTGCATTTTGGTATGGCGGTGATGTTAGGTGTCCTCCACCAGTTCTGGAAATGTGGCAGGCTGCAGTCTTGAGATTTTCTTTGTTCAGGGCTCCCGGACAGGGAACAATCTATTTCAGGGCAGAGCAGAGACAGGGCAAGAACTCTTACCAAGTCCTTGTGTGGGTTGCAACAGTGGACCCAGTTGGTGCTGCAGATGCATATGGTGCGGTGTGTGCATACCAAGACTGGCATATGAAGGAAATATCAATGTCAAAATGCATGTGGAACAGAACTACTCTGCACAGCATGCCCAGTGCATCCCAAGCATACCGGATTGATTACATGCATGCCAATCACTTGTGCAGAAGCCAGTGTTTCTTGGGCATAGTACAGCCACGGTGAGTGTGGTGTGCTGAGCATCCACGTGGCCCTCACCTTTGCCCATCCCTGACCAGGTAAATCTGCTGTTCACTGAGCCCACAAGCCTTGTCCCTGCCCCACCAGCTCAAACCCACCAGCTGGAGCACTGAGGACAGAAGGTGGAGCCTTGGCCATCTCCATCCTTGTGGTCTCTAAAGGAGGAGGAGCTGGCAGCCCTGGGGAGCTGCTCCCCGGAGCAGGCGTCCAGGTAGGCTGAGAAAGGGGATGGGCTGGGGATGTGCCACTTGTGCTGGGTTGGAAAGGAGAGCTATCTCCTGGCCTAGTGATTTATAGCAGGGAAATTTGTTCTGACAATGTAATATTTGTGCCTGGAAGTAATGGCTAAGGGAAAGTGTGCTTGAGAGGAAGAGGTGTGCTTATTTTGGGATAGATTTTTACACATATTTTATATCCATAACTTATCCAGGGTGAGGCTTGGTGTGGGGGATGGAGCCTCTTCAACTGAACGGTATGCATTTTCCCAAAAGATTTCCCAATAGAGGTTGCACGTATTTACCGCACGCTGACAGTAGCACTTGATTTTGAGTTTGCCTAAAGAGCTGTTGCATGTGTGCTCCTTC
The DNA here is from genome assembly GCA_013400055.1 of Nycticryphes semicollaris. Classification (NCBI taxonomy): domain Eukaryota; kingdom Metazoa; phylum Chordata; class Aves; order Charadriiformes; family Rostratulidae; genus Nycticryphes; species Nycticryphes semicollaris. The sequence goes on from VXBJ01005132.1 coordinate 1,419,842, forward strand.
CCACTCCTAACCCTCCCCCCCATTTCCTCCCGTTGTTCTTTTTCAGATCACTTGAAGGTTTTTTCCTGTTTATTATCCGGACATGCTGCGCACTGTGTGTTGATTTGACTGTCACATAAGGAATCTCCTACTGGGATCACTGATGCATTCCTTTCTTATATATGTATGTGTGTGTATATATATACATATCTGACAATGGCTCCTAGGCTATGGAAGAGAAATATAGGTGATTAAACCAAAACTGGAATGAACCACAGGTGTTAATGGAAGTTAAGTTTAATTACCCTTTCCCAGAAAACCTGCAACAGTGTGATGGGTATAGTCATAGTCATAAACAAAAATTCTCCTTAATTGACATAACAGGAAAGGTACTTCAGTAAGCAGTTATGCTGATGTCCTGGACTGGCACATGTGTGTACCACAAATATATCTTGTACTTCCTGCAAAATTCTTTTAAGTAGCTTTAAGGAAGACATTCTTTTTTTTTTTTTTGGTGGTTCACAAAAACGAATCACTTAAGGCTCTTTTTGAGGAAAACAATGGAACAAAACAATGCTTTTTGTACAACCTGCCAAAGCACAAAGGATGCATGAGATGTTTTTTTTCTTTGTTGTTTTTGTCAGCAGGAAATTTTGTTGTTGGAAACGACTATAACATGCACTGTCCTCGCTCTATGTAATCACTCTCTGGTCCTGCAAGCCGGGTCTTGTTACTTGCCTCATCAAACTGGCAGAGGCACAGTTCTGCTTCTCTCTGTGGGCTTTGTTCAGTGCTGAGTGTCCGCACACTTACTCTCCATCCGGACTGATGCACAGTAAACAAACTTCAGGAGTCGTGTGGTCCAATGATTGCTGGGTTCGCGCAGGTCAGGGCCCATGGACAGAATGCTGACTTTGTGAAATGCCTCCTTTTTTTTTTTCCTTAAATGGCTTAAAATCTGAGTGCTGTACAGTGCAAACAGCTTCGAAGCATTTTCAGGTGTAAATATTCCTTTCCAAAACTTGACTTTGATGTGTTCGAGTCTGCTTTGTTTCCCTCTAGATTAGTTGTAGGTTTGCAACAGAGCCAGATCCGATTGAGTAAATCACTTGTGGAAGTTAATTGTTCACAGTGAAAGCTGGTCTGGCTCATTTTGCCTCTGTCGCAGGAAGAGACAGAGGTGGTGTGCTGGATCTGCGTTCTAAACCAAGCACTGACGCGACTTTAATTTTGATCAGATGTCTCTCTTCAGGGCATTAAAGAAAACCTGCTCAGTAATCAAAAAGCGCCTCTTCTCTAGAGAAACGTAAGAAAAAAAATTTAATGCATTTTACAGAAATAAAGTACTAATATAAAGTTTCAGCTTGGTCAAATTTCTTTTGCAGGCTATCATAAAAGAAACCTAATTCTCCATATTTGGCAGTCACGCGAATCAAAGAATGATTTTTTTTTTTCCCTGGAAAAAAGAATATAAAATTATTTGTAACGTCAGATATTGTATGATGGTAACTTTATATTCCAACTGTTTTTATTCACTGCTGCTCTGTTTAGATTATGTTTGTGCCTTCTCTCCATCAACATTTTCAAATGCTTTTCAGAATCAGTTATGTGCTTTGATTTCATTAAGTAACAGTCTTCTTTTATTCTCTCCTTAGGACTGAAGCAGTGAGAATGGAAACCACAAAGATTAATATGTCTCGCATACCGCTGGTTAATGGAGGCATCGACACTGCCATGCTCAAGGCACACAAACCCCGTGTGATGTCCAAAAGTGGTCACAGCAATGTGCGGATAGATAAAGTTGATGGCATTTACCTACTCTACCTTCAAGATTTGTGGACTACAGTCATAGACATGAAGTGGAGGTACAAACTCACCTTATTTGCTGCTACTTTTGTTATGACCTGGTTCCTCTTTGGAGTTATCTACTATGCCATTGCATTCCTTCATGGTGACTTAGAAATAAACAAGTTCGCACCAAAGCGCGAGCCATGTGTCAAAAACGTAGACTCTCTGACTGGGGCATTCCTCTTCTCCCTGGAGTCACAGACGACCATTGGCTATGGATTTCGTTTCATTACAGAGGAGTGTCCTCATGCCATTTTCTTACTTGTGGCACAACTGGTCATCACCACCTTGATCGAAATCTTCATCACAGGTACCTTCCTGGCCAAAATTGCAAGACCTAAGAAAAGGGCAGAGACTATTAAATTCAGCCACTGTGCTGTCATTACTAAACACAATGGAGAACTTTGCCTGGTGATCAGAGTAGCAAATATGAGGAAAAGCCTTCTGATACAGTGTCAGCTGTCTGGGAAGCTTCTTCAGACATATGAAACCAAGGAAGGGGAGCGGATCCTGCTGAATCAAGCCAGTGTCAAGTTCAATGTTGACTCCTCTTCAGAGAGTCCATTTCTCATTTTGCCTTTAACCTTCTATCATATTTTGGATGAAAGCAGCCCTTTGAGAGATCTCACACCTCAAAATATTAAGGAGAAGGACTTCGAGCTTGTGGTGCTTCTGAACGCCACAGTGGAGTCCACCAGTGCTGTCTGCCAAAGCAGGACTTCCTACATCCCTGAGGAGATCCACTGGGGCTATGAGTTCATGCCTGTGGTTTCTCTTTCTCCAAATGGAAAGTACGTTGCGGATTTCAGTCAGTTTGAGAAGATTAGGAGAAGCACAGATTCTACTTTTTATAGTATGGACTCTGAAAAACAAAAATTAGAGGAGAAATACAGGCAAGAGGATCAAAGAGAGAGGGAACTGAGAACGATGTTGTTACAGCAGAGCAATGTTTGAATAGACAAACTGTTTTGATTAATCCTTTTTGCAAACTGAAAAAGCATACTCTCTGTGCTGTATGTCTGCTGTTAAACCAGCAGCGAAGTTCTTTTCAGCAAATAGCTTTGGTGTAGAGTAAAACTGTCCCTTCATTTGGCCGAATTGTTAATCAAGCATTTTGTAATTAGGCAGGATTTCTTTGCTCATGATCTTGACTTAGCAAAGTTGGATTTGTATTAAGTTTTTGCCTTATACCACCACTAAAAACAGACACATCACTTTCCGTTTGGAAAGTGAAACTGGATGCACTACGCTGATTCCTTCAAGTATTTATTGACATGGTTTTATTGTGAACATGCATTCACAGAGACAGCACTGCTAGAAGAAAATATGCTCCTTTAAAAGATGTATATTAAAAATGTGTATTCTCGTACCATGTATTTCCTTTGCGGGGATTCCTGGCACTGAAAGTAAGTTGACTGGAGAGAAAAATGGCTGGATGTGGAGAAAGCCTGCAGGGAAGTGGTAAAATCCTTGCTAAATCTTGAAGGAGGGTGACAGAGTAGTCATGCTGGGTGGTGAGGAAGGGAGCTTGCTCTCTCTCTGCTATTCAGAGCTTGTTTTGTGATCACTCACTTTTTAAACCTTTTTAATAACTGATTTATATATAATAGCAAAAAGGGGAGATGAGGGCAAGCTACACAGAATCATAATAGTAATCAACTAAGATTAAAGCTGGCTTTGAGACATGTTTTTTATCCAATGTAAATAGTTTGTAATAGCAGCATAACAATACATTTCTACAAATTGCTTGTTTTGCTATGGACCATATTTAATTTTGGTTAAAAGAAAGCTGTATAATGTCTGTAGACAATATTTACTTTTTCTGGCAACCATAAAGGACAAGCATTCCTTTCACCGATTTCATTTTTTGTCTTTTAAAACCATTCCATTAATAAAAGAATTTAATTTGAGCAGATCCTGATCTCTTTGTGTCACGGGGAGAGGGTGTGGTACCTCAGAGATGTTGAAAGAGATGAGTGCTTGGCATAGGCAATGGTATCCAGCACACAACCTGGGGACTCAGCAGATTGCTAAAGTGGTCATATTATGGGTAGTGAACCAGGTAGCAGCAATGTCCACATAGTATGCCTGTTATATATAGGTCAGCTTGTAATTGGGCTCAGAAATTATTTCTGACTTATATCACTTTGGCAGCTTTCTGAGTTCTAGAGATTTTGCTCCTCTAAAGCTTTGTCAAGGAAAAGCTCTGTTAAGGTCAAGTTTTGGGTCTGTGGGGCAGATCTTGACATGAGAGCCACCAGGGCTTCCTGTAGTGATGACAAGACTTCAGGCACCTTTAACTAACTGTTACTGTGTTTAGCTTCCCAGCACCATGTGGCCCAGTGGAATGCAGTTCTGCAGTCTGCCATAAAATATTCTATACAATAAATCAACCTACCTTGGTGCCTAGGCATGCAGCAGGTTGAGCACAGAGATGCCCATGGCATGAACAATGAATGTCAAGAAGAAGGGACTGCACACTGTGGGGGGTTGGAACGTAAGGCCATGCATGAGAGGCTTAAAACTGCTCTTTTATGTAAATGGTTAGCTCTCCTGTGTGAGAAATCAAAGATCCAAGTACCTGTTTGAATAGAGAGACTTAATTTCATCCAAGAAGGTTCCCTACCTACTACAAGGTTTCTCATACCATTGTAATTGCAGGGATCACCTATCATTTTTTGAAAGAACTTCCAGGTTGTACTATGCTGTGTTGTCACAGAGGTTTTCATTTGCAGCCACGTGGAAAGGATGTTAATGTTCAAATTACTGATTGTTAACTTGCAGTTTTCCCTCATTTTCTCTGCTTGCTTGTTTCATTGCAAGGAAGCATGTGTGCTCCATGAATTTTTGCACTCACTTTGTAGACCTGACTTCCATTTCCTACAACTCAAAGAACACTGCTTTGGGGTGCTGAGGCGAAAGTGCCAGGTGTCTTAATCCTTCTTCTGTCAAGCCTTAGCCTCCATGTGTTGATAATCAAACATACACTCCAATTCTTTCTTATCTGGGTAAGGACTCTGACCAGTCCTAAAGACATTGTCTCAGCTGTGTATTGACTGTAAACCAGTTTCATCAACTACAAGTGAGCTAATTCTTTTCCAGAAATACTTGACAATGAACTGAACGCCTTCCTCCCATTTCCCTCCCATCCCTGGAAATAAAAAGAGACGTGTAAATTTGTATCTTTCAGGTGAGCGCTCCATCCATTTCAATAAACTTGCTTGTTACTGCACTTTCTTGCTTGTGTCTTAAGAAATCCTAGTGTGTTGAGCCCTGTAGGGGGCACATGTGCTAAGTCCCAGTGGGTTTAGGTATTTCTTGAATGTCAGATCTAGGAAGACCTGTGAGCACACGGCTGCGGCAATGTGCTTGTGTGGGGACTTTTGTGGCACCCATTTAGGAGCCCGGGCTGCTCCAGGCTTTGACAGCTGCTGAGGAGTATTTTTTTTAGGATCTTCATTTTGAGAGCTAAGAAAGCACATAGGGACTTAAGTCTGTGTGTACACCAAATCCCAGAGTTCAGTCACTATGTTCACTAGGCCATTCCAGTCGTTAAGTTTCCCTGAAGGGAAAACTTCATAAGCAAAAGCCTTGGAAAGAAAAAATACATCACAGAAATTATTTTCTCTGAAATTTCAGTCTTACAATGAAGGGAAGGGAAGGGAAGGGAAAGAAACTAGAAATCTTTGGCAAAGTCAAAGCAAACCTTCATCAGATAGTAAGAAGCTGTACAGTAGTATTATATACACTCTTTAGTATTATATATAACGCACTGCTATGCATTTCTTCCAGATTCAGAACTCAGTCTTACTCTGCAACAAGCTGGACTTTTTCTTCCTGCTTTCATACAAACTTAACTTCCATTGCTCTCTCTGCAAGTTAAGAAAAGCAGAAGTGGCCTCGGTACAGGGTACAGCATGTTTAGCTGCAGAATAGTGAACTGCAGTGGAAAAATGTCATGGCATGTGCATCTGATATGAATCACCAGCAAACCACAACCTCTCAGTCCTTGTGGTCAGATCTTCTGGTTGTGTAAACACAGCTATGGTGATTTACCTCAGCTGAGGACTGAAAGGATGGAGAACCAGAAAGCAAAAGTTCCATGATCATCCCAAAGCTGCCTTACTTAGGAGTAACGACTGGCCTGACCACATGGTGACTGAGGGGGTGAGAGTCTTCTTGTCTGCCAACTGCTTGTCCTGAGGGTGTTGGGACAGAGCGTCCACAGCTCCAGCAGGTCATGTCCCTACACAGCCCACAGTACCCCCTTCTCGCTCCCCTCCCTGCCCCACACAAGGAAGATACCACTTTGGGAAAAACTGAGTTGGATAATTATACTAGTCTCTAAAATGTACTGACTCTATGAACAAATTTAAATTCAATCTGAATTTAAAATTTCAGGGACTAAAGAATGCAGTCGAGCCCCATGTTCCTGTGTGTACTAGGTGCATGAGTACACCTGTCAAGTCAATCATCCATTCCAGTCACTAGATCATTCACAAGAAAATAGTCACAGTAAATTTAAATCTATTTTTTTAAATTTACTGAGGAATATGTCATATTTATCTTTCTTTTCTTCATGATTTATCAGTGAACAGAACATTTTTAGAGTTGCTTTAAGTATTTGGACTTGTACAGCACATAGCTGAATAGGAACTTATGGACTGTTTTTGAACTATTTGTTTTGGCTTCGACTTCAATGTCCTTTTTTTCCCCTTTTTTTAAATATTTTTCTGTGGTGGAGGTAGGTGATTGAAGTAGCACAATTTCACTTCTGTTGCTTCCTTGCAATGACTTAGGAAGGGAAGAAATAAACCCTCAGAGACTGCAGGCTGACTATGCCAGAGTCAGTTCCACCATCCTTCACAAATGTTTCACTTCATCTTCCAAACTGATGACAATGTTTGTGGAAAGCCAAGAATTTGACAGGAGAGCATAGTGGTATCCACAAATACGTGGTTCTCTAATTTTCTGAATAAAGGTAGGAGAGCAAATAGCCACTAAGTTTAAAAGACACTGGGCAGGGGGGAAAGGATGCAGAAAGGAAAACAGAGAGAGAAAAAAACCCACTCACGCACACTGACACTCACCCATATGACTGAACATTTACCACTTCCATAGAATGCCAGGTTAAAAAAAAATACAACAAACTCTCTCAGTTTTGCTGAGATGACTCAAAGGACTGGGAAAAGTGAGTGCAAGTTCTGTATTTGAACAAATGTTCCTGAGGACTTCTGAATGTGTTTGCTCAGTGTTAGCCTGATGACAGCCTGATCTTGAAAGAGAACAGGTAAGACTCTGTGATGACTCTAGCAAATCTGTGATGAAGAGCAGATTAAAAAAGCATAGTGTACACTCTAGCTCTTGCTTGTTCATTGCTAATACACTGGCTGCAAAGCAGTCATGTCCTGCTCACCTTCTTCTTGTTGGCGTTACATGAATAAAGGAATGTTACCCTGACTTGCCTGCTCAGCTTTCAGCAGATACTCTCTGCAAATATTAGATTACCAGAACAGAGCCCTTTTAGTGCAATAGGTACTGTTTGAACATCCTGTATCTAAATGACTTGAAATAACTTTTGGAACATTTCCAGGATGTCATATATTCCCTGAGCAGAAACTGTTCAGAGCTGCCCTGTCCTGTGTTAGCACACAGTATGCACAGCAAAACAACATAATTCCACAAGTGGTACAACATAGATAATGGTTTTTGCATCTCCCCTTAACAATAAATTACACAATGGTCCCTGTGCACCTCACTATATTGCATGGCTGTTAAATTCATTCCTTCTTTTCTATTCCCTGAAAAAGTTTATCCAGACAAAATATGACATAGTGATTGGCATTAGTGGTACTAAGAAGAGGAAAGTGTTTAAAAACATAGGATTTATGACTCTGACAGTCACACTGCCATGAATCTTTCACAGGGGCAAAAACTTTACTGCTCTGCCTGCCCTTCTCTTTTGCCCAAAATCAGCATCCTCAGGGCTAACAGTGGAATTACCAAGGCTCCAGCTAAGATTCAAATATGTTACAGGCTCTGATGAAACCAAAACCGGGTCATGGAGGTAAGTTGGTGTTAAGATCCTGCACTGTGAGTGTAAGACATGTTATGTCCTGCTGACTTTTATGCAGAGCAGAAGTGCCCAATGGGGGCAGCGACACAAAGCTTTCTTCAGTTACTTTCACTGCTTTCTTTTGGGAACATGCCAGCCTCAAACTAAAATGCAGTGAGTCTGAGTTGCTATACATTTAAAAGAGCTGAGGTGCCTGAAGAAAAGACTTAGCAGAGGTCAGATGACTCCAGTACTCATTAATGGCTTTTGCAGTACCAATTGTTCACTTCCCATTGACCTATTTCAATGTCTTTTCCCTTCTACTTATATTAAGCATCCAATTGTCTACTGCTGGTTAGAATAATAATTTATTTATCTTTCCTTTGCAACAAAGATATACACTTGAATCATAAGCAGAGTAGGATTTCACTTAACAACTATGGTTAAACAACAATTTTCAAGTTAAGGAATTGTTATTCATTCTTTACCCAATGAAATTGGTAAAATGGTCTGTGAAATGTACCCTTTGCTGTGTTCCAAAATAAGAAACATCTCAAAATAAATACCAAAGTCCAAGATCTGGAATTAATTAGGTGATTCATACAAAATGGCCAATGTTGCTATTTACTGGAAAAAAATGGATTGTTATTTTCAGAATACAGTATCATAAATGCTATCCTAATGGTAGACAAAGCTTGGAAAGAACAGTCTACCATAGTAACCTATGGAAGAGGCTTGTTGTAAGTCAGGACAGTTTTTCATTATAAAACTACAGATGTAGAACTACTTTCCTGGGACAAACAAATGTTTAGGCAGTATTAATTTCCCAAAGTGTGTCCAACTAATCATTCATTTCAATCTCAGTGCAGTGCCATTAGGGGAAGATCTGAATGGAGGTTAAGCGTAATTCCCAATGAGATCCCAAGTTTCTTCCTCACTCCCTCTCTCCTCTGCTCTCTTCCATAATTTGGCTTTGAGAGGATCTGTTCTGTACACCAAGTGCCCTGAAATAGCAGTGAATAACAAATGACATCCCCACAAGTTCTGCATGAACATGAAGCACCTCTAGAAGCTGCAGACTTGGGTGCATATTAAGACAGCTTATGGCTGGCAAAAAATAGGGAAAACACTCCCTGAAAGGTAGGCAAGAAAAAAGAGGAATAGATGAGTATCTTCTCTAAGTGTGTACCACTTCAGAACTGATACTTGTTTTCCTCTTCAAAAAGGTTGCATGTAAATATAAGGTAAGTTGGTGGTGTTCTTTTTCTAGAAAATTGCCCTAAAACTGTATTTTGACTTATATCTAGGTGAATATGATAATTGACCTTTTCTCCTTCAATCAAATTTCATGAAAGCTAGAATAGACATACAAAACTTCTGTTTTGAAAGCCAGAAATGATTGAGTCTTCCAGCTGATATGTTGAAAATAGTTTGCTCACCTTGAAATGTCTACTAATGAAGCACTGATTGCTTTATCCTGGCAACTCCTTGCTTTAACCTGTCAAATCTTTAGTCCAGAGAGGAAATAGGCAAGATTAATTTATTCCTTGATAGAGTTCTGCCTTTCCCCAGTTCTACAGAAAAATGAGAGCTTGTCTGCCCATGGAGTTATTCCAGTTCAGTCATTCAACAACCCCAAGTAACAGCCCCAGTCCAGAATGATAGTAAATGTGGTTGCTGTGAGACTGGAATGTGGGTGTCTTTCTCTACATCAGCCTCACTGACTTTCATGACTGATTCCATCAGAAATAAAAAAGAAATCATTGCATTGCCACATGACTTACTCCATTTTACCACTCTCCTTCTTTAAATTTACAGCTTCGCGTATTCCAGATGCATTTATTTGCATGTGCAGACAAGCCCCAGACTGCAAGGAATGGCTCCAGTTTCGCTCATGGAAGTGGTCCTTCCCAGGAATTCTTTCTGGGTGTTAATGTCACCGAAATTCAGAGGCCAAATTCTTGGCTCCAAGGTTCTCCTTTCTGCAGCAGCCTGGCGTTGCAAAGAGGCCATAAAGCTGATCCAAGAAGCCAGCTGAACCTTTTCCCTGGCACAGAGAGAACCATCGTCAACACTAGGCTATTTCCACTGGAAAAATGAGCCTCATTTTGTTCAAGAAATGAATGTGCTGTAATGAAATTTTACAATCCCCATAATAAGCCCATTATCAAGATTTTGACAAAACATGAAAAAGCATTAAACTTCCAGTAGTTTCATGCTAACCCAGAAGAATTGTAGCCAGATCTAATTCTGTTTTGTGATGATCAGTTGGTGTCAGATACAGGTTTGTTTAAACATTATATTTTACAACCATGAATTTGGGTTTTTTTAGCTGGAATTTGAACTTAGACTTCATTGCTAATCCATGGTCAGTGATTTTACTGGCATTTCACAAGTTTTTCTGTGGACTTCCATGTTCTGAAAGTGTCTATTTTAAACCTGCAATCTAATATCACCATCCCATTACCAAGTATCCATCTCATACCTGAATGCAGCTGCTAAATAATAGTAATTCTACCTATTTTGCTTTTGCTGCTTTTCAGAGCAGAAGTTATTTCATGCTTTATTAAAGCAGTCAGCGTGATTTATGGTCATTCTTTTTCATAGCTGGGAAGCTGTGGCACAGAATAGAAAAACAGCAAGGGTAGCCCGGCATGTCAAAGCTGGAGGTGTCGATAACTGGAGACCTGAGTTTTATTTCAGTGAGGTCATAATTAGGTCATGTTAGGCATGTAAACATTTTTAATACATTTGATGCTACCTAAGAAGTGGAATGTGTCAGATTTTCCATCTCATCCTTTCCTCCTCATCCAGGAGATAGTTCAATTTCACACTTATGTGTGTCCATTGAGAAAACACTGCTGTTACTTACACAATTTTTGTTCTTCTCCTCAGTTCTCTTGATCAGTCCATACTGCTATTCCTGCCTGTTAGGACAGCCTCTCTGGTTATTTTTCTGTATGTATGCTCAGTCTCCCTCTCTTCTTGGCTTTCTTCTCACACGAGATAAACAAGTCAAAAAGCATTTACTTCCTCAGTGTGTCAACAGGAAAGGTAGATTGCTGCTCCCAAGACCTATGGCTCAATCTGCAGACCCAGGATGGACAGGACACAGGTCTTACTGAGAGCCATCCAGGTGATGCATATTGAACCTTTCCAGAGGTGCCATCTGAGGCACCCCACCAAGCCATTGGGAAGCAGAGCCTATAAAGAGCTTTGTGTTTCATTGGACATTCTCTGCATTTCTTTACTTACGTAACTACTGGAGTCACTGTGTTGCTCACCTATGCCTTCTTTACCCAGTTGGACAGTATTTGACAAGAGCAAGCTCTACAACTTAATGGCCTCTTTGCAACTTTATGGCCTCTTTGCAACTTAATGCTAGCTGGTGGTTAAAACGCATGATCTTGCTTGCTCTCCCTTGTCCTTCTCCTACCTAACTTCTGCTAGCGAGCTTTCTTGGGAAAATTACGTTCACAGCTAGGTTTAGAGAAAAGACAGCTGGTGCAGGGCAAGAATATGCTAGGTTATAACCATGTATTTTCCGATGAAGCTTCATCTAAAATAGCTTCAATTTTCAGGCAGTTACTGAGAGATTTGAGGGGGTGATGGAATAACATGCTAGAAAGAATTAAACGGCAAACAAACCGAGGGGGTGGTCACTAAATGGAAATATTCTAAATGTGAAAAGACCGGCTACAAATGCAAAGTTGAGTGACAGAAATAGAGTATTTGCTGCCAGGGATACATTTCCAGTCTCACTCCCAGGTCAGTACGTGTCACAATACCAATTGTGTATGTACATGGTGATCTGCAGTATAACTAATTCAATTTCTGGCAAAACACAGGACACACCAGACATGATCCAAAGTCCATTGAATTCAAGATTCCTTTCCATTTACTTCAAAAGAGTCTGGATCCGTGCTTCAGGGATGGTGAGCCAGGCTCACTGCTGGAACAAATGATGACAACTCCATGGAAGCCAATGTAATTCTGTTTGCTTGTGCCAACAGTGAATCTGGCCTATAAACTTAGTTCTGAAGTGATCAGAGGCTGCATAATTCATTCAGTGGTTCAGAAGTTAATTAAATTTTCATGGCCATCAGCATATCAGCCATGTTATGTACCCAATTATATTTTGACTATATGAAATAGTTATTTTCCACAATCATTTATTTAAATGCTCCCTCTTTGTTGTTGTTGTTGCTGAAGCAGTCACAGTTTGCTCATTCTTCTTATCTAAAATGCCACTTAATCTTCGAAGCCTTCCTTTTCATACAGTAGCAATGTAATAAAATTTATTGTATGATTATGAGTCTGGTTTTCATTTACTAGAGTGTTGATAGAGGAAAAATGAAATCACATGACTTCTGAAAGAGCAGAGCAGAAATAACTCTGGATATTACTAGGTCTAGTAAATGTAGCAAGACTGGCCATTTTCAGTTCAGGCATTTGAATTCAGAGGAGACCTTCAAAGCATTGCATTTTTGTTTTCTCATTACTAGAGGATCTTCACAAGAAATCCCTTGCTTAGTGATTCATGCAAGCAAGTCATGTAGACAACATTTATGATCGCAAGACCACAGAGACAAAAATAATATATAGGAGAGCATTATGGAGGAGGGCTTGGCATTTCTTCCCCTTTTTGTTGTTTTATTTAAGTCCATAGACTGATTGCTTGGGTTTTTGGATTTGTTCCTATTAGCAACCTAACAAATGACCATCACCTGTGCATTGCGGCAAATGAAAAGCTCCACAGATTTTCATCCCTTTTTGGCCAGATGAATGAATAGCCTTAATCCAGATAACAGATGTCAAGTGGGGTATAGCTTTTTATGATCACATAAAACATACAAGAAAAAAATAATATTACGTATTGGCAAGAGGAGGCAGTGAATGTAATCAAGGCCCAAAGAGTACTTACAAACATTATGCTAGTATCAGTCTGGGCAGGAGGAATTTTGTGGTAGTGCAGGAAAATGGCACTTGCAGGAATCTTGCACCATTTCATTCTTGTTTGTTCCTTTGTCCTTATAAGCACCAGCAGTGACCAAGGAGGAGGAAAACCCCTATTAACAATGCTTGTTGCACCTGCCTGCTGCTTCAGTTTGGATATTTCTTCCCCTTCAGACAGACAGCAGGACAATAAAGAGTTAATCTGGCATTTGGCACATCTAAGGGGCCTGTGGTGGAGGAAGGAACAAGTTAGTGATGAGTGGAAATCTCTGATAACACCAACAGAAAGGTAGCCAATTACTTTTCGTAAACATGATCATCAGTAATCTGATAGCAATTTAAGAGCCATATAAGGAGCTATGCTAAAGTGATTAGGTTTAATTAATACAGAGTGGTTTATCAGAAAGAAATGATTCAGTCCAGCAATTTCTCATTCATGCCTTCATGAAGGGGAAGGTGCACGCTCCAGTGTGGCTTTGCATCATTTCCTCTGCTTCCCATTGTTTGCACAGGAGCACGGCCTTGATTGTGACCTGGGTATTGTACTGCCTGTAACCATGCTCACTGGGTAAGTAATATCATTCTATCCTGAAAAGGTGTTAGATTTGGGAATTTCATAACTCAGGATAAAATCCGTCTCAGAGTTGACCTATGTGGTGAACTGTACTGTTAACATTTCTGTCACCCAAGGGGGTAGGCACCTACATGAACAGCCTACCATGAGGTACGTTGTGTGTGACGGTCACTTCTTCGGGAGCGCAAAACATAGAAACAAATGGATAGGGATGGTGCGGGTGTTGCACTGAACGCTAAATGTAATTTAAAGCTTTCTATTGAAGGTAAACACTTATTCTCCCTGAATACAGGCTGGGATAGGAGTAGTGAAATAATCCTGCCTGCAGTCTTCTGCTGGCCTGTGTGACCTGGTGGCTCAGCACACCTGTGGACTCTTGCTACTGATCTATCCATTTCACAACCCAGTGATGGCATTAAACACCCAGCTTGAGTCTTTGCCTCTTCAACCAGAATATGTTCTCTACTAGTCTTATTCTTTTGCTCCAAGGGCAAGCATTACATCACACTGGCTTTGACAGCAGCAGTAATCAGTTTTTGGGCTGAATACAGCTCTCATGAGCCTTTTTAACCGCAAGTTGATGAGACTAGTGAAGTCTCATCTGCTTAAGAGAAGCCCCCCATGCACAGAGTGGCGTTTGGAAATATTTTTCGTGCCTGTGACGAGTCAGTTGGAATTTCTAATCTGCAGCTTCCCCACAGCTGCAGGCACCCCTCCAAAATGGGTCTGTCTTGAGGTATTTATAACCTGTCTGTCACCAGGGTAGCCAAGCACCACATGGAAATGCGGCACCCAGGTTTGCAGCTGATGCAGCTCGTCATCGTTTTGTCTCTCTCCCAGGTTCCCTACCCTGGCATGCTTCCCACGGCGTTCGCTCCAACAGAGCTTGTTAGAAACATTCACTCCTCCAAAAGTTCCCTCATGGGAAGGGTCCACAAGCCTGGCACCTGCTGCCCTGCAGTGCACCATCCCCTCCAGAGAGAAGAGGCTTTTAGACAGGGCTTTCATTTTTCTGTTCAAGAGTTTAGGCTAGCATTCAACAATCTTCTGATGCTACAGTGGAAAGCCACATTTAGCTGAATAGTGTTTATATTAGCTCTCCAGACTCTTCCTAAGTTAACTTTCAGTATCTAAACCTACTGAGCTTGCCAGGTGAATACATTGCAAGGATCACAAGCCAGTGTTAGAGCTTTGCACTTGGTCCTACAAAACCATGAACTATTTCCCCCTCTAATCTCTTTTCTGCCTAATTCTGAAGGTACTTCAACATGAACTATCTAATAGCCAGATCAGCCATTTCCTTTCATTTTGTCTGCAGTTTTGATCCCTTCCTTGTGTTCTGCCCAATATTTACTTGTAGGAGAATAATCTTATCTGAAAGATAAAGTTTCTGCTCTTCAAAGTAAATATCTATCTTGGACTGCTAGTAAATTATCTGTAAAGTAGTTGATAAAGGAAAATCACTCCCAAGCTGTTCTGGTCTGATCCGGATCTGGAGCCAAGGTAAAGACCTGAGAGTCTAGAAAGCAGCTGAGGAATTCAAACATTTGTGCTTTCTAACTGGAATATATGTCTGAAAGGGTTGCTAGGCAAACTCACTCAGTACTTCCCAAAGCAGCTTCACCACTGGGTTTTGTACACACTTGCACATCTGAAGATCGACATTTTTGCAAAATATCTTTGGAAAAAAGCACTCTAAGTGGCATTTAGGTTGCAAGCAGATGACATTCCTTGGGGTAACAGGCATTCCTGAGCAGTGGGGAGCCCTGGGCCCACCCAACCAGTCTCTCAGCCTACCTAGTAGGGCTCAGGTACGGGGACTTGCTGAGCTTCAGAGGCTGGGTAAGCCTTTTGTGTAAGCCCTCTGAACAGGATAGAGTTTTTACACATTTTGAATAGTTTGCTCCACTTTGGCAGATACTCATGGGGTGGACAATCCAAAGGATGGGAATCTCAGACAGAAATTTCTAACACTCACTTTCTTTTTTCCTCCCTCAGATTTGAAACCTGGAGAAAACAGGTCTGCAGTGACCCAGCAGCATCCCACCTAATGCTTCTTACTAGCTCTGCCTCTTTGACAGTTGCTGAACCCTGTCAAAGAGGCAGAGCTAGTAAGCTGTAGTTACAGAAGGTTACAGACACAGAGCCAGATTCTGCCATTGATTTCCCATGTTTTCCCTAGAGAGCAGCCTCATTGACTTCCAAGATATTACCCACAAAGCAAACAACTGCTTCCACTCATCCGGCCCTCAATAGTCATGTTACGTGCTTGCTTTGCCCACACGCTGCTCCACAGAGACTATCACAAACCATGGAAAATTCCAAAATTTGCCTTTGGAATTCCTGTGTGTTTTGAACAGGGGAAGGGGCTGGGTCTGCATCCAGATAAAGTTAAGATTTGGTTTGTGGCTCAAAGCTGACCCAGGACAAGAGTTCATACTCATAATTGGGGAGTGGAAAACTCATGAACTCATCTGATGAGGATTCTTACCAAAACAGCTGCTATCCTTGGATTTGGGGCACAAATGAAGCAGAGCAGGACACAGAGTATCCCCTCAGCATCCACTGATTCCATGGTATGACCAGTCATGTTGTAAAACCAGATTATGTGAGCCTTTCTAATTCTTATGCTAAACAGTATCCACAGAAGCAGGTTTGCTTGTGGATATCAAAGCCCTGGATGTTTGAAAGACATTGTGACTTCTAACCTCCACGTGATATGGAGGCTATGCCTAGGACTGGACTTTGTCTTCATCTAGCTGAGGGTAGTGTTTTCCACTGCTATGGCTTATGAAGGTGGGCAAGCATGCTGCACTGGCCATGGCACTGGGTTTGGGCTAAGGGGTTTTGTGCCAGCTGGCAGACTTTTACCATATATATCCATTGCTTCTTAGTCTTTGAACTTGATTCTACAGTAGTAGGGCTTAATAGAGAATGCTTATCATTAGAGTTTTTTATTCATTTCTGGGAGACCTCGTTCCCCAACACAGAATAATAGAGTCATTGAATGGTTTAGGTTGGAAGGGACCTTAAAGATCACCTAGTTCCAACTCCTCTGCCCTTAGCAAGGATACCTCCCTCCAGACCCGGTTGCTCAAAGCCCCATCCTGCATGGCCAGGAACACCTCCATACACAACTTCTCTGGTCAACCTGTTCCAATGTCTTACCACCCTCACAGCAAAAAATTTCTTCCTGATATGTAATCTAAATCTACCTTCTTCCATTTTGAAACTATTACCCCTCGTCCTATCACTATATGCCCTTGTAAAAAATCCCTTTCCAGTTTTCCTGTAGGCCCCCCTCATATACTGGAAAGCTGCTATATGGTCTTCCTGGTGCCTTCTCTTCTCCAGACTGAACAACACCAGCTCTCTCATCCTGTAAATCTTACAATACTATGACCAACAACACACAAAAAGAAGATGGGGTCTTCAAAGCTACTGAGAGTGGTATCTCTCTTAGCTTATAGAAGACATGTACTTACTGGCAGGAAGAACATGGTCTGCCCAGCAGCTTCAGATGAAATACACATTAGGTCCTCCTAGCTAATGTGCTCCAGAATCACCAAAGCAAATCTATCAATGCTGTTTTCTCTTTTATCAGTGTAGCACACAGCACCAGTTTTCCATTCATTCAAATCCTGATCCAAAAGGGAAAGAAGCCAAACCTTTCACTTTTCCAGTGTTTGTTAAAGCATGAGCATTTTATTTGAAGACTCTGAGAACATAACTGTTTAAAGTCTTAAATGAGATTCCTGTGCTGCCAAAGCCATCCATTCAGAAACCACGAATCAGGCCACTAGGGATCTTAAGACTGGCATAAACATCATGAGACTTCAAAAACCAATAAAATATGGATTCCTTCTTTCTTTCTTTCTTTCTTTCTTTCTTTCTTTCTTTCTTTCTTTTTCTTTCTTTCTTTTCTTTATTTCTGTTTATCTCTTTCCTTCTTTCTTTCACTGAACTCTTTCTCCCTGACTCCCTCCCCTTCTCTCGCACTCTTCACCTCTCTCTCTCACAGCATTAATATTCAATGTTTTTATCTATCTGGACCACTAGAAATAGAGAAACTTGTTTTTCAGTGGAAGCTGAGACTCAACTGTAACTATCTGACTCTAGGACATGAAGTTTTCAGAAAAACTCAAGTATCAGAAGCCTTCTAGTGCCATTACAAGAACCTGCCATGCTGACCTGCCATAGGAGCTCCAGATCAACAAAAGAACTAGAAGAGCTTCCATTGGCATAAAAGCTCAGCTGCATGCCATTTATTTAACTGGTTTTAGTTTGTATCTTGTGACAGCAATTTCACAGCTACTTTTATTACTATTTATTTTCTATCTTAAAGTAATACCTTCAGGCCCTGGCTAAACTCAAGATATTCGTGTACACTATGAGAAACAGCCGTTTACCTTAGAAGCTGCAGTCTTAAAGGACAAGATGAACAAAGGGAGGAAGAAATGCAAGATTATCTCTCCCTTCCCCCTCCACAGACAGACACTGTGTGGTATTGCAAGATGGAGTGACTTTCCCACGCTATCTCAGGAAGTCCATGACAGAGCTCAAAACTGAACCTAGACACTGATTTCCAGGTGACTGTCTTATTCCCAAAACCTTCCTTTCAGGAAAAGCCAAAGAAATGAGAGCAGTAACACTCAGACTGCAACCTGGGGTGACTCGCCACCAGATAAACTGTCATCAGGCTCCGCTCTGCCTCCCTCTGCGCAGGGGAGACACCCAGGGTGGCTGGGGTCCCTGTTGGGGCAGGGGTTGTCCCTCACCCAAATGTCCCTGCGTACCAAAGGGCATGTTTCTGCAGCAAAAACCCTGGCAGTTGAGCTGTGACCTGAGGGTTACTTTAGGACTTGTCCTGACACACAGTGTGGGGAGGTACCACCAGCGCTGGTGCACAGCATGAACTACAGTGCTCAGTCACCCTCATCCTCCCAAGGGCTCCCTGCACTGTCTGAGGCAAGGGCCGGCTGCTGGCTCTTAGATAGCTTGTTTTGGTCCAAGAGGAAAGAAAAACATGAGCAGCTTCACCTACTCTGGCATGACAGGAACAAAGGAACAAAGTACACTGTTCTTGAAAGTCAACACGTTATGGAGAAATACCTGAGCTGGCAGGAATATTACTTTCATTAAAAAAAAAAAAAATTGTTTGCTGGTAAACTTCCTGTATTTTAAGGAATCTGTCTGACCTTATCAGAACATGGGCTGGGAGTGCTGAATCACCTTCCACGTACCTGGAAAACTATCTAATGTAAATAAATTTTATGACTCCAAACTATATATTATTAGCTAATAAACTTAATGACTTTATGAAGGTTATTAAGAGACATATAAACTATATCGTGCTCCAGAAATAGATATTGTTTATTTTAATTTAAAAGAGTCAGTGGAAAAGATAAACAGGTAAGTAACCTACCAGTTTTCTGGATAAGGTGATTTAAGGTTATACCAAAGGATGGTAAGCAATGCTGTTGGTTTCAAAGGTCTTATCTCCAGTATACTGAATATATATTGGTAGAGCTTGTGAATGAAAGAAGATTACAGAACTAAAACCTCTTTTTTTGTGACAGGGAAAAGGATGGGTAAGCACAAGCAAGTGACACGTTCGCTTTTGCAAAGCAAAAAGACAGGATAGGCCTCCCCAGGAGTAGGAAGGGTCAAGCCTTAGGAAGGGGCTAGAATCAGGTTTTCTGTTTTTTTTTTTTCTTTTCTCTGAAGTGGGTTCATTCAAGCAAATGTCATTGGCTCTGCAGGCTGTGCTTGCTACTGAAGAACACTGTCACTGCCCCAGTGGGACTGGAGTCTGGCTGACAGAAAAAGCCCAGCTGTCCAGAGAGATGTGGCCAATGGAGAAAGTGCCTAGACCTGCAGCTGGAAATGCTGCCAGACCTGGAGGGCCTGGGGGGAACTCTGGGGACCTGTGGGGTCCTCCACAGCACAGGGAGGGAGAAGGCCTCAGAGAACATGTGGACATCTCTGGGTCAGAGAAATCATTTGTTTGGCAACTCTGGTGGGAACAGGGCTGTACCAAAAAAAATATTCCTCTCTCAGGTGCATCTCATGTGTTGAAGTGTCACCCTGCACCCTGACATGGACCTACCCTTGCTATGGCAGCTCCGGGTCTGCGCTGCTGCCTGTCAGCATGTTGGCTGCAGCTGGGCCTTGGCAGCTGCACAGCTTTGCCCACTGTCTCTCTCCTTACCACTATCCCAGGTGGTGATGAGCTGCTGCCATCACCACTTACATGGCGGCTTTGTGTCTTGAAAGAAGAGAGGTTTGTTATTTACTTTGGAAGGCATTAACACCCCCTTTTGTTATTGCAGATCACACACAAAGGACAATCTTTGTCAGTTTTTCTCTGATCCCTACTCAGATATTTTTCCAGGGTTGACACCAATCTTGTTGGCTGCAAATGCAGGTGCCCTTTCCTTCCTGCTCTGCTCTCTCTCCTTTCCTATGGTTACCCAAGTAAAATAAGTTATTTACAACAGATATTCTTTGCAGCATTGTTGAATTTAGTAAGAGAGCTCCTGTTCAAAGGACAAATCATGCTGCTCTAGGGACATAATCCCTGGACTTTGATAAGAGCTACTATCATGTAACCTGTTTTTACTGTGTAAGTGGGAAGATACTTTAAAAACATGTCTTGATTCTCCTAGAAAGCTCTGTAGGAGTGGGCTTGGCTAGCTAATGGGGGGGAACACATCTTTCATGCACACATGAATAAAAAGATCTGTGATCCAGGACACCCTGAGACATGTCTGAAAAGTACACAGCTCATGGGTGAGCCACCCACTAACTGCACAGGGCAGTGGTTCAGCTCCATACAGGGCTGTAAACACACAGACTGCTTTTGTTGTAATTTTTGCCTATGCTGAAGGTGACACTGCTCAGCTGAGCAGGCCTGGCAGAGGAGCATCTCAAGGACCTGATGCAGATCACACACCAACCCAGGCTGAGCTCTGTGGGCGCCATTTCTGCGTTGTCTCATGGGTTTCAAAGACAAGGATAGCCAGGAAAAAATGAAAAACAAGTGCATCTGCAGCAATTTGATAATGTGTCCTAGACCTCCAGCATCTCAGAGGCTTTGTCATTCTAGTTTTCCCTTCAACAGGAGGGTAAGTACACCCAATACGCTCATCCTTTCTCTTTCTGTCCTCATAGAGCACTGACATTTCCCAGAGGATCATTAGGCCAACAAAAGATGCCAGATCACTGTCTATCTTTTCTTTAACATTTGTGTTTTATTTAACAGATCTTTGAGGTGTCCCAATGATGGATAAGTATTGTTGTTCTTCAGACCAGATGGGCAGGTATAACTGGTGAAAAGCAAAATTTCTGATCCAATGCCAAAGTGGAGGGTGAAGGTAGTGCTGTTTGGTGAAGGGCAGCTCTTGAAAGAGTTTGCAGCTCTTCTGCAGCCACTTGGGGCTCAAGCTGCAGAACTGCAACAGTTTCATTTAGGCTCTAACTTTGAAGAGATCCCAGGTCTCTGTGTGTGTTAAGTAACGCACCATGGTACCAATAAAAAACACTTTTGTTTGATTCCCATTGTCTAGGATCTACTATTCTTTTCTGACATCGCCATTTGCACTCCCTTGGCTTCCTCACTCATGTAGATACCATCAAAACCATAAAGCCATCAGCCAATGGGAACATTAACTGCAAGAGAAAGCTGTGGCAGCTCTGCTTTGCAATACCGGCTGCCAGACATGCCACAGGCCTGAGCCCAGCATTTCTGCAAGATATTCTGCCTCTAGCTTTGAGGTGGAAAATGACTTGTCCACCACCAACAACTTCCCCCATAAATTTAATGTTCTTCTGTTTGGGAAAAAAGGTCACTTTGGATGCTGGTCCTGGACTATGAAATCATTTGCCCACAGGAGCTGTGGGCTAGCTCATTCCTTGTTACCCTGTAATACACGCACAGAGGAATTAGGATATATTTAAAAAGTGCATCCTGAAACCCCTGAAAGCATTAAATCAAAACATAATATTGCACAAATATTTTTTAATCTGGGAAAGGAAAACCGAATCATATGCACCATGTACTAATCATGTAATTTAATGTACTCCTGGTATCATGTACATCTCTTGGGAAGATAAAAGGAGTATAATAAAAAAAGATGAACAGAAAACTATGGGTAGTAGAACAGCCTGGGCAGCACTGTTCACTAAATTCACAGAGCCATTTTCATTAAGCTGAAGTAGAGGATGCATGAGATGCACAGAGGGGCTTTTCTGGTGTGTTGGTTTTTTTTTTCCTCCAAAGTGGAATCAAACCTTAGGTCAACAGGAAAAACTTAAAAAGAGGGCTGAGGAAAGCATGGATGAGAAGCAAGTCTCTCTCTCTCACACACACAGAAAAACGTGTGGTCTTTGAAGCAGAGGTTAAAAAAAATCCCATAGGGCTCATGACCCCCCTGAGGCTCAGTGTAGCATTGGCACTGGCAGGACAGAGAGCTCAGTGTTGATAACTTCCTGCTCCATCAAGGCAACAGGATAAGAGTTCCAGCACGGCCCTGTGCATGCCCTGTGCTCAGATAATGTCACTGCTACAGTTGCTCAGCCCTCCCATTTCCTTCAGCGAATAAACACCTCTGCTTCCTCTTGATTCTCCCAACAGATATTTGGCGACCAAGTTTCTCAATTTCCTCATGAGAGATGAAGAAAAGTATAGGTTTTTCCCAGTTGCGCAAATGCCTCCGATTATAACCTTGGCATGCATCAAAAAATGGTTTCCTCTTACATCAGCAAAACCTTTGCACAAGCCTTCCCTGGCTCCTGAACTGGCAGGAAAGACACTATTGGATTTATCTTGGCTCAAGAGCGGGCACAGTGTGCTATGGGCCAGCACAGCCTCATCAGTGACTCACCTAAGCAGCAGAAGGACATTTCTTGGTATTTACCCCATTCACACTCTTGATGGCTCAATGGCAATTTGTTGCAGTCCACCTTCTCTCACCTCTGCTCCGCTCCCTTCTCCAGAAGGGCTGGACAGCAGAGACATTGCCAAGGCCTTTGCCATACCAAACCTGGAGCACTACGCAAGTAAAGCCACTTTCATGGTGAAGGTCATGTGTGGGTTTTTTTCCCAGAAGTTAGACAAGGTCTTGGTGGCAATCTGCTGGTAGAAATCATTGTAACCCATCATCACTTCTTGTCCCTTCAGCTTAGCAGATCGTGCAGTCCTTGTGCAAGGAAATAGTTCAGCGTCTCATTTCCTTCTTGTTCTGGGCAGTGAAGGGCATGTTAGCTCTCTAACCGTTGCTCTGCTTTTAGCATGGTCACCTTTGTTACAGGATTCAGCCTTCAGGAATGTGACTGCTACAACAGCATTACTGGATAAGGCACCCACAGTTTTCTTTCTGGCCTCTCACCGTGTTGCAGAGTGAGAGAAGGACTCCACTTTATGAATAGCAAGTACAGGATGCTGTGCAGTTTTTAGCCTTTTGTATATTGAATCCACGCTCTGCACAATGGCATGTTTCAGAGCTAACAGTCCCTCAGGAGGAAAACACACCGGAGGAAGCATTTCCTGCTGTGGGCAGTTGACAGCTGGTGTTGAAAAAAGGGCTTCTCAAGTGATGGAGAGGAAGCTATTTTGGGGAAGTTTTGGTAACATTATTTTACTCTTGTCAACAGTGATGGTTACCATAACACAAGTACAGTAACACAGCAAAAGGAAAAGATGATGGGAGTTAAGGGCCTCGGGTCAGTCCCACAATTGCAAACACAGGTATCTCCACTTAACTCTTGTCATCCTCAGGTAAGGCTGTCCCTCGCCTGACAGTAATGTTTTCTGAGAAAGGATGGAGATGATGAGTACAGAGATACCACAAATCCTCTTGTATATAAAACCATCCATGGACTATGTCTCTAGAGAGCTGTGATAGCTGGGGGGGTGACAATACAGAAAAAAAGAGTATATGGTGAAGTCAAGCCATTTTGTTGGTACAATCAGGCCAGAGTAGAGCAGGGATTTCATGAACCATATTTTCTACATTAAGACAAGGACAAATGGGAATGTAAGAGTCAAGATTAGGATGATTCTGGTGAATTTCTGAAAAGACAGGCCTGTCTTAGCAGGACCTCATTAGCAGCGGTCTGAGAGGAAGAAACAACCAAAGAGAGTTGAAGAAACTCATCCACTGAGCTCAGAGGTCAGCCAAATTACAACATCCAGGGTTGCAGGAGCCAGTTAGCTGGGAAATCTGATACATGTAGAAAGAAAAATTAATTTCTGCTAACTGGTGGCAAAACTTTTTATTACATTGAGCAAACCAAAAGGGAACACTTCTAGTGTAATTAATTATTTCTAGCCAGTTGCTACCTCCACAAAAGCATGGCAGAGCTTAACCTGGCAGTACCATCACTTATTTTTAGAAGAAGTTGCTTGAAATAAAGGTGATATAAATATGAAGAGTTTGGAAAATAATACAGTTTCCATGAGTGGAACTGGATGAACCCATTTTTAACAAAAGGGTTTAAATCAGAAAAATATCAATTTTAATTGACCAAGTATTTTGGTGAAATTCCATCAAATTAGTTGAACTATTTCAACCAGAAAGGGCTGATAAGACAATGGTTAACCATCAAAATATTTAACTTCAAGAATTCTTAAACAGAAATATTTGGTTTTCCACTTTGAACTGAGTGTAGCTTTCCAAAATATATCTCTGTATAAATATATCTTTAAGATTAAGGTGGTGGGTAAATGTTTATCTCTGAAGTCATTTATTTGCAGTTTGAGGAAGCTTTACTGGAAATGTGAAAGGAGGTTGCAGAGCTCCTGCTCAAACCAACTGGTGTGTCATGCACAACATATTAGAGGACAGCTGCACAGCCTTCTTTTGTCCTTCTTTTGTATCATGACTGTCTTCACTTCTCATAGCTTCAGCTGACACAATGAATGAAAGGGATAAGCTTGTTCTTTGTGTTGCTGCTTGGTGTTGTGGTCTCATCCATGACTACTCCAGCGCGTCCCTCATGTTAGTCTACCATTCCCCATGTACGTCATTTCCTTGCAGTGCTATCGCTGAAGGAAGGCTGGTTGCCTTTTCTCCTTTTTTCCTTTTTTTTTTGTAATGCTTCCTTTATTATTAAAAGTCTACACAGCCTTGGGAAGAAGGAAAAAAAAAAAAGAAAAGAAAAAGAAATCAGCAAGCTGAATGTTTACTTAATTGTTGGTCAATAGTTGGCTCCTGTGGAAATGCTGGCTGAAGGCAATGCTGTAAAGTGTAGTCCCTTCTATTAGAGTGCCAGAAAACCAAGGGGCAGGTGGCTGTCAATTGACAATAGTCAATTACACTTTTTAGGCAAATATTTTCTCATGTGTCCAGACAATAATATCTTGTGGAAATGTGTTTGTACAATGTCCTCGACAAAGGCTCATCTATTAACCCGGACACAATCGAGTACAGCTCTGGAACAATGTTTAACACATGAACTTCTCAGTTCAAGCAACAACAAAACATCATGCATCCAACTCTGAACAAAGCAATCACCCCAAATTGGTGAAAAAAAAAAAAAAAAGACCTCTTGAAGAAGGCTTACTTTTAACCTATAAAAGTATCCACTACAAATGCACGTGCTGGGATCTGTGACTCAGTTCCAACAATTTCAGTGTGCTTCCAGAGTAGCTTTCACCAGGTAACTCAAGAAAAGTTTCAAAAGCCCCTGCAGGTTGTCTACATTGTGCCATGCTGGCACAAGTGAGCTTTGCCCATGCTCAGTGCTGCTGGGGGCCCAGCAGTTGTCTCAACAGGACATTGCCTCATGTGCTGAGCCCATGGTGATTAGCTAGCTTTGCTTGGCACCACACTGATCACACACACGGCTTTCCCCTGCTCCTTGCCTGGGCAGGGGATGAGTCTGCCTGAGAGCTATCAAGGATCATCCTTATTCCTCCTCAACCTGGAAACTCTGAACCAGTAGCCCCCATCAAATCTAGGCAGCATCTTCTTCTGGTGAGACAGTGCCACTGATTCTAGTCCTCTCCTGAGAATGATAGGGACAGCAGAGATTCATCTTCAGGGCACAATGGGAATTTTGGGTGGTACATTGTGTGTGCAATGTTCCACTGTATTACTAATACCCATAGTACTAAGCAAATAACAGTTTAGCCCGGTAGTGCTCAAACTTAGAGTGGGGACTGCTTAGGAGGACTTGTAGACTAGAGCTAGACAAAGTTCAACTAAATTTTCTATGCTTCTCTCTGGTTTTGCAGTCACACAAAATGAATGGTCTGTAATGGGGTGACAGCCAGAAGCATTTGGGAATTGTTAGTTTAGTCCTTTGGGTTGTAAGTAATCATTCACAAGCTGCTTCTCTTCCCTCCCATGAATTCCTTAATGCGTACCAGTATTTTCTGAATGTTTTGGCTGAAAACATTCCAGCCGGCGCTTTGCACACCACGTGTTCACCTCATCTTAATGGTGATTCAGTATGCACGAGGTGTGTGAGTCACCTCAGGGATGTGGGATTGTTTCGTATTCCCTGATGTATTCCTAAGGGTGGGCACTTAATACAGGAGAGACCATAATATTTGCTGTAGATAGCAAACAAATAAGGAACTAATGAGCAACAAACACAGTAGTGGCTGAATGTTTGGCAGAAACACACATTTGTGCTAAAACTGATGAAAGTGACAGAATTCTTGTAGTTCTGCCTGGATATTAATGAAAAATTAAGAACTTGTTCCTCTAATGTCAAGTTCATTACAGGTGTATCTGGGTGAAATTGTGTGGCTCCTGCTAAACATCAAAAGTGTGACTTCAGGAGTCACAGCAAAGTAAAATTGCCTTGTTTGTTCATAAAAATATTAATGAGCTAATTGTTTAGGTTTTCTCCTCTTGATAAAAAGTCTCAAATTCCTGCTGTAGAATTCCTGATGGTGAAATCATGTTCATAAGCATTTTATTGTGATCATATCCACTATTTTCCTGTATCATTTCAAGGCCTATTTTTCCATAGGCTTTAAAAGTCCAAGCTTTGAAAAGCTCTTTTGCATGCAAGAAGAAACTTTACCTCTCTGGAAAGCTAAGTTCAGGTTTACATTGCAGAAACCACAGAAAGAGACATTTAGGAAAAAACATTTATGATGGACTGTGCTGAAAACCTTCCTCAGTTATTATAATGCATTCAATTTTTTTCCTTTTCAGTTCTTCAAGAGCAATGCCTAAACTGCAGGCACCTTTTGCACTCTTATGATTTCCCAGTTTTGATCATTAAGGCATATAACTGAAGAAGGGCCTAATAAATAGGTAATTATCAAACACCAGGACTGGTTTAAATTGCACTCAGGGTATTTCTTGGGATAGTGAGAGAATGACCAAAACTGCTGTAGTGGCTCAAGACCACAGAGTTCTGCACGGGGCAGTAGGATTTCATATGCCTAATCCATGGCATCATGAAGGAAATCCTCCCAGGAGTCATTGTTCTGTCCCGTAGTATGCTGCCGGCATATGTGTTGATGAAAAAAATTACCTATTCAGAAGAGGTAAAATTCACTCCTTAAAAAACCACACTCGATGCCTTCTGAAGGACTTGGGGGTGCTGGTGGACAAGAAGCTCACCACAAGCTGGTAATGTGCACTTGCAACCCAGAAATCCAACCATATCCTGGGCTGCGTAAAAGAATTATGGCCAGCAGGTTGTGGGAAGTGATACTACCCCACTCTATCCAGCTCTGGAATTCTCAAGACAGGAAGGACATGGACCTGTTGGAACAGGTCCAATGTAGAGCCATGAAGATGATCAGAAGACTAGAGCACCTCATTTATGGGACAGGCTGAGAGAGTTGTTCGGCCTGGAGAACAGAAGGCTCTGGGGGAGACTTTATAGTAGCCTTCCAGTACTTTACTGGATCCTACAGGGGAGATGGGGAGGGACTCCCCAGTTTTGGGCCACTTACCACAAAAAAGACAGTGAGGTGCTGGAGTGGGTCCAGAGAAGGGCAACAAAGCTGGTGAGGGGTCTGGAGAGTACGTCATATGAGGAGAGCCTGAGGGAGCTGGGGTTGTTCAGCCTAGAGAAAAAGAGCCTGAGGGAAGACCTTATTGCTCTCTACAACTACCTGAAAGGAGGTTGTAGAAAGGTGGGGGTAGGTCTCTTCTTCCAAGTCACAGGTGGCAGCACAAAAGGAAACAGCCTCAAGTTGCACCAAGGAAGGTTCAGACTGGATTAGAAAAAATACACTGAAAGGATTATTAAGCACTGGAATGGGCTGCCTAAGGAAGTGGTAGAGGGACCATCCCTGGAGGTATTTAAAAAATGGGTAGACATAGTAGTGCTTAGTCACATGGTTTAGTGATGGTTTTCATCAGCATGAGGTTGATGGTTGGACTAGATCACACAGAATCACAGAATATCAGGGATTTGGAAGGGACCTTGAAAGATCATCTAGTCCAATCCCTCTGCCAGAGCAGGAACACCCAGATCAGGTCACACAGGAACAGGCAGGTTTTGAATGTCTCCAGAGAAG